>JACEEZ010009559.1:648143-775643 GCA_016584305.1 Chionoecetes opilio | reverse complement strand
AAGATACCTATAATAAATATATTTATTATAAATAAATAAATATATATATATCACAGACCACTATATCTACAGTGGTCTATGATATATATATATATATATATATATATTAATATTGGACCCCCCCTTTTCAATTTTCTGGGTACGCCACTGTATATATATATATATATATATATATATATATATATATATATATATATATATATATATATATATATATATATATATACAGGAGGTCCGAAGATACGAGCAGTTAGGTTCCACCTGGCATACTCGTAAAGCGAAATCTCGTATAACGAAACACATAACTAATGGTAAAATATAGGTTTGGTTTCAGGACCCCAACAATTAAAAAAAAGAAAAAGACAAAAAAAAGACATGCTTTTCAAGCTATCATAAAATTTGGTAATATTTAGTAGGGGTGCGAGAACCCCTTGAGGAATCTTATGATCCCTGGTGATATCCTATGGTGCTATCACATGCGTAGGAGCTGACCTGACTTCTTCAGGAAGGCACATATTATACAGCTGATAACGGGGTGTTGTGTTGTGCGGGCGGCAGCCGATGTCCGCCGCCAGCGGAGATCTCCTTGGTAATTATTTAGTAGGAAAGCGAGGACCCTTTGAGGAATCCTATGATCACTGTTGATATCCTATGGTGCTATCACAGGCGTAGGAGCTGACTGTCTTCTTCAGGAAGGCACAGGTGAGGCGGATGACGGCGGTTTTTGAGAGAGGCGGCGGACGGGGCAGGCCGCCGCCTCCTCCGCCAAGGTAGGTTTAGGCAGGCTTAAACGTCTTATCACTCGTTATTATACAACTTAGTGATTATGGTGAGATGTTATATCCACGTGTCATTATCTAAATCAATGTAGCACCGTGTGTCACCTTAAATAAGGGTGATTTAAAGATGTTATGATGAGGTGACTGCTGGCCGAGCTGGCGGGGCAGAGAGTGAGGGAGAAATACTTGCCGCGGAGCCGCCCCATATCACAAATATTCACCATTTTAACACACATACACACCTTCTAAAGAATATATACATATATATATATATATATATATATATAGGGAGGTCCCGTTATACGAGCATTCGATATACGAGAATCCGATGATACGAGATGTGTAAATTAGGGTCTATTTTCAATATACGAGATCGAAAATCCAATGTTACGACATTCAAACTGGGGTGAGTAAAATTACCAAGTTATTTACTAAAGTAAATTACAAGTTATTTACTAAAATTATAAACATTTACTGACTACATATATGATTTTACCTAAGGTTGTACGATAATCAATCTGAAAGTAACGTGCAGACTGGCCAACGACTGCTCGAGACTGGTATTAGCAGAGGTAGGAAGTCTCCAGGCTCGCTGGATTCTAGATTATTGTTTGGTATGCTATGAAATATCATTTCTCTAGGTGAATGTAGACATATGATTGCATTTGGATGGATATCATTCATATATATGAGTAAAGAGATGAAATACAAGCAAGGGACTCATCCACGTCTGGCAGCACGGCCTTTGGTAGCAGCAGCAGCAGCATGAGACAGCCCATGAAGCCCGTGAGGTGGATATCAACACCATTAGACCAAGGGAGATAGATGTCTTTGGTAATATTTAGTAGGGGAGCGAGAACCCCTTGAGGAATCCTATGATCCCTGGTGATATCCTATGGTGCTGTCACAGGCGTGGGAGCTGACTGTCTTCAGGAAGGCACAGGTGAGGCGGATGACGACGGGTTTTTATTCAAAAGTTTTGAGTGGCGGCGCCGCTGGAGTGGCCGCCGCCGCACAGTAGGTTTGGGCAGGATTAAACGTCTTATTACTCGTTATTATACAATTTAGTGATTATGGTGTGATGTTATATACACGTGTCATTATCTATATCACTGTAGCACCGTGTTTCACCTTAAATAAGGGTGATTTAAAGATGTTATGATGAGGCGCGACTGGCGGGGCAGAGTGATGGAGAAAAATTCTTGCCGCGGGGCCGCCCCATGACACGAATATTCACTATTTCAACCCACATGCACACCTTCTATCACCAAAACACTAGCAACACAGGCTCCTTACTTATATATGTTACTATCTGATACATTAAAACTCCGTAAAACGCAAGCATTCCAAATAAAACGAGAACTAGTTTGAGATGACGGGGACAAGGCGGAGAGAGGCAGTCTGGCATGCCATTCTTGCCCGGAAATATGTCTCGCTGACTTGTGATTGGTCGAGAAGTTTTAAAAACAGTTTATCATTGGCTGGTGACTGATGATGAGCTTGATGACATATTTATGTTTTATGTTTAATTAATATGCAGTTATGTTATTTTGTGTGCTATTTTCTCTTTCAGAATGGTTTTTCTACAGAACAGGTAGTACAGTGTAGGTAATATAGACGCTGTGTGTTTGTTGTGTTTGCTATAGTTTATTTTAGCTTGAAAAACATATATTTTTTTTTTTTTTTTTTAATTGATGGGGTCCTGGAACCAAACCTATATTATACCATTAGTTATGTGTTTCATTATACGAGATTTCGCTTTACGAGTATGCCAGGTGGAACCTAACTGCTCGTATCTTCGGGACCTCCCTGTATACGTATATGCAAAGGTGGGCACCAAACCGTTAATCCGTTAATCGTTAATTAACGAAGTTAACATTTTCGTTAACGATTTAACTTTTAAGTTAACTTTGGAAATAATTATCGGACTAATTAACTTCCGTTACATTTAACTTCCGTTAACTCAAGTCCGCTAACCCAAAAATTTCATAAAAACTTTGCCTTTTTCATTTTTCATTTAAGTTTTTGTTCACCCTTTTCTGGCTCTAAAAGCCTTTAAAAACCTAAAACAGGGCCAAAACTATGAAATCAGCCTTCTTTAGGTTTTTTAAAAGTTAAAACTATAAAATCTGCCTTTTTTTTTTTTTTACTCTAAAGCAAAAAAAACCTATAGTTTTTGGGATCTAAGCCCTTAAAAAACCCCATAAAGGCTGATTTTATAGTTTTGGCACTTTTCACAGGTGTTTTTAGGTGGTTTTAGAGCAAAAACAGATTTTTTTTTTCTAAAATACGTAACGTTTAGAACCAATAAGATAACTGTTAACGTTTTGAAGTATTTTTGGATAACGGATTAACGGTTAACGAGTTAACTTTTTGATTAACGGCCCCAATGCGTAATATATAATTATATATATATAATTTATATTATATATTATATATACATATTATATATATTAATATATATATATAATATATATTATATATATTATATATATATATATATATATATATATATATATATATATATATATATATATATATATATATATATATATATATATACCGTATTTGCCGGCGCATAAGACGCAGCTTTTTCCATTAAAAAGGAATGCAAAGTTCACCCTGCGTCTAATGCGGCCATATTAGCGAATGAGAGGTCGGGCAGAGAATGCAAAACAGCCGGTGGTGTATTACTAAAGGGGTCTGGAGTGATCTGTGTTGAGCAGTAGTTTACTGAGCACAAATTTGTAACTGAATTATCAACAGTAATGCATAATACGAAGAAAAGGTTGGAGTTTAAGAGAAAATAAGAGCTGGGGCAACAAGATAGCGATTGTTGCTGCCAAGATGGCCGTGTCAGATGTAAACATCATCCACCCCCCGCTGCTGCTCTCTATTGTAAAACGTCTGATATCTCAGGTCTGCCGCTTCACCTGGGATACTTCACTCGGCGACGCCCTGCACGCACCCACCATGTGTCATTACCGCCCACGGATGACTCCTCCCCGCACCCATGGAAAAGACAAACATCCCGCATATTATATGTCGCCTCAACCCGCATTCGACTCGGGCCACACAAGTTGACACAACAGTTGGAAGGAGATGATAGGAGGGAGGCAGAAAACAATGTTGGAATTTTTGCTGGAATGAGTATTGTTGATAAATGGAATAGTGAAACAAAGAGCGTGTTAGTTTTATTTGAAGGAGTGTGAGCGGTGAGAGGGAGGTGTAGTATCTTGGGGAGTCTGTCTATACACACAAGGATGGAGAAAGGGCGTCGTGGCTTTGTAGTTTATTTGACAGTGAGTCATTGTACAACGTGGGGACAAGAGGTGCGCGGCGTGTGTGTCTCTGTGTGTCCTGTGGCTGACTGAATTACCTGGCTGGTGTTGCAGTTGTGTCAGCGAGGACAAGTCAGGTCAGCGTCAGGTCACCCTCGTGCCTCTTATCCTGGTCCCAGACAGGGGGGTGGCCCAAGCCGATGCAGGTGTGTACGTGCGTGTGTGTTAGTGCCGCTACAGTGGTAAGCAAGGTGGGATAGGAGACAGCATAGGCCTTTGTACCACCTTGACCCCTCAATCCTCACCCCTGTACCTCTACGGATAAGGAAACCGTATGAAAGAGTGCTAGTAAAAAGGCTGCAATGGTACCTGTAGACAGGAAAAAATCTTCCACACGGTACACCAAGACCAAGACCCATCACAGCGCCACACCGTCCGCCTCAAGGCCGAATCACACCATACCATCATGGTGAAATTGGTGACAGGGCACCGTCTCATCACATCCGTTAGAATTTCTTACATTCAAACAAATAGACGTGTTACACTAAACGGTGCACCGCCGTCACGGCTCCAATACATCACTGTCCTGTCACGTAACGGTTTCTGGGGAAGAATATTTTAACGTAATGAGACTGTGCCGTGCTGATAATTGTCGTTTTCTCAAGGCTTTATGTACCCAAAACAGTGTCTGTTAGAGTTCAACTCCTCTTCTTCATCCAACAGAAGTGCTATTAATGCACATTTATTCAACCATAGCCTCTAAGGCACCATGTCTGCTTAGTAGGTGAGCAGGAACTGCAGAAAATGATGGAACCGTGACGAATAGTGTGAATACAAGGCACGGCTGACGGAGCGCTGCCGTGATTTCAGAGTGTGAACCAGCCTTCAACTGTACCTTCCTGAAGAAGACTAATCAACTCTCGCGACTGTGATAGATTCATAGGTGTAAACCAGGGCTAATATCGTCGATCCCGACAATGGTGCCCTTCAACAATTACAACAATAACAACAAGGTTGAGATAGTTACCTTATAGTGTTACCTAAATATCTTCGTAAATTTGTATTATTGGGCAACCACCGATTTCGAGGCCGAAACTTAATCCTCCTGAATAGTTTTGATGTGTTTTGAATTAATCTGGCTCTCGTTTTTGTCGGAAAACAATGTTTATTTATATGTGTATGTGTGGGGGGTGGGCAACCTGCCCCTTCAGGTCCGCCCCGCAAACATTGCTACGTTTCATACTGCCATAGTATTGGTAATTCTCGTTTTTTTCTCTATATCATCTGTTACTAAACCAAACCCCACCTCTAACCTAACCTAATCTGATTTACCCTAACTTAACTTTTTGCCTGAAATAACGGTAGATTTTCGGTATTACGTGTAATGCCATCATTATTTTATTGCGCCATGGGAAATGGGGCTCAAAATACTCAGAATGAAGAAAGCTACACGATGATTTAGGTAAGAGTCCTTGGACTTTTGAAAGCCCACTACCAAAATAATACCAATATATATACTGCACATTTTCCACAAAGTCTAAACACATAGCAGAAAAGCAACAAAGGCATACCAACTACATTAAATCTAAGCTATAATGTCATCGGTAGCAAAATATTAGAATATCAATTTGTGGGGGCATCCTGCAATATATTATGACCGATTTTGGTTACCCTGTCATTCCCTTTACATTTTAACTATGTACAGTATAATTTTTCATTCACATTCAATGCACTGTGAATATTGTATTTAGGTACATGCTCATAATCATTTGCTTTCCCCTACAAATCCTTTTTTTTAAATAACTATTGATAAATTTACGATTTTTTTTTCCCCCACAAAAACACCAATATTTTTTTTCCCTCAAAACTCTGGTAAAATAGGGGTGCGTCTTATGCGGAGGTGCGTCTTATGCGCCGGCAAATACGTATATATATATATATATATATATATATATATATATATATATATATATATATATATATATCATGGTGGCGCCGTTATCAAAAGGCAATATATATATATAATGTTTATATATATAAGCAAATAATATATATATATATATATTATATATATATATATATATATATATATATATATATATATATATATATATATATATATATATATATATATATATATATATATATATATATATATATATATTAATATATAAGCATTTTTATATAAATATGCATGTTCCATGCATACCAATAATTTTTTTAATATAATATTCTCAAAATCACAGATACATTAATTGCTCATTTTCACTTGTTCCAGGCAACTCACTTTTTGTACTGTAAAGGAGCATGGTATTTTTTTTCTTGAAAATCAACCATCCAAGGAGGAGGAAAAAAATTTTTTTGTTTCAATGTCACAGGTGACATGTACTATATGCATTTTATGCAGAACTTATAAATTTGTACAAAAAAAATCTCTTTTACTCTCTAACAAATAAGCATACAAAATAACTTGGAATAAGTAACCATCATTTAACTCAGAAATGGTTGTTTTTTAAGGATATGTCGCCCTTTTGGTAAATAGATCCCTTTTACTATTTTTTGTGTATTATTTTCTGCAGTGGGTCCGACCGGACCCACGTTTCCATCCACGTCAGTCAAAATGAACGTTACAGTTCTAGGATTAAATGCTTCAAAAACCCAATTTCTTCACTTATCTACTCTATCTTACCCCTCTTCTTCATTGACACACTCAACTTGTCTCCCTCTTCTACAATGAACATTCTTGGACTATTCTTTACTAAAAATCTTAATTGGAAATTTTACATCTCATCTCTTGCTAAATCAGCTCCTAAGAAGTTAAGTGTCCTGTGGCGTTTGCGCCCATTTTTTTCTTTCTCCGTGTCAGTTGCCTGCTCTGTACAGGGGCCTTATCCACCCATGTGTGGAGTATGTCTCATGTTTGAGGAGGAGCCACTCATGCAGTGTTGGCGTTATAGGTAGATATGACCTATGTGTCTAATTGATATAGACCCTATATGTCATGTATTTACCCGATGTCAATTATCATCTATTTCAGCCATCTATCTTATCTATCTTCTTATAACATGCATAATTAAATAATATGTTTAATAGATTTAATTATTGGAAGGCAGATTATATTCTTTGGTGCCAACCATCCACACACATGACGTCACGCCACACTCTGGGTTCTGCTATGTGTAACATTAATAGAGAATATAAATTATATTGTTAAATAACCAGATTCTCTTTTTACGTAAAACCTGGGTTATCGGCTAACCGCTCGTAGGCACGACACCAAATCCACTCATCTCAAGTAAGTATGTTACCTTTGTCATCCATAAACAGTTAGTGGCACCAAGAGGGTAACATAACTGATGAGCATCGGTGAAATAAAACATTCCAGTGATACTGTGAAAAATATACCCAGAAAATCACGTACACGAAACATTTTGGTACAATACGAAACATTGTGGTACGCGAGAGACTGAACGAAGCTTTTGAGAAAAAAAACAGTGTCAGTTGGAGCGGTCAGGGTGGTTTGTTTATATTGTCAGCATAAACATCGGCAGATGCTCACACCCCTCGTTCCACCCCTCTCTCTCCACATCCAACTACCACACACTATAACTATATTTCTTGTCTCCTGAAATGTCCTTATCTTCAGTGTAGCTCAATTAACCAGCAGGTAGACAGGAACACCATAGCAGTGATGAGAAGGGAAATCTTATCACCTTTTCTCTCCGTGACAAAGATAATGACTGTCACATAAGGTGTATCCTCTTGTAGAATGGCAAGCTTCGAAGTTGTTCACGCCGAAGTGTTTTATAAATATATATATATATATATATATATATATATATATATATATATATATATATATATATATATATATATATATATATATATATATATATATATATATATATATATATTATATATATATATATATATATATATATATATATATATATATATATATATATATATATATATATATATATATTATATATATATATATATATATATATATATATATATATATATATATATATATATATACATTTATAAAAAACACTTTGGCGTGAACAACTTCGAAGCTTACCAGTCTGCAAGAGGACACCTTACGTGACAGTCTTTACCTTTGTCACGGAGAGAAAAGGTGATAAGATTTCCTTTCTCATCACTGCTGTGGTGTTCCTGTCTACCTATAGGTTAATTGAGCTACACTGAAGATAAGGGTCGTGAGGACGAATTTGGAACTATAGTGGACGGGCGTAGATCAAGTAACTCCCTGACGCTCACCCCTACCCACCAGTCTCCATACTTCCACCTGCGACGGGAGCTCAAGGAGTGGTGCAATGCAGGCTACCGCCCTGCTCATCCGCTGCCCAGGGGCCAGATGCTGAGAGCGAGCTAGGGCGCCTGTGGTAAGGCGAAACGCCCTCCCACCGCTATGCTCAGTCGAGATTGTTGCCTTAGTGGCACCGCTAAAGGCTCTGGGGCCAGATGCTGAGAGTGAGCTAGGGCGCCCTATCCACTAGGGCGCCTGTGGTAAGGCGAAACGCCCTCCCACCGCAATGCTCAGTCGAGATTGCTGCCTTAGTGGCACCGCTAAAGGCACTGAAAACTAAGGCATGGTCAGACCCTGACTTAGTGAGCTGCTGTGGGCCTTTGACAGACATTCATCTTCTGTTTATAAAGCAAATACAGCCTTGTTTCAGTTCCTACAACGTAACAATTGGTGTTTACGTATTAATAGTGTTGCAAGGTGTGTATGAATTGATCGTGCAAGACTAATGCGGCATTATAGAGTGTTATATGCTGGTGATAAGAAATGTTGTGTTGTGTGTTGGTTAGGGGCGGGTGGCGGGCGGCGGGCGGCAGGTGCTCCGCCCGCACTAAAATGTTGTACTATTACATGGTATTATCATACTACCAGATGATATTTAGGACAGCTGAACATACCATCATCTTCACGAGACATTAGTGCATATCATGAATGTATAAAAATTGCAGTAAACTATACCTATAATAAGATAATGAGAGCAAAATGAAATCGTGTATAAACTTTTTTTTCACCTTTTTTTATTCATCTTCTCCTTATTCCTGGAATGTTGCTTGCATTAAATTTTCACTCACTGTCCCGAAATCGGCACACCTTAACGATTATCATGGTGTATGGCACGTCCTATTGCAAAAATATATAAGTGGTCAAAACCTGCGTTGAACGTCAAACTTGTGATGAAACAGCTTTTGGCGGGGGAGAGCGGTGTATCCTTGCCATAAGTGCTTGGTGAGGGAGGGAGGGACAACATTCCTTGCTTCAGCAGAGACGTGTTCAAGCCTTGTGATTGGTCGAAGCTGCCTAAGCAGCGCTCAGATAGGCAACGTGATTGGCTAGTAGGATTCTCGGACCACGCCCACGCCATAGGCTTTGGAGGTATAAGGCAGTGCAAAAACGCCCGAAATATCGACTGTACATAGGCTTTAGTCTGTGCCTTAGCCGGGCCGTTACAAAAGCGCCTGAAGACGGGTAAGGCGCTCTTTTCGCCTTACCTCTATGGCACTTCTCAGCATCTCCCCCCTGAAAACTAAGGCATGGTCAGACCCTGACTTAGTGAGCTGCTGTGGGCCTTTGACAGACATTCATCTTCTGTTTATAAAGCAAATACAGCCTTGTTTCAGTTCCTACAACGTAACAATTGGTGTTTACGTATTAATAGTGTTGCAAGGTGTGTATGAATTGATCGTGCAAGACTAATGCGGGATTATAGGGTGTTATATGCTGGTGATAAGAAATGTTGTGCTGTGTGTTGGTTAGGGGCGGGCCGCGGGCGGCGGGCGGCAGGTGCTCCGCCCGCACTAAAATGTTGTACTATTATACGGTATTATCATACTACCAGATGATATTTAGGACAGCTGAACATACCATCATCTTCACGAGACATTAGTGCATATCATGAATGTATAAAAATTGCAGTAAACTATACCTATAATAAGATAATGAGAGCAAAATGAAATCGTGTATAAACTTTTTTTCACCTTTTTTTATTCATCTTCTCCTTATTCCTGGAATTTTGTTTGCATTAAATTTTCACTCACTGTCCCGGAATCGGCACACCTTAACCATTATCATGGTGTATGACACGTCCCAATGCAAAAATATATAAGTGGTCAAAACCTGTGTTGAACGTCAACCTTGTGATGAAACAGCTTTTGGCGGGGGAGAGCGGTGTATCCTTGCCATAAGTGCTTGGTGAGGGAGGGAGGGACAACATTCCTTGCTTCAGCAGAGAAGTGTTCAAGCCTTGTGATTGGTCGAAGCTGCCTAAGCAGCGCTCAGATAGGCAACGTGATTGGCTAGTAGGATTCTCGGACCACGCCCACGCCATAGGCTTTGGAGGTGTAAGGCAGTGCAAAAGCGCCTGAAATATCGACTGTACATAGGCTTTAGTCGGTGCCTTAAAGCGCGTTTTCGCGGCCGCTCTGGCCCGGTCTGGGCTGGGCTAGTCCCGGGCGGCCACTATTTTCGCGAGGTGTTCTGCACTGTTCCAGCCCGGGCTACTCTAGTCCAACCCAGCGAGCAGGACCGCCTTGGACCAGTGTGGGGAGAACTGGCGCATGCGCACTACAGTCAGCGGGGAAGACGACCAGGAGCTTCTCGTGCTGCTGATAAGACATGAAACACCATGATGGCCGACCATAAGACTAAAGTAATTTCACGAAAAATTACAATATTCGCAATTTGCTGAAACAACATCTTGGGAAATTAATGTACCATCAACAAGACTATAGTGGGAGGACCGCCCACTCGATCCCCCAGCCAATAGGAACGACGAATGGGACGGGGCCAGTCTCGATGTATTTTAGCGAGCATCAGTCCAGCCTGGAACGGTATAGACTGGACTGAACCAGGGCGGTGAACGTCACAAAAACGCGCTATTAGCCGGGCCGTTACAAAAGCGCCTGAAGACGGGTAAGGCGCTCTTTTCGTCTTACCTCTATGGCACTTCTCAGCATCTCCCCCCTGGTCCCTAGACGCCCCGCCCCATGGTCCTTGGCTCCGCTTCATGGAAGAATTACCCTGTTTTTGCGACGCTGAATGCATAATTTAGGTGAGATACATTCATTGAGCTGATTCTACAATGAAATTGCATTAATTACACCACTTGTTGCACATAAAATTGCTAGTGAATAACTCCTTTCACATATTCTTGGTTAAATAGCCATGTGAAAAGATAACAATTCTTGAGAGAAAAAAACCACAGCTCTGATTGATTTTTATATGTTCTCATCACATACTAATATTACTAATAACTCAACTTTAGTAATTCAACAATATATTATATCTCTTCTCGTCTGTGGCTATACTTATCTTCTTTGTGTTAGCCTATATATTATACGTATAAAAACACAAGGCTTCAAAAGCACCTGAGAGAAAGTAATCACATAAAAATTATTGCAGTAATAATAATAATGAAAACTGTATTAATTATAATTATTACAATTATACTACGCAATTTTTTCAATTACTATTTTGTACCTGTAGCTTATGACTCGAAGGGCTAGTATTGGAGTTGACTTGTTAACTGAGGAATTTGCTAAACTTTGCGGTGAGAATAAACCCACCCGCGCTGACGATAGCACTAGCACATGCAAGCTAGTGCTTTTACTGAATCCCAAGAGAACAGGATTACCAAACCTTTCGTTCTAATTTTCTAGAATTCTTTGGGAGTAACGCAAAGCACAGTTTAGTGATGGGATTGAATTTAGCTGTTGAGACTTTGCTAAGCGGTGCTGCTGCTACTAATTTGTTAGATGCACAGGTTGAGGCTAACCGGATTTCTGTAGATTTCATCCAGCATTTAAAGGAAAATGGCTGGACCCAGGGTGATAACATTTTCCTTAGTAACAATCGCAAATTCCTTGCATTTTTTGCATATATGATGTTGCTAAGAGGGAACTTCAGAAAAACTCTGTTTCTTAATTATAGCCCCCAAGAAGTACTGCATGACTTTGTATTAAATTAAAGACCAAGATAGAAGAAAAGGATGGCGAAACACGCACGACCGTGTCATCTGTAGCCACTACTCAGCCTGATGTAGTCGGTAGGGATACAAATGTATCGTATGCGACCGTTGCAGCCATACTTAGTCCTCATCAAAGACCTATCTTGACGTGCCATTATTGTCAACGCGGAGGGACACTGAAAACCGGTACTATCTAAAATTTAAGGATAGGCGCCACCAGCCGAAACTTGAAACTTGAAGCCACCTCAAGGCAATTACCTGCTTCAAGGGACTCAGACAAAGGCAGAACATCTATTGATACACATGTTCGCGCACATTTAGAGACGACCTCTAACCGTAAACCCGCAAGACTGGGAAATACTGGTTCCGGTAACACTGCTGTTCACCGCGGAGCAGCCCGACATCCTTCCTACTGTGTTATCCGTGAGTGCCACGGACACTCTACGGAAGACTGCCATACCGTTTCAAATTTCGCGGGTCGCGGTAGACACAGTTGGGGGAAGCCGCACGCCCCGTAAAACCCAGACCCGACTAGCAAAAGAAACTGGTATAAATGATAATACTGCAGCCCGGTTGGATGACAGCGATTTTCTCTCATCTTTAGTGGCCACTTGCAGTCAAGCCAATATTATGGCTCTACCAAGCAGACTAGGATCCGTGAAGGCATCGTTCGCGATGGACACAGGCGCAGCTGTTAATGTGCTGTGCGAAAAGGCTTACCTTGCACTAAAGCGAGCATCACGTGGCAGCTGATGACCTCTTAGACCGAACGATCTCAATCTAATGGGATTTACTAGCGACCCTCTTAATATATTACGAGTTGTTCGCCTACCTGTTAGGTTTGGAAAAATTACGCCTACTATTCGTTTGGACTGTTAGGTGGCTTCTTATTTTACGTTGCCTTCGGACGGATTATTGGATTTAGCGTCAATGAAATCCAACCGGATGATAATACATCCAGATACAAGTACCATAAGGTTCTCAGGGAAGAATTCCATGGTGATGGAATATGGATGGAATGGGATGGCACCCATATACTTGGCTTCCCAAGCAAGGTAAGGTAGTTCCTTGTAATTCACCGTCCGTACCTAGTGTTCAGGTTTCTACTAATGGATTGGTAAGGGGAGGTTTACCGTTGTGTTCCTGCATTTCGACAGGACCGAGACCGGTATAGCTTGCGTCTATATTGAGAATTAATGTTTTAGAATAGTCAGGGTACGCATGGACGGGCGAAGAAGTGATAGCCTGCTTAAGAGCAGCGAAGGCTATTTCCTGACTTCGACCAGTGGAAAAACACATATTTTTTAAGAAGTGAGGAGAGTAGAGATGCGATGTCGGCGTAATTTCTTATGAATCGCCTATAGTACGAACTGAGGCCTATGAAACTGCGCACTTGGTAGGCGTTGGTAGGTGTAGGGTACTGCGTTACAGCGCTGACTTTGTCCTGTGACGTTTGAATACCGTCAGCATTGATGAGATGGACAAGAAAAGTTGTTTCCTTTTGCAAAAACGCGCATTTTTTGAGTTTGAGTTTGAGGCCAGCGTCTTGAAGACGAATGTAAACTCTTCTGAGTTTCTGAAGGTGCTCTGGGATTTATTTTGAAAAGACGATTAAATTGTCAAGGTAGGGGAAGAGTGTATTACCCATCCGCCCTTTGAAAATTGAGTTGATTATTAGCGGGAATGTGGATGGTGATCCAGCTAGACCCATCGGCATGCAACAGCATTGGTAAGTCCTGAGGGAGTAGAGAAAGCAGTGTATTCGCGGCTGTATGGGTCAAGGTCGACTTGCCAGAAGCCTGAGCACAAATTTAGCGTGGAGAAAACAGTGGTATATGTTGTGATCGCCTAGATTCCGCAAGATATCCTCGAGGACAGGCATGGGATAGCGAGAGGGAACAATGATCTTATTGAGTGCTCTGAAATCGACAACTGGACGCCATTCACCTAAGCATTTTGGTACTAGGAACATAGGGCTGTTGAAAGGACTGACAGAGTTTTCGATAACCCCGTCTTTCAGCATGTCTGAAACAACGCGGTCGACAATTGCACGTTTGCTATGGGGCATGCGATATGCTGGTATGTACAGTAGTAACAGCAGACAAGTTGGGCGTCTCCTATATGTTGAATCTTGTGAGTGACTACGTTGGTCTTTCCGAGCGTTTCACCAGAGAGAGAAACAATACTACGGAATTCTGACAAGAGCTGAGCAAGGTCGTCTTGTGAATCTGGGTAGTCTGTGTTTTTCAAATGTGCTTTAAGAACATAAGTACTACATAAGAACATAAGAAAATAAGGAAGCTATAAGAGGCCGCGACAAGTCTTTTAAGGTTTAAGGTCAAACAAGGCTGGAGATTCTTGTGTCGAAACTGAGTGAAATGCATTAGTTTTTTTTTTTTTTTTTTTTTTTTTTTTTACATTTATGCCTATAGCGCCTGTTGGCAGTGACCTCCAGGGCTCGGATGGTAGGCCCTGGAGGCTCACTTGAGGGCTGTGATGGTTAGCCCTCACCCGTGGTGGCACAGGCAGGATTTTTATAGTGACGCCTGTGATTAGAGGCTCATGCCGCCCCCATATGTCCTCCGATGCACTCGCAATCGAAGATAGAGTTAATGGGCAGCATGTGGGTGTTTTTAGGGTACTCGACGGTGCAAAAATATTTTAAGTGGATTTATGGGTCTCACTCGGGATCGAACTCTGGTCTCCGAGGTGACGGTCTCCACTCTGCTACCGCCTCCCCTAAAGTCCCCTAAAGAGTGGTCTCCTGTAAGTCTTCGATGACTCAAACGTCAGCTGGGTATGCTAGGAATGAGCAAATACGTGTGCCACAACTGAGAGTAACTAGTGACTTGATGACGTTCACCACATAGATGTTCGACTTGCCATGAGCTTTGAGTCTACAGACCGCTGAAGGAACAGCGACAGCCGAATGACTGACTGACTCTGGGAGAGAAATGGCATCTACGTTTGACACCCCCCTGAAGTGAACATCGACTAGCGTGTATGAAAATGGGAGAAGCGCAACGTTGAACGAGACGACAGCGTGACATTCCTTGGCTGTGTCTTCCAAAACTTTTTGAAGTGAGGCTTCTGGTAGAGAAGTGTTGGTATTCTTAGCGTCAGTGGATACGAACGCGGTGGATTTACGTCGCCTATGTTTTAGGCGAGAAGAGCGGTCAATGGAGCGACGATGAACTCTGGATGTTTACAGTGTTGCTGTTTAGGTGTGTCAAGTTGAGGAGTGGAAGTAGGAGACACATGTACAAGAGACATCTCAGCAGAAGTGTATGTGTTAACAGAAGTTTTTACTGAGTCTGAGGAGTGGTCCGTTATAGATGAGACAGTGTGAGTAGGGACAGAGTCTGGAAGAGCCCTAGGTTGAGGTATGACTTCTAGGATAAAACGTTCACGCTAATAGATTCCGTGAAGTCGTGGATAGAGGTCAATTTCATGCTCTGTGAGTGCAGGACGGCCAATGAGAGCCATCAGCAGGAATGTTGATGCCGTCTGCAATGTAGTATGTAAGTCTGATAGGTGATAAGTCTGGGCATAAGTACGTTTCAAATTGAGCTTTGCCTAGGGTGGAAAAGACTGTGCCATCGATACCACAAAGTTGCATATCAGGACTCAGGGGGTTCTATAATCATTAACTTAGGAGGACGCACAGTGCGTAGTTTATCAAAGCAACTCTTGGTCATGATGTTGACGGAACATAAGAGCATAAGAACATAAGAAAATAAGGAAGCTACAAGAGGCCGTGAGACCTACACGAGGTAGTTCCTGTTAAAAATACAGGAAGCACCCGTATCTACATAGACGATGAGATCGCCTGTCGCAGTATCACCGATGATGGCATAAAATTTGCTCAATTGAAGTCCCGTTGCGACTTATCTAACTACCTTGCTGGACAGCTCCTTCAAAGCGATCTGTTCCTTACCATCAGGACATATGACGAGTTTAAGTCCAGATTCACTAAGTATTTCTCAGGTAGCCAAAAATCAGGCATCCTTGCACCACTCCAGGCTAGCTGACAAACATAAGAGACAAGATCACCGAATCCCAGTCATGGAGGCTTTACAAAAGGCATCCAATGTAAAGCTTGAACTAATCAGACAGGTTGAAACGTCTGAATGGGTTGACAATGGTGGGAAAATAAACCTTTCAGCTGTTGGAAATTTTTTCGGCTGCTACACCTTCATGTTTCTTCTAGATTCTTCAGCATCAAAACAAGCTTCAGTTAAAAGAAAAAATTTGCTCCAACAGATACCCTGGCTGAATTTGCTTCCAACTTTGAAGACTAAACTTCCCTGGCCGCCAATCCAACATCCCTTCTTCCATGACTGCAGCTATCTCTACACGGCACAAGCATAACCAGCATCAATCCCGAAGCCCTTCTCGTCCTCCTACCAATACGCATACATCACAACGTCAATGGCACCGTTTACCTTCAACACACTCACGCTATGCCAGGACTCTCGCTCTCCTTCACCTTCTCGCTTCTGCTTCTATTGCAAACGCAACGGTCACACAATTGATCGTTGCTTTGAACGACAAAATGCACAACCTAACCAGAAGTACGTCTCACGCTTCTGTGACTATCACGGCCCCTGTGGACATAACACCGTTGCCTACCGTGCAATGACATCAATGACATCAAAATCTCCTCGTCCTACACATACACAACATGATACACAATGACAATAAACTGACGGAAACGACTGCTCCTCTTCATTTCCCAACGGCACGTCGCACCCTAACTTTCGACCTTTCGACCACGACGACCCTTGCACTCAAGCAACACATCATCACATACAACTCCACTCCCCTTGTACAAAATTTCAAGTTCATGGGAAGACCCAATGACTCTAGAAGCTGAGGTCAATCAGCAATACTTCAAATTGTTCATACATGCCTTTTGTAAAGCCTCCATGACTGGGATTCGGTGATCTTGTCTCTTATGTTTGTCAGCTAGCCTGGATAGTGCTGCAAGGATACCTGATTTTTGGCTACCTGAGAAATAGCTACTTAGTGAATCTGGACTTAAACTCGTCATATGTCCTGATGGTAAGGAACAGATCGCTTTGAAGGAGCTGTCCAGCAAGGTAGTTAGATAAGTCGCAACGGGACTTCAATTGAGCAAATTTTATGCCATCATCGGTGATACTGCGACAGGCGATCTCATCGTCCACATCTTTGAGAAGGATGTGGACGATTATGTTATTCCCTGTGAGTTTTGGGTATGAAGGTATTTCATGAACAAGTGTGACTGATGCTTCTGGTTGAGTGTGATTGTCCATGGTTAGAGTGATAGGTTGAGATATTACAGTTTTTCTTGTTCTCCTGTTTTTCTTGTTTCCCATAAATTTGTAAAGGCGTAAAAGTGAACTGGTGTGGAAGAGTCATAGTACACAAGTATATGCCATCAAAAGAAATAAATGCACAATGAAATATTGCAGTGAATTAATAGATGATAAAATCTAATCTATAATAATATAATCGAAAGTGTGTGCGTGTGTCTGTGTGTGTGTCCGCTATAGGTTCCGGCCGCAGTGGCGTAATCCCATCATATGGCACAGTTTTGGAACCAGGTCGACCAGGGGAAGGTTTTAAGGCCACTTTGGGGATGATCCGATCAGTTATATTTCATTTTTCATTTTAAGTAGTAGCGAGAATTGTGAAAAAAAAAAAATTTACGCGAGATATTTTGCATGAAAAAAGAGAGATATCGAAACGAACGCACGACTGACGGACGGTTTCTTTTACTTCAGTCCTATTACTTCAGTCCTATTACTTCAGTCCTATTACTTCACTAGCCTACTTCCTATTACTTCAGAGTTACTTCTGTCCTATTACTTCAGAGTTACTTCTGTCCTATTACTTCAGTCCTATTACTTCACTAGCCTACTTCCTATTACTTCAGAGTTACTTCTGTCCTATTACGTCAGTCCTATTACTTCACTGGCCTACTTCCTATTACTTCAGTCCTATTACTTCACTGGCCTACTTCCTATTACTTCAGTCCTATTGCTTCACTAGCCTACTTCCTATTACTTCAGAGTTACTTGTGTCCTATTACTTCAGTCCTATTACTTCACTAGCCTACTTCCTATTACTTCAGAGTTACTTGTGTCCTATTACTTCAGTCCTATTACTTCACTAGCCTACTTCCTATTACTTCAGAGTTACTTCAGTCCTTCAGTTACTTCAGTAGAGTATAAAAGTCTTGGCAACACAAAATGTCACTCATTTGCGAAGGGTCTTTTGGTGGTCCTTTGGCCCACCAAAAGCCCTCCGCAGGAGCTAGCCAAAAAGTCCGCCCGGAGGGCGGCTTTTCGGCTAGTATACTATAAAGTAGCCGTGTGTGGGTGTGTCTGTTTTGGGTAGCTGAAACTGTAAATTCAATTTTGATGAGAGTAGGCTCAAAAAATCGCAAATAAATCGTAGGTGGTAAACGGCTTAGTCCCATGTCGATTGAATAATTTTTAAGGTGGTTTTTGGGCTAAAAACACTTTAAGAGTGTATTAGATTACAGGAAAAACTCTGCGGTAACGTCTTGCCGCATTCCACAAACTTAGTAGACTCATGGACGTTTGTGTGCGTGTGTGAGTGTGTGTGTGTTGGAATCACACGGAACACAAAGGGTTGGAATCACACGGAACGTGGTCTACCCCGGGGCACTTTGACCAGTGACCACGACAGCAACAACACGATTGGAGTTTGCAATCACATGTTGTCTAATATATACTACTACTACAAACATCAATACATGGGTCCGAAGGACCCACAAGCACTTGTGTAAGTACTATAAATATAATATGCAATGTAGAAAATATTTAACAAATGAACTGGCAAAAAATATGCACTGAAATTTTTACTGGCAAAAGGTATGAACGAAAATGTAACTGGCAAAATACATCTACAAAATTTGATAATGAAAAGCAGCGAATTTAAAATATTTAAATATGTGCTATGTGAACTGTCAGTGTGTACTGTGTTTTAAAATCTTTAAATGTGATATGTGGACTGTCAGTGTGCACTGTGTTTGTGTAATGAAAGGAAAAAATATCACTGTGCAAGCATATATATGTGGATGAAAAATCAAAAATACTACCTAGTGTGTATGTGTAACATGTGGAACACGTAAACACAATGCAACTGGGCAACTGGGGCAGATAAATGCAACAGAAATTAAATAGAAAAAAATACAAAACGGAATATCTAACTCACGAACGCTGAGGTGTACTACCAACGACACATGCCGAATGGGTGGTTGAGGCACAAACAATTGTAATGGAAAAACGTGAGTGCTTGCCAGATGAGGGTAGCCTGAACGAACAGTTAGAGCCAGTAAAAAGGTCACAAAAAATAAAAACAAAGTAGAATGCCACTGCAGGTAATAAAGGGTGTAATTAGTATAGGTGTGACACAGTAAGTGTGATTATGTGGGTGTGAATGTGTTGTGGAAATTTTATGTCGCAAACATTTAATTAATTGAGATCTTACCTTCAAAAACCCTTTGTCTGTCTCATCCCGACAGCATACCCCAGTTCAAACTAACTAAAATACTTATCGGTGGATAGGAGGGTTGGATTGGGATCAAGGCTTATCAATAATGCAAGCCCTTGTTGTATTCGGAGGAGAGGAGGAGAACCAATTAGGACCAATTTTAGGAGAACCAATTTTCTCCTGAGAACTGGGGTAATGACAAGTCTGGTAATTTAATTTGGGGTAAAGAGGCTTTAGCTGTTGCTGGAATATGAGCACAATCCAGTAATCCCTCATGTTCAATTATCTTATCAAGATATCTTTGACACTCGTGTTCATACTTGGTCACACATTGGTGAATTAATTCTTTATCCCCAGCTTCTGTTAATTGAACTTCATATAGGAAGTAAGCCTCCTCATATTTATCCCATTGATTCTTTACAATGGCAGACCAGTCTTTAAATTAATATAATCTATAAGAATAGTCTTAGTTGCGTCCTCACACTTATCATATATTAGTGCGAGCATTCCTAATTTAGCTGATAATGAATGCTTAGCCAATTCCGCCATGATTTAGTTGATAACAATTGTCAATTGAAATATAAAATGCAAAATTACGTAACTTAAAATAATTGTTAGTTGATGATTATTAGCTACTATATCTTAAGTGGTGGGAGTGCCGTCAGCTCTATCTGTCAAGACGCGTAGCCAGGCCTATGACCAACCACCACTTTATTATTACAACAAACTAGCAATACGTAACCTCTGATGTTATTTACTAACTGGCGTATGGTAGTCACACGGCTGTTGAGTCGTTCCTGACGCCGCAAAACACTTCACCTCCACTCCTTCAACCCCCTGTTGTGGTAGGCTCATAACTACACCTCACAACGACCACCTTGAATCACATGAACATCAATATTCCTCACTCGGGGCACCAATGTGGAAATTTTATGTCACAAACATTTAATTAAATGACATCTTACCTTCAAAAACTCTTTGTCTATCTCATCCCGACAAAATACCCCAGTTAGAACTAACTAAGATACTTATCGGTGGATAGGAGGGTTGGATTGGGATGAAGATTGGGATGAATTGGGATCAATACTGTAAGCTCTTGTGGTATTCGGAGTGGATTGGCCGTGATCAGGCCGGCGGTGAAGGGCAGAAGCGGTGTGTTTTGTTACGGCGTCAGGCAGGTTTTCATACCAGCACGACGCGGCGAGATATTTGCTATGTCGATAAGACACGTCCTATTGTTTAACACTTATATGTACAAAATGTATATACAATTCTTCTCGATTTAAGGGGATCGCCGAAGACTACTCTATACTGGACTTGCTACTCGTGCCCCGCACCAACCCGCCCATGACCAGTGGAGGCCAGTTTTGCGATTCCTGACATTTTCGAACATCACCCCTATTTCCCTTCCTGTGGTTCAGGTTCGTCAATTCGTCAAAGTTCATGCATATTTCTTCACTCTCTCATAATGGCATTTCTTTAGTGTATTTTACAGTTTTTTATTTGATAATATTATAGAACAAACATTTACGAAGATAACGGTATATCATTTATACTGATAAACCATAGGAAGGGAAATGGGAGTGATGTTCGAAAATGTCAGGAATCGCAAAACTGGCCTCCACTGGCAAGAGCCCAAAATGAGTAGCAAGTCCAGTAGTCTTTGGGACCGCCCACCCTGAATATATTGAAAATTCATGAAAAATACAAAAAATCTGTTTAAGTCATATAATGGTAGCCTTGGCAGCACACTGGTAGATAGTTTTTCCAAAATAATGATATTTAAAGGGATTTCAACATCCCGCTCCACCCCCCCCCCCCCCCCCGCACCACGCGAGCGTGGCGCCACGCCTCGTTTGTTTGCATCCGTTGTGACGATAAAATATCAATTATAATGCTTTTTTTGATTTTCCTGATGCATTTGAATGATTACGTATACATCTGGTAATGCGTGCGAGAATGTAAAGCAGTTACCGGAGCGCATCAGAGCTCAGTGGCTTTGTTGCCGCTGATAAGAAAGTACTGTCGCAGTACCTTGGGTTAGAGGTTCCCAGCCTCATAATAACATCCATATTGAGTCAGGAACCCGTGAACACACCCTAAAGCACAGAAAAACGAAAAAGAAGTGCATCTGAGTAATCAGGATACCAATCTGGTATGTTCTGAAAAGTGCTCAAACCTGGCGACAATGAGACCCTTACCTTGAGTGACTAATATTCTGCCCTGCAGGAGGGGACCAGGTGTGTCTGAGTTACTGCAAGCATTCATAATAACCTCAGAAATTACATAAAACCTATTTCTAAGACCATTATAAGGTTTACTGATGTAACACTTAGTCAAACTCAAAAAAAATGTTTACGGCTCGTTTTTGAAAAATGTAAGTTATTCTAATACAATTTCATTCACCTTGATCAGTTTTTTTCTGATATTTACATATGAGGTTTCAATGGATAGCTGGATAGAAAACGAAGAAAAGTATGGCGGACTTTTTTGTTTATGCCAATTACTAACATGGCACTAGTGTTTCAAACGTTATTTTTTTTTTTTTATTTTTATATTTTAAGATTTTCTTCTCTCAGTGATTAACAAAGATAGAGAAAAACCACACCATAGAATCGTTCTTTATAAGTAGAAGAGTTAATGGTAAGAAAATAAAAGAAATGCATCAATAATCCTAAGAGTTGAAAGCAATATGAACCAGCCGAATTTTCCTCTTTTTTTAACATTTTTATTATTTGTCCAAAAACTATTGGCCAGATCTAAATGAAACTTGTGTTTTGAAGTCTCTACGTAGCCCTAAATAGAATAAAATTTGCAGCAAGATCCCTCAGTAAACAAGATTTAGGGTGGGCGGTCCCCTTAACCCTTTCACGCACGAAAAGTGTAATAAGTTTTTCCGTCCACTGCGACATCAGTCTGGAGCTCTCTAAGAGGCCCCGCGTAATGGCCTGACTCTGCGGCGAATGTTTTGGTTATATTATCAATTTCAACCACAATTATTCTTTTTTCCTGGCATTATTATATATCGTTGGTTTCGCAAGAGATTATTCTGCCTTATGAAAGACAAAAATAACAAGAAATGCAAGGAAATAGCGGAGTTTAACGACTTAGAAAAAACATTGAGTATAGAGAAATAAGAAATACTTACGTTCACCACTTCGTAGCTCGATACTTCCCGAGTCAACTTTTTATGGTTTATATGCCAACAAAAGCGGATTTTTATGAGGATTCCAACGCTAGCATTAGAATTTTCATATAGCCAGTAGTTCTTGAGAAAATGGAGGAAAACTGAAACACATGTTGGAAGACGGATTAGGCTACAAGTATGGCTTACCCGGCTCGGGACACGTTTTAAAGGGACGGGCAGTCCGCGCTGACAGGCTGCCTGCTGAGAGTGAGCTGGAACACAGGCCCTTATCACTTCAAATCCACCCTCACGAGGGAGTTGACAATTAGTTTATTTTATAGGCCTAGCTTGGATCTTTTACGCAGTAAAATTTGACGCGATTCTGATAAATACTTTATTTTTGGCGAATTTTAAAATGTTTTTTGACGCAGTTCGCGTCAAAAGCTCAGACGTAGACGGGCCCGTTTTGACGCGATCGCGTCACCGTGCGTGAAAGGGTTAATATGAGAAGATTAGTGAGAGATGTTACTCGCACGGGAAAATGAAGTGTACTGACCCTCTCTCTACCGCAAGCCGACCAGCCACGAAAATATCATACGTGTCAAACCCACGGAGTCGAGAATCTAATAGACGGCGGCCAATGGTCAGCCGTTTCAAATTAAATTGCTAATATTAGGTGCAAATGGTTAATAACCCCGGGAATGTTCATTTATCATATCCCAATACTCATCATTTACTTAAATTACCTTGCTTTCTACCCATTACCATTATAATTATATATAAAATTATATATATATAAATATATATATACATTATATATATATATATATATATATATATATATATATATATATATATATATATATATATATATATATAATATATATACATTCCTACGCTCCCCTATGATGAGCGAACAATACCTCCCTCATAAGGCGGGGGGGAACAAAACCACCACTCTACCAATTATATTATTGAGAGGGTGGTTGGTGGGAAATGTCCACATGTGTGTATATGTGTCACAGAGTGGGTGTGTACGTGTGTTGTCTTATCGTCCACGTGTATAATGTTATTGTTATTGTTTACGTGTGAACAGCTGTGTTAATGGCGGCACAAGATGGTGGTCAAGATGACGGTCAAGATGGTGGACAAGATGGTGTACAAGATGCTGGACAAGATGGCCGACAATCAGCTGTTTTGGAGAAGGAGGGAGGCCAAGATGGCTACCCAAAGATGGCGAGCGTAGCCCACAACACAACCAAAAAATCACTAAAAAATCACTTGCGGCATAGTATCAGAATACGCCTGGAATTGAGTCAGCGACTTGGCACGGGTCGACTGGTCACCAAATAATGTTTATAAAAGTACTTACATGGTTTAAAACATAGCTGGTTAGTGGAGTGGGTGGACACGAGGCGAGGTACCTCGTGCTTCCGTGTGGCCCGTGTTTGGAAGACGACGAGTCCAGGTGAGGTACAGCGGTAAGTGTTGTGAAGCAGAAGTACAATCCCGTGGAAGGAGTAGAGTCCGGGTAAGGAGTAATGAAGGCGGTGTTCGCGTGGTATGGAAGGGTGCGGTGGTGCTGAGGTAGTGCGTGTTGCTTGGCGTGGAGCCGGGGCGCATATTTCCGTTCTGTATACCACTGCGGCACTCCGATTCAAGTATGGTAAATTTACTGGAAATTTTAGATTTTCAAGGCAGACTCAAAGAAAACGCGCGCGCAGCAACACACTTTATGGTGGAAGAAACTTGCTTTTACTCTGTCCTCCGTAAGTATAGCCTGGGTTTTTATTT
Source organism: Chionoecetes opilio (assembly GCA_016584305.1). Lineage (NCBI taxonomy): Eukaryota > Metazoa > Arthropoda > Malacostraca > Decapoda > Majidae > Chionoecetes > Chionoecetes opilio. The sequence continues at coordinate 751,144 of JACEEZ010009559.1, read as the reverse complement.
TTATTTTTTATGTATTACATAGATTTTTAAGATAATAGCAGCAAACGGGGGCAAAAAGCGTTTTGAATTTTCGGGGATAAATAAGCTGAGAACGGGTCAAAAGAAATTTTAAAAACCCTAGGTGGGGGCGATAAAAGTAAAAAAAATTTTCACGATAAAAGGATAAATAATAAAGAAACTTTATCGCGATAACCGTAAACGAACTGGGGATAAATTTCGCCCGATAAGGGGTAGCCGATAAAAACGATAAATCCAAAATTTCCGATACTAGCGATAAAAGTATTGATATTTAAATAAAAAAAACCTAAATGCTTCAGTAAAAATGTTAGAAAACCCTCATTTTCCTTTTGCACAAATATCTTCTAAATTCAATGTTTATCCTGTCTCTTCACCAATGAAAAGTACTGTTTTTAAGTAAAATAGCTACATATGAAAGTTTAAACTACTAAAAATGTCTTTTGCACCAGTGAGGTTCTAGCATTAAAAAACTGGGTGGGCCAACTTGGGGCCAAGGTAAATGTGGGGGGGCAAAACAAAAGTTTGGAGGGTCGTAACTAGGGGGGGGAGGGGGGGGGAGCGCTGTGGGCACCACATAAAATTTTGAAAGTTGAGCACTTTCCAGGGTCAATCTGAGGCCCATGGAGGGATATGTTAGACTATCAAAGTGATATTCAGTTAGAAAAAAAGTATTTTCAAAAGAACATTGGGGAAGAATTAAACGAAAGTTCATCTGAGATTTCAGTCTCAGGTCCATTTTCTCTGCTGATGAGTATAATAATCCAAGCTGGATATGTCAAAGTTCGTGCTCTCAAGTACGTTTTATTGAAAAGAAAAGACCAATAATAATACCAAACATACTGAAGAATTAAAATGCAAAAAATTATGGCAGTTGTTTATAATCACATCAACATAAATGTGTTATGTACGTACCGTAGTCTACCTATAACCTCATACGTAGAAAATTCTGTATACACAAACAGCTATGATTTTCAGACATGGGCATGCAGATGCTACATTAGACACAATGCTGATGATACGTTGTTTATTCGGCAGCAATATATTTAGTGCAGCTACGATTATCATGCCGACTGTCAAATTCATCAACAAAGCAATCTAAATAAATTCCCTCAGCGAGTGCACTTTCAATTCGACAATAGTGCAATGTTACTCAATCTGTCACTTGTCATAGAATTTCTGAGAAAGTTTTCACTAATTTCATTTTTGAAAAGCTCCTCTCACATGAAGGGCTGGTAACAGGAAGAGTTACGGCTATCAACAATAACTTGTATAAACAATCAAATGCAGCCTTGTACGGACATATAAATGACAGAAATTGTGCAATTGATGTAGGTTGTTCAGGTTCTTTCATGAGTAATTTTCACTATAGGTATCTCATGTTTAAATCACTTTGATTGACTGAGTAAAGGGCCCCTGCAAATGCCTTCAAAATTGTTCAGGGCAAGAATGTCTGTCCTCCAGGACAGAGAGCTGAATACCACAGAAAATCGCAGATGAGTCTTTGGTAAAACGACGGGCTAACTCGCTAATCAAACAGTCTAATACTTCATAAAAGATGCTACTGTGCTCACGTGACTTGGTAATCTTTGCCCGGGTTTTTTTTCCAGCACGTGAATTCACAATTTCGAGGTTTTTTTTCTCCGACTTCTATTCTTTAAATGGTAAAATGCAGCATTTCTTACGGTTCCCGTAACCTTCTCAGAGTACGCTCGATCAAGTTGGAGTTTCGCATATCAGTAGATTTACTGATGATGAAATGAGCTTACGCTTTTCCTAATCAGTTTTGTTTGCCCTGTAGCTCGTGATACTTTTGAATTTTTCCTAAATTTCCGAGAAAAAATGCGTAAATAAAAAAATCTGCGTCATCTGCGAGTTACCTCGAGCGGATACAGCTCGAGATCCAGTGTCATCTGCAGAAGTCTCTTCAGGGGTTTACATCATTCCCAGGGCCCCGCAAAGCGTTTTTACACGAGATGGCCCAAAACCACCACCCTGTGTTCACAAGCGAGCCTGATAAGGCCTGCCTTATCCCAAGAAAAGGGGGGTCATGACCCCCCTCGACCCTCTCGGTCACGAGCCAATTTATCTCCCCCCTCTCAGAGAAAGTCAGGTGGTGTTTTCATATCTTACATAGCATACTCAAGTATACACACACATTTTTGTCCTGAGACATCACAAACCAAATACACACAATTTTTCGAAATTATACCAAACAAAAAGTTACTGTTGTGTCAACAGGGGGAATAACCACTATGCAGTTTGATTCGTAATGGAGAAAAACGGAGGAATAAAACTAACCAAACTAATTTAAATTAATTAGCCACGTACGCCGCTAAATAGTAGACATTTTAAATGTAAACATAGGTAAATGAACGAAGTTTATAAATGGATGTATTAACAGAAACTCCTTTCTTACCAAACTCATCTTTGTTTGGGGCTAACATAACAAATCAGAAGACCATGTTGTCATTAGGAATTGTGTTGCCACAGGGCTCTCTGTAAAATTAGACAAATTGAGGAAAAAATCTACTTAATATTTGCTAAAATTGAATAGGGTTAGGTAGAGGTATATATAGCTCAGACTCCTGAGTCCTCACGCCAAGCATTAACGACAGTCCTCTGCGTGTGTGGGGTTTCATCTATCATCTATGACGCCATTCATGCCAAGCCTTGATGTTAGTCCACAAACCATAATCGTCATGCCAAATGCCAACCCACACCGTGTGTGGCCAGCCACCTCACGCACTAACGTATTGTAAACATCGATAACAACACAGGAGAATAAAGAGAGGACGAAAAGCACTGATGCGGGTAAGGTCCGTAAGGATTCGATCATACGCAAGAAATGTAGGTACTCTACATCAGGTGAAGCCGGTATATCGCCATTCGCCAACATACACCATCTTCCACTTAGCACATTATAGTCACCAGCAAGAAAGCACTCACACGAATATATCGTCATGTAAGAAACTATCGGCCCAATAGTGACGTGATTATAGTGTGTGACACGTAGAAGACATGATTGAACACACACAGTGACATACTTACCCATAATATTGTAATCCTTGTTTCCCGCCCAATCCACATGTAAATAAACAGGAGCATGAAAAAGACCTCTATCAAAATATGAGAAAACAGATTTATTAACTATGTTATGAAAGTCATTACTGATAATTATAATAATGATAATAGTAATGATAATAATAATAATAATAATTATTATTATTATTGTTATTTTTATTATTGTAAGCAGTATTACCAACTCCTGTTATCGCGCTAGTGGTAGTAAGTTGTGCTCGGCGGCGGCCGTGCGACCGACCCCCGTGGCCCCGTGGCCCCTTGCCACGGGGCCACGATCGCGACTTGAAAGTGGCGTGGGGGGGCCAAGCAGGGGGTCAGCCTAAATTCTGGGGGGGCCATGGCCCCCCCATGCCCCCCGTAGAACCGCCACTGTTTTGCACAGCCACAGTCTAGACCAGGTTCTGCAGCATGTTTTCCTTCATAAACATGAGCATGTTGAAGTTTTCATCAGACAGGGAGCTCCTCTATATAGACCCTGTTGATGTCTTTGCCAAGGGAGAACAAGCGCTCCACCGCGGCGCTGGACGGCATCGCCGTGTTGTACCTCAAGAAGAGGTCAATGAGCACCTTCTCACTGTTGAAAAAAATCATCAAAGAACGCGTAAAACCGGGAGCGCGCAGGAGCAACACCTCCCCGTCCGACAGCTGGTGAGAGACTGAAGCTGAGCGAATGTTTTGAGTAGACGTCAAGACGGTTAGCTGGGTTTAGACCGTTGTTCGGTTCCCAGCTCGGATCTACCTATTTCTGCCTCCAAGGCACGCGCGGCTCGCCCCTGTGCTAAACTGGAACCAAAAAATAAAATTATCGATTATCGCTGGTTTGGAACCAAAAGTATCGGCGATACCGATGAATCGATAACGCGGGAATATTTTTTATAGGATAACTGATAACCCGAGATCGTTATCGCGATAAATTATCGCGATAATTTATCGCGATAACGCCCACCTATGGTCAACACTAGTGAAGATATTAATCTCAATTCCCAAAAACTACAAGATAAGGAAGCAATGGTGGCTAGTTGCTCGCCAAGATTTTTCCATGTCCAAAGGCTGCATGTCGATCGATAACGCGGGATTTTTTTTATCGGATAACCGATAACCCGATATCGTTATCGCGATAAATTATCGCGATAATTTATCGCGATAACGCCCACCTAGGGTCAACAATAGTGAAGATATTAATCTCAATTCCCAAAAACTACAAGATAAGGAAGCAATGGTGGCTAGCTGCTCACCAAAATTTTCCCATGTCCAAAGGCTGCATGTGCCGTGATGGTCACTTTAATGAGAGTATTAATGAGTTGAAACTTACATGTGTATTATATAGTGTGGTATAATGTGTATTTCCGTGGGATTTGAATGCCAAAATTGATTTTATTGGTTTAACTGGTTCATTTGGGGTCAACCTATTGGAAAATGATGGGGTGCAAATTTTCCGACCCCTCAACCACTTTCTGGGGGGCCGTTCCATTTCGGGACCCCCCAGAACCGACTGAATTCCTAACTCCTCTAATAATGGACAGATTTCTATGATCTTAAGGTCGTTTTGGGGGATTTAGCTGATGCTGAGTCCATTTGTCATGTTTTCGAAGCAACCGGAAGTGCCTATCATCGACTTCCGATTATGTCAATGGCAAATTCAGGGTTAGTATCGTCATTATCATGGGAGAAATTCACCTATGCATGTAATACCTCTTTTTCATGTTTTTCAGGCACGATAAGACGATTGGTGCACTTTATTTTGCATTCAAAATGTTCTGGTAAAAGGTAAGTATGCCAAGACTACCCAAGTGTGATGAATATTGGTGTACATGTAATTGCTCGAATTTAGCCCATACACTATTTGTATCTGTAGTGTGTATAATATTATAAGTTTTATTGCATATATAATAAATAAGATTGACATTTCAAAATACACAATCATTTATTACCATCACAAATAAAATTCTCAACAAAACTGTACATCAATGCTAATACTTGTAATGATAAAAAATCGTTCAAAATAGAAGAAATGTATCAATAAATTGCATGATAATACGTATACATCATAGGTATAGGAACGATTGTGACAGGATCGTGTTAACAGCAGAGACTTCGTTGCAGCCCAAGTTGCCATCACTTCTTCCTTAACTGGCTTCGCATCCCTCTTGATCCGTTCTGTCACTGACAGAATAGAGGTCTCAGGATTTTGGGAACTTTGATGTAGAGCTTGATCTGGCTGCTCGTCAATACTTTGGTTCTCCTCATTCTCGCTAGGTCGGTCAACTGGGGTTTCAACACTGCTGTCGTCAGTAGCGAGGTAGTTCGCAAGTGCCCAAGTGCGAGTGAAGTCTGTTGTTGTAAGATGTTTCCTCAGTCCAAGCTGGTAGACTTCAAATCGTATTGGTTTGGTTTTGATGATTTGCTCTGCTATGTACTTGACTTAAAACTTGAGTGGTGACGGGGAGACAAACTTGTCTGGAATGGCAAGTGGCTGGTTGATGGGATCTCCTTCTTCTGCTCGTTGGTTGATCACGACCACTGTGCCGTGAAATGTGTTCTGTCCAGTTGGCGTATCTTCTAAGAGGTCGATGTTATCAACAGCAAACCAGACGTTCACCCCTTTCTTCACGAAATCAGGCAGACAGAATCCTCCGGTGTCCTTCATCCTCTGGAGAACACCTTGCTCCACACGCTTTTCCAGGCATAGGATCATCTGATAATCGCTCCCAATGTAGACCTCTGATAGATTCTTGACTAGATTCTTATCACGCACTCTGGAGTGGATGGTAAGAGGTAACCCTATTGAGAGGGGTGTCTGGACAGTCTTCTGGAATCCGCTATCCTTCTTTGGCTGGTGCATGACCTGGCGATCACTCCGAGTGTTCTGGATTAGAAATTGGGAGGCAACATCCACAGTTTTGTCCACTTCTTCATTGCGCATTCCCGACACCTTGAGAACATGAGGGCCAAATAGAAGATGTGTTAGGAAGAACTGGAGTAAGGGAGGATGTTCGAAGTCGTCAAAGCTGCCAGAGAAGGACCAGTTTCTGTGTTGCATTACTTCGTGGCGTAGAATGTTGGCCGTGTTCTTCAACTGGAAAATTGTGCTGTCGTTATCCAGTAGTGAAGTCCGAATTTCCATTGCCTTGCTAACGGCTGTAAGGAGGACGAGGTTGTCGGGTTCATTTTTCCGCACCGATTTGACGAACTGCACCTTTGGAAGCCTTTCAGAAATGTGCCCTCTGAGATATTTGCGGTAGTTTGTGGATTCCGTGATCTCCATCTGGTACCTCTTCAGGATGGACAGATATTCACCATTCACCTCAGCCATACTCAGGGTTGAATCCGCATCAATGAGGGTGTTCTGAATAGAGATAATCACCTCTTCATCACACAGAGAGCGAATGAACTGGTCATTCATTACTATTGTAACACCCAAAATAGGTCGGATTTTTCTTTTGTATTGGTCGGACCAAAGGCTTCACCGACAGCATCCGCTGGTTGACTCCCAGATCAAGATCAAGATCAAGCGACGTGTTTTTGTTAAGGAAGTATAGAATTGTGCAAAGGTTTGTAGAACAGAATAGGAGTGAAAATGTGATTGTGATGGGAGACATGAATGGTCACATTGGTGTGTTAGGAGAGGAAGTAAATGGAAATGGCCAATTGCTACTTGACTTTGCAGAGGAGAATGAATTAGAAATTTTTAATGTGACCCTGGCTGAAGGAAGAGTAACCTGGAGTGGAAGGGAGAATGAATCTGCCATTGACTTTATGTTAGTGAACCAGAAAGCTAGGGAACGGGTGAGAAGTATGTGGGTGGATGAGGAGAGGACAATTGACGTAGCGAGTGACTATAACGTCATGGTAATGGAGTATGAGTGTTTGAAGGAAAAAAGGACGAGCGCGAAAGAGGAGAGGAATGGACGTTGGAAGATTAGAGATGCAGACTGGGATTATTTCAGAGAAGTGGTGAGTAATGAGGACTGGAAGCTGGAAGAGAATGGTTTGAGGGCTGAGAGAGGTGTGGATGAGATGAATGAGAGATTGTTAAGGAAGCTTAACAAAGCGGCAGAAGAGAGCATAGGCAGAACAAGAAAGAGAGCAAATGGCAGGACAAGAAAGAGTTGGTGGAACAATGAGATCGACAAGGCCAGGAAAGAAAGGAAACAGTCAAATAGGAAGTGTAGGAGTCTGAGAAAGAATAGGTCAAACAGTGAAGCTGAAAGAATAGAGTATGAAAGGGCATGGGAAGAGCATAAGAGTAAGCAAAAGGAGGTGAAATGCTTGGTGAGGAAGGCAAGAGTGAATGAAGAGAGAAAAGTGATCAGAGAACTTAGGGAAAAAGGTGAGGAAGGAGGTAGGGAATGGTATAAGTTCTTGAGAGGAGAAGAGAGTAAGCATACAGGAAATGTAGAAGAACTAGTGGTGAATGGCAGGTCACTAAGAGAAAAAAAGGAAATGGTCAGAGCTGTAGAAGACTTCTGGAAAGATATTGGAGGTGTGAATGAGCCTGATAGTGACTTCGGGAACGTCACCTTAGGGAGGAAAATAGAGGAAATGATGGATGAAGAAATTAGAATGGATGAGATTGAAGGGTATGTAAGAAAACTGAAAAATGGAAAGGCCCCTGGAATGGACGGTATCCCGAATGAATTCTATAGAGAGGGAGGTGAGGGAGTAATTGAGGGAATGCATGAGTTGTTTGGACATATATGGAGAGAGGAAAGGGTGCCTGGTGCCTGGAATGACAGTAGAGTGACCCTCATACATAAGGGAGGACACAATAGTAGGAAGGAGATTAAGAATTACAGGCCAATAGCGGTGTGTGACACGGTATGTAAGATTTTCTGTGGTGTACTGAATGAAAGACTAGGTGAAGTTGTGGAAAGAAATAAGGTGATGGGTGAAGAGCAGAATGGATTCAGAAAAGACAGAAGAGGTGAGGACAATATGTTTGTAGTGAATGAAGTGATTGAGAGAACAAGGAAGGATGGAAGAAAGGTAGCTGTGAAACGCGGATAAGGTCTTTGGATAGCTGTCCAAGAGTTTGTTGAAAGAGGTATGAGAATATGATGCAGAGATGGAGGAAATAACTTTTCAACCCTCAGTCTGATCACTAAAGGATACAGCTAAGGATTAGTCTTATAGCTGATGTGTTGACACGGCGTACTAGCCAACGTGACGGACTTAGGTAATGATAGGTTAGACGAGTTTAATGTACGTCGCGTCCAGGTTGCTCCATATGTCGTTGAGGAGGTGTAGTAGTTATTACTTGGTAAGGAGATACTAGGATAGGTTTGAGAGTGACATATGATTGTGGATAGATTATGATACTGGTGATGTGTATGAGGTGTTATCATAGGGTCCAATTATGTGAGAAGAGGATTGGTAAGGTTGGAAGTAAGGTAGCTGTAAAAGACGCTGATGAACGGCATAAAGGGTCCAAGGTAGCTGTGAAAAGACGGCTGGATGAGACGGCTGGATGAGCCGTGGGGGGAACACCTGTGAACGCCTCTGTGTGAACACCAGGATTACAGCTAAGGATTAGTCTTATAGCTGGAGTGTGTGGACATTGATACTTGACTCAGCAAATCAGTGACGGGAACTTTAGTTAATGATTTAGGTTTAGAGAGTTTACAAATGATTACGTTCGTGTCCAGGTTGCTGATACTCGCGTCGTGTCGATGAGGTTAGCATTAAGCATATTATTACAGTAAGGAGAAATACGTTAATGATTTAGGTTTAGAGAGTGTACATATGATTACGTTCGTGTCCAGGTTACTGATACTCGCGTCGTGTCGATGTGGTTAGCATTAAGCATATTATTACAGTAAGGAGATACGTTAATGATTTAGGGTAGGAAGGAGTTGGGAAGTAATTACTGGTGAATCAGTAAACAGACAATATACTAAGATAAAGATAACGAGTTGTTATCTTTTACACCCATTAGTCCTAACATATTCTCTTAATCTTATAACCTTTTTTTTCCCACTTATTGTGGGTGGTGGCAGCATAATAGCCAGAATTGTGGAGCCCTCTTGAATTAACGTCAAAGGTAAGAAAAATATAAAAGGGGGGGCGCTACACTAGCCTTTCTAGATAGTGAGAAAGCGTATGACAGAGTGGATAGGAGAATGCTATGTAAGGTATTGGAGACGATTGGCATGAGTGAGAAGGTTGTTAAAATAATATGCAGTATGTATGAGAACTCACAGGCCAAGTTCAGTATGGGTGACCTCGAGACTGGATGGGTGAATAGTAAGAGAGGAGTAAGACAGGGCTGTGTCCTTTCTACTCTACTTTTTGGATTATATGTTGAGGACATGGCAGTGAGAGTGAAGCGTACAGGTCTGGGTGTGAAAATTGGAGATGAAGTGTTGAGTGTACTGATGTATGCAGATGATGTGGTGATCCTTAGTGAAAACCACAATGAGCTACAAGAGATGCTGAATGCTGTGACTGAGTATGGAAGGGACTTCAATGTTAGGCTCAGTAAGGAAAAGAGTCAGGTGTTGGTGGTGAATGGGGATGACTCTGATGATGACAGGATTTGGATGGTGGGTGAGAATGATATAAAGAGAACGAAAGAGTACAAGTATCTGGGTATTTGGTTGGATGATAAAGGATGTGAGAAAACTAAACATGAGAGGATAGCTAGAGCCAACCAGTGGGTTGGAAGGCTAGGCAGTGTGGCAAGATGTCGGGCCAACAAGTATAAAGTGGTGAGAGGACTATGGAAGGGTGTGGCAGTCCCTAGCATTATGTATGGCCTGGAAACAATGGTGTGGTCTAGGAAGGAGTTGGACAGATTGGAAGTAACACAGAACAAAGCAGGTAGAATAGCATTAGGTGCCAATAGGTATGTGGCAGTAGAAGCGATTAGAGGTGACATGGGATGGAGCACGTTCAGAATAAGGATAGCAAAGGCAGGACTGAGGTACAGAGCTAGACTGCAACGAATGGACGACAGCAAGTGGGCAAGTAAGGTTTGAGACTGGAATATGTATGGGAAGTGGATGAAAGACTCAGTAAAAGTGGAAAGGTGGACAGGTGAACTGGGAATGTTTGTGAGAGGAGTAATGAGACATGAGAGTATGGCTGTGTGCAAAAGGGAAATAAATAGGAGAGTGGAAGAGAAAGAGAAGGAAGAATGGCTGAGGGGAATGAGTGAGAAATCAACACTGGAATAGTACAGGAGAAAGGACCAGCCACGGTATGAAAGGTTCTATGATGGTGGCTATGGAGGGGATTTACTCTTCAGAGCCAGGACAAAGTCGCTGGAGGTAAATAGTCGTAGGTACAGATGGAAGAATGGTGGCAGCAAGGTGCGTGTTATGTGTGTGACAGGAGTGGATGAAACCGTGGAGCACTTGATGCTGGAATGTGAACGGTATGAGTATGCTAGAACAAAGATGTTGGAGGTAGTGGTAGGAGAGGTCGGAGTGGAAGAATGGAGAGAGATGAGAGACAGGAGTGTGGAGATGGAGTACCTGCTCGGGTTCTGTGCTGAGTGGAGGAGTGACAGTCGTGTGATTGAGAGTGTAAAATAATTCTTGGAGAATTCTTGGAGAGCACGTACGAGAGAGAAAGAGAGGCAGGGGGCCCCTCAGTGATGGGGTCCCCGTGTGGGTGTAGTGCTGGGAGGGGTGGGAGGGGGGGTGAAACACCTGGCTGTTCTTCCCCCCCCTCCTTTTTGCTTCTCTCTCAACAGATTACGTGTGTGGGAGAACGCCGGACCAAAGGCTTCACCGACAGCATCCGCTGGGTGACTCCCAACTCAAGATCAAGATCAAGATCAAGTTGACACTGGGTAGCCACGAGGCCAAGAAAACTGCTGGTGTGAGGCTGTACCAAAGGTTGCACCAGGTGTTTTGTGGCTCCGTTAGGTTATGGATGCACCCAATAGATACCTGTTTGGATTCGTGAATACCTAGAGAGCGCCAGAAATTGTGAGTAGACTTGGTGTGTACCTTGTGACTGAAATATGAATTTGTGGTGTGAACCTTCGCGGTCTAGTTAACATAAAGGATGAGTGTTTTACGTAATCTGTGTAACGTGATGAGATTATTATGGGGACTTGAGTTGATTCAGGTATATTTTGTATTTGTGATTAAGAATGGTTGATTTCGTTAAACGTGGTTCTTACATTGTGAATTTTGTTTTTCTCTGCAGTTGAACCGTTTCTTCAATAAACCAATACCAAGAAAACGCGTGTCAATGTCTGGCGACGTAACACCACAAGTACACCAAAGCACCCCCCTTACACTACGTTGTAATAACTATTGTGCTTTAGAGTGTAGGTACGCTGAGCAGATCGCAAGCAATTCCGATGATAGTACTTCTCGAGAGCAGAAGCATCTCCAGCACCCTCCAAATCTGACACACATGTTCTGACAGAGTCATCTTGAGTGTTGGCCTTTATTTCGAGGAAATGTTCACCCATCGTGTCGGAGAAAACACGGTGGAGCGGTTCAGAATTGTCATTAGGACAAAAGCTGCAGTAAGAGAATAGACACACCTCTGCCTTGGGGACGAGTTTTGTTCTTTTAGGACGAACAGATTCAGACGAACTGCCAGGGCGTCCTGATCCTCGAGAAAGACAGGATTGGGAATCAGACAGAGATCGTTTGGCCTTGAGCCGTTCAATCATGCCCTTGTTGACAATGAAATGGGCTTTCGACATTCGCTGTAACAAACTTTCGGGCCGCATCATCCAAGCTAGCTAGACGATCACTGAGTTGTTTGATGTCTTTTTGACCCAAAGACAGTCGCTCTTCACAACATAGAAAAAGCTCTGCAATCATATCAGGATTGTTTATCAGTCTCTTGCAAGAGGTGGCACCCCCATTGCAGATGATGCACACACTGTTCCCGGACATTGTAGATGATCGTATTCACCGCATCTCAGCGCCTAACCTGAAAAGATATACTGTATATCAAAGAAACTTGAGCAATAGATTTACATTCCATGATATACTTTTTCATCCTTAACTATTAACAAGGCATTCTGAAAGCAAAATAGACGTCACCAGTCGTCTTATCGTGCCTGAAAAACATGAAAAAGAGGTATTACATGCATAGGTGAATTTCTCTCATGATAATGACGATACTAACCCTGAATTTGCCATTGACATAACCGGAAGTCGATGATAGGCAATTCCGGTCGCCTCAAAAACATGACAAATGGACTCAGTATCAGCTAAAACCTCCAAAACGACCTTAAGATCATAGAAATCTGTCCATTATTAGAGGAGTTAGGAATTCAGTCGGTTCTGGGGGGTCCCGAAATGGAACGGCCCCCCAGAAAGTGGTTGAGGGGTCGGAAAGTTTGCACCCCATCATTTTCCAATAGTTTGACCCCAAATGAACCAGTTAAACCAATAAAATCTATTTTGGCATTCAAATCCCACGGGAACTGTTTATATGACATGTCATACCACACTAATACGTTTAGGCTGGAATATATTCAGTGGCTTTAAATACCAACATGATTTTTGGCAACACTAGAAGGGAAAAGTTAAAAGAACACAAGTTTTGGCAACACTAGAAGGGGAAGAGCATATTATTGTGTTTTGTGTGTGTTTGCTTGAAATGGTAATACATAAATTTGGGAGAAAATATATGATAAATATGTAAAGAAGCTTCTCGCCTCTGCAAACAATATTCACGCCACACAGTGGTCAAGGGGAGTAAGAAATGTCTCGCAACCATAATCCTAATAATAAGGCCTTCCTGATTAATAGGTATATCTGTTTTGTTTTTTTACCGCACCTGTATATATCAAGACAAAACTTTTTAAGGTAGCTACTAAAACTAACTTAGATAACATAACCTAACGCATCGTCACCTAATTTACCGAGGTGAGGTGAGGTTTATTAAGTAAGTTATGTTTAGTATCCCTTTGTACTCACAAGGCAGAAATATTTGGAACATTTCTACTTGCATAGTTGATAGACTTTTTTTTACTCCCTAGTATTGCATTATTATTGGCATAGCAATAATGGCTATCAGCTACCTATCAGCTAAGCATTAGTATTGGCATTTGTTTGTCCAAGAATGTTCGCTTGCTAAAGCTACTTTCTCAGAAAAAGTTCTGACCGAACCTAACCTAACAGAGCCTAAGCCAAATACACCTAACAAATTTAGATTATCAAATAAATAGTCAATGGTAATGCTTCCCTTGTCAAACAAATAACCACTTCATTTAGTTTTTTTGCCAAGATATCTGCTCATTGTGTATCCCAACCTGCATTGTATTTCTACACACCTGATAAATATTGTTAAGAAAATATCTTGTTGGTTAAGAATATATAAAGCCCTAGATATCGCTAAAGCCCACATGCTCGTATTGAGGTATATGTAATTGATTCCTGGCAATTGAAATTAATTCGCTCATTTACTCACACTGCAACAAGCCCACACTGTTAGGTTTGCAGCCTAGGATAGTTATTGTTAGGTTAAGTTGGAAGCTGCGGCTTGGTTTCAGTGCGACGCAGTTGTTCTCTAGTACCAAAATGAATAATAAACTCATAGGATTTGAAAGTAAAAAAAGCAATATGTTCTGCAAAATAGTAGAGAACAAACTAGGGTAAGGATTTATTTGATTTAGGCCCCACTCCAATAATGACTCAACCCGTCCCAGCGAGTCTTAGGTAATTCTGTGGGTGTATTGACATTATCCTAAGCTGACGCTAACCTAGTGTAACCTTATAATTTCCTAAATGCCGCGGAAGGAGGCAGAAGTACTACCAGTTCGGGGGTCAGAGCGCCGAGTCACATGAAAGAGGGGGGCGCGTTATGTTCTAGACATTTCTTATACTTTCCTTACTTTCCTCAAAATAATAATAGTAATAGGACCTAGAGGATGTGATATAAACTGCTTCCATTGCTGCTCTCAGAATTGCCAAAAAAGTACCTCCCTCTACCGAAAAAATAAGTGGGAACTAAATCACACCTTTGACCCAAGCCAGTATTTTGCACCTCCTCATCGTTTCTCCATCACCACATAGGCTTTAAATCAGTCCTTGAATTAAATTAAACAGTTAAATATTAAAGTGATTAAGCCTTATCACTCAGTCACACCACAGTCCCTAAATCACTTAAATTATCTCATTCAATCCACTATAGTTCCTCTATTACTCATGCTTTCTCACTCAGTCACCCCACAGTGGAGGCTCGGTTCCCGCGCCTGTCCAATGTGTCACGTCACGGCGATGGCGGACGTTTTTACGAGCAATTAACTTTATCATCACTTCTACAGACCGAACTCAATTTTTGTAGGAACTATATTATATACTATGCCACTCTACAAACATAACAGAACACATTTCTTAAGTCTTCTCATAACAGACAACTTGTCTATTGGTAGCGGTAATATAGATATTATTATCATTACTATTATTATTATTATTATTATTATTATTATCACTAGGAAATAGACGTCCACACCAAAGATCTGGAACGTGTCCAAGCTCATACAGGCTCAAGTCAAATTTTTAAATACCCTCACCTTAAAATACTGTCTGTCTACTAAAAGTAAAGTAACCAGTAAAATAATATTACTCAAGATTACAAAAAATATTACTTAAGATTACAAAATATTTCTTAAGATTACAAAATATTACTTAAGATTACAAAATATTACTTATAGTCTAGGGGCCAAGGGCTGAAAAAATAATTGTCGTGGTACCCATGCGGTAACCCACGCTTCATAATATACCATCTGAAAGGAAAATTTGTCTACTTTTCGAATCTGGCAATGAAAATTTCGAAATCGTGTAGCTTCATGGGGATTTTTTGGTTACCATGACAACCACATTACATATTTCAGACCAACATGTTTAGTCTAGTAGTCCAGTGGACCCCACGTGCACCCCCTGGACAATCTAATGAGACCTACTTTTTTAGATGCACAAATATGTCTAGAAAACAAAAATCAATGTTAACACTGTCAACTAATGTCCCATGGGGTTCGTATGGCGGCCATCGTCGATCGCGAAATATTTTACTTGCTCGAAATTACCAAAATGTCCATAAAATCACAAATAATGTAGTTACAAATTTAATTTTCGTGCCCACGTGACAAGAATAACATGGCCTATTGTAATAAGAACAATTAATGCAGTAATTGGTACAAGTTTAGTCATGGAACGGCAAAAACCTAAAAAAGGCGGAAAAATTACTTCGGTTTCGCCGACAACTTTCAACATAAATGACAATAACTTCACTAATATACAACATACTGGTCAGTTTAACATATCAAAATCAGCGTCTATTATTCCTCCATCTAATGCAGTCAAACAATTGACATACATATATGATTATCATACACTAATTGTTACCAATGTAACCCACCCCCCTAGTGAAACTTTACTTACATCAAATACATACATTCGATAAAACTTAGTTTATATTAAATTTACCAGTTAATCATGGGCAACTAGATAATACAACTAAGTATTGTTCAGTTGCCATTCGTAAACACTATTTTGCTCCATATGTCATGTCGTATATGTATATACTAGCCGCAAAGCCGCCCTTCGGGCGGCCTTTTTGGCTAGCTCCTGCGGAGGGCTATTGGTGGGCCTTTGGCCCACCACCTGTGTTTGGTGGGCCAAAGGCCCACCAAACACAGACTCTCCAGATAGCCCCTTCTAACTTTCCTGAAATCATGGATGTAGAAATGTATGTATTAACGCCAACCCATTCACATCATAGCCCCTTCTAACTTTCCTGAAAGCAAAGCCGCCCTCCGGGCGGACTTTTTGGCTATCTTCTGCGGAGGGCTATTGGTGGGCCTTCGGCCCACCAAACACAGACTCTCCAGATAGACCCATTACCCACCACCTCGGCCCACCAAACACAGACTCTCCAGATAGCCCCTTCTAACTTTCCTGAAATGTATGTATTCCCCCCACCCATTCACTCACCCATTACCCATCACCCCCCACCCATTCACTCACCCATTACCCATCAACACACACCCATTCACTCACCCATTACCCATCACCACACACCCATTCACTCACCCATTACCATCACCCCCCACCTATTCCCTCACCCATCACCCCCCACCCATTCACTCACCCATCACCCCACACCCATTACCCATCACCCCACCCATTCACTCACCTATTACCCATCACCCTACATCAAGGTTTCCTCAATTCTCGCAACCCACTTTTTTTTCTTCAGTTCTCGCTAATAGGCTGCTAAAAAGAAAAAGAAAAAGAAAAAAAAAGAAAAAAAAGTGATCGGATCATCCTATAAGTGGGCTTAAAACCTTCCCCTGGTCAACCTGATTCCAAAACTGTGACATATGATGGGATTCCGCCACAGGGGGCGGCACCTATCGCGGACAGACAGACAGACAGACACACACACACACTTTCGCTTATATTATTACTAGCCGCAAAGCCGCCCTCCGGGCGGACTTTTTGGCTAGCTCCTGCGGAGGGCTATTGGTGGGCCCTCGGCCCACCACTTGTGTTTGGTGGGCCGAAGGCCCACCAAACACAAACTCTCCAGATAGCCCCTTCTAACTTTCCTGAAATCATGGATGTAGAAATATATGTATTAACGCCAACCCATTCACATCACCCCCAACCTATTCACTCACCCATTACCCATCACCCCCCACCCATTCACTCACCCATAACCCATCACCACACACTCATTCACTCACCCATTACCCATCACCCCCCACCTATTCCCTAACCCAGTGATTCCCAACCGGGGTTCCGCGGAACCCTGGGGTTCCGCCGACCATCACCAGGGGTTCCGCGAGAAACCGTAAAATAATTATGTGCTGTTACAAAATGACAGTGATCTTAATTCATAATTCATAATTCCTACTCAACAACACGTCACAAACACTTTCCAGACACCAACATACTCGTACGTGTCAGTCAGTACAATGTACGTATATAGTAATGTGAGCAAATAATATGCATAGAATTAAGAAAAAATTAGTGTTATTGCCGGTGTGAGATACGCCCTTCATTCCTACTCCGCAAGTTTGGCGACACAGGGGTTGGGTAGGAGAGTGACGCAACCCCGTACGAGTATCATACGTGTCACGAGCCCCAGCCCAGGCGTTCACACATCTTCCTTCAGTCAGTTTTGAGCAGCGCAACCGAGTGAAACGTTGTGTTAATTAATCTCACCAGTTAATATTAGTTTGATACGGATTTTAAAGACTGAAGCATGTTCAAATATTTGAAAAGAAAGCATGTCAGTGGAGAGGAGAGCAGTGACGAAGAATCACAAATACCACAGCCAAGTACGAGTATTGGAAAAGTGAGTGATGTTAAAAAAAATCGCCTTTACAATGACAGTTATCTGGCCATTGGCTTTACATGGACTGGAGAAGAAAACTGTCCACTTCCTCTGTGCATTGTATGTGGGAAAAAGCTCGCTAACACAGTTATGGCCCCAGCCAAGTTAAAACGACACTAACTACTAATCACAGCCACTTGTCAAATAAAACCGTGGATTATTTTCGAAGACTCTTGGATTCACAGCAGAAACAAAGAAAAGTTTTTGAAAAGAATGTAACCATCAGTGATAAGGCCCAAGAAGCAAGCTATTTAGTGGGTGAGCTAGTTACCAAGAAAATGAAAAGTCACACTATTGCAGAAAGCCTAATAATGCCTGCTTGCAAAATAATTGTGAGAACAATGCTAGGTGAAGAAGCTGAAAGTGAATTAAGCAAGGTTCCTGTTTCTGATAATAAAATTAGTAGGCGTGTGGATGACCTGTCCAACAATGTTTCTGGTATTTTGTCTGAAATACTGCAAAATAACAACTTTGCTCTCCAAGTAGATGAGACAACTGATATAACTGGTAAAGCTCAGCTGCTGGCATTTGTACGATTTGAAAATGAAGGTGAAATAATGGAAAAATATTTTTGCTGTAAAGAAACTGCCAGAAACTACAAAGGCCACGACATTTTCAACATCTTGTCTTCTTACCTGGAATCTTGTGGTTTGTCATGGAACCGATGCGTTGAAATCTGCACTGATGGTGCTCCCTCAATGATTGGCTCAGTACAAGGCTTTGTATCACGCGTGAAAGAAAAAACCCTGAAGTCATAACAACTCACTGCTTTCTCCACCGAGAAGTTCTGGTTTCTAAAAACTATTAGGGACGATTTAAAACAAGTCCTTGATATAACTGTGAACATGGTCAACTTTCTAAAGCAGCGCCCTCTGAAGTCTCGCATATTTGCAAGGTTGTGTGAAAACATGCAAAAAGATCACGTGACGCTTCTCCAGCACACAGAGGCTCGATGGCTTTTGAGAGGTAAAGTTTTGACAAGGGAATTCGAGCTGCGACAGGAACTGCTGCTTTTCTTCAAAGAGAATAATAAATCCAGTTTCTGTGAATGTCTTGAATCTACAAACTGGCAAATGAATCTAGCATATTTAGCAGATATGTATCAGCATTTAAACAACTTGAACACCAGCATGCAGGGTGCGAAGGAAAACATTCTGACTTCCACAGACAAACTTCTTGCATTTAAGAATAAACTTTCTGTTTGGAAAAAGCACCTTTCAAGAGGAAACGACGAAATTTTTCCACTCCTACTTCAAGTTCAAACTCAGACTGAATATGAAAATGTCATTCCATTAATTACAAGTCATTTGGGATCACTGTCAGAAAAACTTCATAAGTACTTCCCCTCCTTGTCATCAGATACGTATGACTGGGTGAGAAACCCCTTCACTGAGTTCTCACCAAGTACAGAAAACCTACTTAGTCTGCAAGAAGAGGAAGAACTGAGTGAACTACAGTGCGATCGAACCTTGAAAAAGAAATTTAATGAAGTCTCACTTGACAAGTTTTGGATTTCAGCAAAGCAAGAGTACCCTGTCATCTCAGTAAAAGCATTGGATGTTTTACTTCAGTTTTCAACTTCTTACCTCTGTGAACAAGCTTTCTCATGCCTGACCGTCATTAAAAGCAAATCAAGAAATCGTCTTCTGTCTGTCGAGGAAGAACTGCGTGTGTGTCTGTCAAAAATTCGGCCAAGAATTTCACAGATACGCAAAGAGAAACAAGCCCAAGTGTCACACTGAAGGTAAGTCATAACATTATTGACTTATTAGTGTGAACTCTCATGACATGTGATGTAATTGTAGATTCATATGAATTATATTGCTCAAGAAATTCTATTTATACTATTAAAATTAATATATATAATATATATATATATATATATATATATATATATATATATATATTATATATAATATATATATATATATATTATATATATAATATTAGTATACTAAATATAGGGGTTCCTTGGAATATGAAAAATGATTACAGGGGTTCCTCCAAGGTGTAAAGGTTGGGAATCACTGCGGGCCTAACCCATCACCCATCACCCCCCACCCATTCACTCACCCATCACCCCACACCCATTAGCCATCACCCCACCCATTCACTCACCCATTACCCATCACCCTACATCAAGGTTTCCTCAATTCTCGCAACCCACATTTTTTTTCACAATTCTCGCTAATAGGCTGCTAAAAAAAAAAAAAAAGGTGATCGGATCATCTCATAAGTGGGCTTAAAACCTTCCCCTGGTCGAGCTGGTTCCAAAACTGTGCCATATGAGGGAATTCCGCCACAGGGGGCGGCACCTATCGCGGACAGACAGACAGACACACACTTTCGCTTATATTATAGATTATATTTCTATTATTATATTATTATTATAGATTATATTTTCTTATATTTCGCTATTATAGATAGATATATTGTATATATATATGTTTGTTTCTCATACAATACTGTATTGCTCATGTGTATCGCTAAGCTGTATACAATGTCAATTAACACTACTTTCCTTCTCCTTAGATGCATCGGTGATAGTGATAGTGTAGATGGTATGTCAGTGACCTAACATTCTGTGTGGTACATCCGTAGTTCTTTCTGGTGGTGGAATATAACTGAACTAAATCATGGCTAGCATGAAGAAACGAAAAAGCCACAAAATATCAGCCAGATCTGAAAACCCTAAATGCCCATCATGTATCGTACACGCAATAGACATCCGAGACTGGTCCCTTGACATCTTTCAGAAATGTGAGAGGAAACCCAGATGAAAAATTAGCATATCTACATGAAATCCGTGAAAATCGAATGGCTGAACCTCTCACTTCACCTCGCCGTATGGAAGCAGTGTGTGCTCAGATACCAGAGACTCTCGAAGGCGTTGACTTGGAGATGATAGGATACCACAGACCATGTTACCAGCGCTTCACAGCAAACCTACATCGCTTGAATGATTCGGCCGTAGCATCTATGTCCACGAAGCATCACTCTCCGCGCAAACTGTCATCTGCTGAGAGTTCCCAACTATTCCCACCTGAATGTATGTTCTGCGAGAAGTTTGAAATAATGTTTGGAAAAACGAGAGACCATCAAATTCCTATCATGGAAACAAAGGAACTTGGAAAAGCATCGAGTCCCAGCCTGAATGGAAAGACTGTCTACGACAGTAAAGAAAGGACTTATGCTTGAAGCACAGTCATTCCGAATGCAGAATGTCCTTCACCACGGAATATCGAAATCACACCCGGGCACAGGAGCGAGAGGAGAACCGTAACGTAGACACTGATCAGGCCCATAGGGCTGCTGCCCATAACGCAGCCTGCAACTTGGGGTCAGGATTTGACTCTGTTATTTGTAATTATACCAAATGTCAATTACTCATTTCTACTGACAGCGTACCTAGCTGCCCTACATCACTTGTTAAAGTTTAATAGAAAGGAAACATTGTTTTCTGACTTTTCTCGAATGTTTGTATTTGACAACATAAAGTTTCACTGGGGGGGTGAGTAACATTGGTAACAATTAGTGTATGATAATCATATATGTATGTCAATTGTTTGACTGCATTAGATGGGGGAATAATAGACGATGATTTTGATATGTTAAACTGACCAGTATGTTGTATATTAGTGAAGTTATTGTCATTTATGTTGAAAGTTGTCGGCGAAACCGAAGTAATTTTTCCGCCTTATTTTAGGTTTTTGCCGTTCCATGACTAAACTTGTACCAATTACTGCATTAATTGTTCTTATTACAATAGGCCATGTTATTCTTGTCACGTGGGCACGAAAATTAAATTTGTAACTACATTATTTGTGATTTTATGGACATTTTGGTAATTTCGAGAAAATAAAATATTTCGCGATCGACGATGGCCGCCATACGAACCCCATGGGACATTAGTTGACAATGTTAACATTGATTTTTGTTTTCTAGACATATTTGTGCATCTAAAAAAGTAGGTCTCATTAGATTGTCCAGGGGGTGCACGTGGGATCCACTGGACTACTAGACTAAACATGTTGGTCTGAAATATGTAATGTGGTTGTCATGGTAACCAAAAAATCCCCATGAAGCTACACGATTTCGAAATTTTCATTGCCAGATTTGAAAAGTAGACAAAATTTCTTTCCAGTTGGTATATTATGAAGCTGTTACCGCATGGGTACCACGAAAGTCGATTTTAAAGACACTTCTCAGTTTTGGCCCCTAGACTATTAAGATTAAGATACTATTACTACTTCTACTGTAACTACCACCACAACCACTACCACCACCAATAGTGTTATCGCCATAAAACAACTTGGGCTCGCTAAATACTTACCTACACAGGCGCCCCGAAGCACCACCACTGGAAGCTCTCACTCCTCACCCTCGCCTCGCCCTAACCACCGCCCCTACACACGCTTTACCACCTCGCCCTGTCATCCTGGGCCCACCGTCATCACAGCCCACTCCACAACACCCCCAAATTACCCCCGCTAATTTATCTCTTATAAATTTAAAAAAAGGGGAAAAAAAAAGGGGAGGGTTTGGGGGAAGGGGAGCAACGGTCAAAAAGGTGGCCTGCCGCTACTTCTTAAAAACACTGGGGCCAGTCCACAAAAAATCGCCGGTGTATGTCAGTGTAAGTCTGAGTACCCCCTTTTTCAAAAAATTTTCTTGGATCAGGAGCTACTTGCGCCAAATCGGATGACGCAAAAACGCAGACTTACCCCCGGTGCAAGTCTGCGCCCCCCCGGGCGGACCAGCAACGTACTTACTCCATTTCCGTGACGTCACAGGGCCATAGATGGCGTAGATTTACCCCCTTCGATGAGGGGGTGTAAAAAGGGTGTATCTCTATATAAAATAAAATGTCATTTATTATGCCTAATAGACGTTACCACCGAGGTAGGATTAAAATTTAAACCCTATTGGTAGTCGGAGCGGCGGTGTTTACAAATGTTTAGGAGAGGGTGGGGGGCCCCTCACGTTGGGGACTGCCTTGGGTTTTTTTTTTATTAGTTCGTTTTTGGGCGCCCCATTTTTTTAGCCCATAGCAGAGTCCGTGAGCAAATTGTTGGGGGACGGGGCGAGGGGCATCCCGCGGCTAATTAATGTTTTTTCCTAATCGTAATTGGACTTTTTTGAAAATGAATTTTTTTTCTGTTTCCCTGCCTCTCAGTGACCTTGCACTAGGTTGGCACCCCAGGACGCTTGACCCTCATTGCCCCTGAAGGGTAGTTAGGTCACGTTTGCTAGCCTTTAATGGTAAGTCCCCCGAAGGGAAGGAAATGCTCGCCCCGCGGAGAATGTTCCTTTTTTTTTACTTTGGGCGAGATTTCCTTTTAAGCGACGTTACAAGTTTATTTATTAACAAAACAGTCCCCAAATCTATATATTTAAAAGTTTTTTACCCGTGTTGGAAATTTCAGGGACCGAATTCGGGGTTATTTTAGTGATTGGGGGAGTCTGGGGTTTTGAATGTACGAAACCAATGCCCATGATTGATTGAAGTGTAGTTTTAAATTATTTGGGACAAGCGAAAAAAATGCCCAAAAAACGAAATACCTTTTTTTATTCTTTATTTGCACCTTTTACAAGTGGAACTAAAAAAACTTTTATGTGGGCAAGCTTCTCGTTGGGTGTTTTCAGTTATAAGGGGGCGAAACTGCGGGGTCCACCCCCATTACCAAATACGTTTTCATTTATTTTGTTTAGTTTTGTACAGTATTAATGCACTCCGCGTAACCTTTTAAAAAATTTATGGTTTTATTCTAGTTTTTGCCCATACTCCCCCCTCCCCCCCAAAACAAGCTGGGGACCGGGGGAAATGCGGATATATGGCTGGGGTACAAAATATGCGTCGAAACCCAATATTTTTTTAATTATGGAAAAAAAAAATCTCTGATTTAGGGAAAATTTTTGGATTTCTTCTGAGTCCAGAGACGTGTGACCTGACGACCCTCACAGAATGATGATGAAGTGTTAAAAACCCCCCCCCCCCCCCCCCCCCCGCTAGGAGGTTAGGTTGGTTAGATTTGGTTAGGTTAGGTTAGGTTTAGGTTAGGTTAGGTTGGGTTTGGGGTTGGGTTTAGGTTACGGTGAGTAAGCCCCCCTAGGTTAGGTTAATTTTGGTTGGGCAAATTTCTCTAGATATGGGAAAATTCCCCTGATCTGGGGAATTTTCCCCCCAAAACAACTCTTAAATTACGTGTTTCCGACGCAAATTTTTTTCCCCCCCCGAAAACCCCGCATTCCCAGGTCCCCAAACTTGTTTGGGGAAGTGGGAGAAGGGGCTTTGGGCAAACACTAGAATTTTCCCAAAATTTTATACATATTGCGAAATGATATAGTTGCTTAGACTAATCTCATACAGACACAACCCCCCCTTCCAGAGGGCCCCCCAAACCCCATATAGGAGGTTTGGTTGGGGTTTTATTGTTAGGGTGGGGTATTTTATTGGGTTTAAATTTGGGTTAGGTTGGGTAATTTGGTTAGATTTGGTTGGGTTTAGTTTATCAGGGGTCAACCCCCCGCTAGGTTTTTAAATTTTTGGTTTGGAAAATTTTCTTAAAATTAAGGAAATTACTTTAGATCTGGGGATTTGTCTCCTCTACACAATTCTTAAATTAGTTCTCCGAGCTTATTTCCCCCCCCAAAAACCCCCGCATTCCCACAGGTGCCCAAATTTGCTTGGGGGTTAGGGGGAGTATGGGAAAACACTAAAAATTTAGGGAAAAAAAATAGTCAGTGCTCAAAAAATGACCGCGCAGTCCTGCCCTTTTTTATAAAAAGCATAA
The DNA here is from genome assembly GCA_016584305.1 of Chionoecetes opilio. Taxonomy (NCBI): domain Eukaryota; kingdom Metazoa; phylum Arthropoda; class Malacostraca; order Decapoda; family Majidae; genus Chionoecetes; species Chionoecetes opilio. The sequence goes on along the minus strand of JACEEZ010009559.1, from coordinate 726,929 downwards.
TTTTCCCCAAAGGGAAAAAACTATCAGGTCTCAAAATGAGCGCAGTCTCGTCCATTTTTTTAAAAAGCACTTTTTTTCCCCAAGGAAAAACTTTCAGTGTCTCAAAAAATGACCGTGCAGTCCTCATCCTTTTTACCAAAAGCACAAATTTTTGGAAAGGGAAAAATCTAGTCGTGTTTCAAAAAAAATGACCGCGATCCTCTTTCATTTTTGCCGGTATTTTTCCCCCTTAATATCCTATAACCTAACATCCTTGGGCGAGAGTTCCGGATTGTGTCAGGACGAGAATTTGGGTAGACGAGAGACCAGGTCCCTTTTCTCATTATCCCTAAATAACGATTGGGGTCATCAGAAGTCTGCCTCTTAACGCCCTTAATTATAGGGTTTATAGGTCAAATGATGTCTGCCCTTTTTGCCCCTGAATTATTAGGTAACGGGAGGGGCTGGCCCCATTTTTGCCCAGAAATATTTATTAAAAGTCAATCGGGATGTCTGCGCCTTAAATTTTTGCCTAAAATTTGTTTATTTCTGGTCAATTTTTACTGTCAAGGGTATCCTTAGGGGGTCCGTGATTGGGGCCGCCTATTGCATGCTTTACCCAGAGAAGGCATTTTTAACGGTCTTTTTTCAGGACACCCGATTTTTTTTTTTTGGCCTACAATAGGGGCTTGTTCTAATGAGATAGTTTATTTTGCGCAAACCCAAAAAAAAAAAAAAAAAGGTATACTTTGTGGTTAATTTTGGGTTGGGTTTTCATTAAAACCTAAAGGTTAGGTTTTAGGTTTCATAAAACCCTTTTAAAAGGTTAGGTTAGGTTCTTTTAAAACCTAAAAGGTTAGGTTATTTTTCATTAAAACCTATAAGGTTGGTTAATTTTAAATTTTTTTTTCATATTTTTTTTTTTTTTTTTGCCAAAATAAAACTATCTCCTTAGAAAAAGCACCATTGTAGGCCAAGAAAAATAGTCGGTGTCTTGAAAACGCCGCGAAACTCTCGCCCCGTAGCTTTTTAATATAGGGGCCGATTCAAACTGGCGGCCCGAATAACTGTATCCCCTTTTTGTGGGGGAAGCACACTCGTTCCGACCGAAAACCCCGGGTTCGACCCCGGGTGGAGCGGAAACAGTTGGGCTGTTTCTTAAAAAACCCGACCCCCTGTCCACCCAGCAGTGAATGGGTACGGGTGTTAGCCGGGGTTTGAAACCCGCCCCCCGGGTTTGCTGGTTGGGCCCAAACCACTATAAAATAGCAGACAGCTCTCTGTCGGGGTAGTCTGCGAGAGAGCTTTTGGGTTTACTGCAGAGACCATCTCAGCTGCTTAAAAATGACGAATTCTTCAATCTCATCATCAAACCCTCCTTATCGTTTTTAAAATGATACATCGATTTGTTGTGTCAACCCAGATGCCAGCTGAGTAATCAGCTGTTTAAGTTTGAAAACTTATTTTACGTGACACCCTTATGATTGGCTGATAGACTAAAGATAATATAAACACTGCTGTGATTCGCTATTAGCGAGGATGAGTAAATTTTCGCACCCAAATAGCGCCCTTGTGGAGATACCCGAGATACCCTCCTTGCGCCCGGGCAAGTCCATCCGGGGGATTATTCAAAAACCCCGGCGCAAGAGGGGGGGGGTTGCGCCGGAGTAGCATTTTTTCACCCTATTACACCGCTTGACTTACACTTTTTTGCGGATCTGGCCCTGGGCAGACATCAGAGAGATTAAAAGGGCGCGGTGTTTAGTTAAATAATTTTTTCTATTTGTACAACCCGGGGCCGGGGATTCTGGTAGAGAATGGTTTGGCGCTACGGGGGCACTATGGGGGTTCGATAGTGATTGGCTGAGCGAGTACAATTACGTCACAGCCTCGCCAGCGAATCACATATATTTCTCAAAAGTTTCGCCAATCACAAGGCTTCCCCGTCTCCGGGTTTTAAAACAAAAATTTATCATCCACCCAAAAGCTCCCCCCTCTTCCCCCTCCTCAACCTCCTGCTTTTTCCTTCCCCCTCCCCCTCTTCTCCTCCTAACCTTTTTTTATAGCAGTTGGGAGTAGTTTAGAGTAGCAGCATAAAAGCCGTGTTTTTATCGCCAAGACCGTCTTGGTTTTCGAAGACCCTAAAAACACTTGCTAAATTTGGGATTATATCGCTTTTTGTATTGTTTTTCAAATTTTTGACTGAATTTTTTCGGCCCCCACCAGCTTGTTGTTTGTCGCGAAAAACCCAAACCATTTAATCGGGAAAAAAAATGTCTTCGTACCAAAAGATCTTGCGACAAAAAAAACGGTATAGTAGTAGACAGCAGTAATGTAGTGGTAGAGTAGTAGTATAGTAGTAGTGTAGTAGAAAAGTGGTGATGAAGGGGGAGGAATTTGGTAGAGGAAAAGGGAAGAATAAAAAGGGAAGGGAAGGGTAGGGGAAAAACACGGCATAGTAGTAGTGCGCAGTAATAGTTGGGTGTGTATATAGTGTTGGTGTGAAGGGGGGTTGTAGGGGGGGGTGGGGGGGAGGTAGGAGGTAAAAAAACGGCTATAATAGTAGTGCAGCAGTAATATAGTGGTGGTAGTGGTAGGGGGTTTTAGTGTATATAGTAGGCCCGTGGTGATAAGGAGGAATGGGAAAGGGAAAAGGGAAGAAAAAAAGGAAGGAAGGGTGAGAAAAAAAACCTTTTCTGTCGCGGGCCGTGTGGTGGTCATGGTCAATGCCACGTTCGCCCCTCGGTCATACCCCAAACAAACTCATCACGAGCGGATGGCATGTATATGGCCTAATTTCATTTGATACTTGCCCCGTTTGTCTGAGTCAGAAAACACATATATATAATTTATGAGAAAATTTTGTATGTTTTCGTCCCTTTCACCCCCTTTGGCGTCTTTAAATTTTTAAGGCGGCTAACGTCTTTAAGTACGTCACAACTGCCCGCAGAATGCCAAAAATTGCCCCAAAAACTGTTGGAAATCGCTAGGCTGAAGACCGGAAATAAACCTCTCGAAAGTAGCCCCTGGGAACAAGAGAGAGTTAAAGGGCACGGTTTTAGCTTAACTAAATTCCTCTATTGTACAACCCGGAAATGCGGGGATTTGGGACGAAATGGATGGCGTACGGTCACTTGGGGGTTTGATAGTGATTTTGAGCGAGTACAATTCGTCACAGCCTCGCCAGCGAACGCATGTATTTTCTCAAAAAATTTTTGCCAAACACAAGGGTTCCACGCTCTCCTGTTTTTTATAAACAAATTTATCATCCACACAAAATGCTCCACCCTTTTTCCCCCTCCTCCTCCTCCTCACCTCCTAGCTTCTCCTTCTCTTTTCCCCCCTCCTCTTCCTCCTCCTAACCTTTTTTTATAGCAGTTGGGAGTAGCGTTAGGAGCTACTAAAACTAGCTCCTTTTAAAGGAGCTACCACGGGAGGGCCCCGCGGGTCTTGTACTTATATTTTCTTATGTTCTTATGTAGCAGAGTAAAAAGCCGTGTTTTTATCGTCCCAGCACCGTCTTGGATTTCGAAGCCACTCCAATAAATTGCTGAAATGTGTGTTTTAACTGCTTTGTGATATTGTTTGCAATGTTTTAGACTGATTATTATTTCGGCCCCCACCAAGCTGTTGTGTTTTTGTCGCAGAACCAATCCGTTTTTAATTGCGAGAAAAAAAAGGTTTCGTACCAAGAGATGTTTTTTGGGGGCGACAAAAAACACGGTATAGTAGTAGTAGAGCAGTAATGTAGTGGTAGTGGTGTAGTAGTAGTAGTAGTAGTATAGTAGGGTGGAAGGGGGAGGAAAATTTGGTAGAGGGAAAAAGGGAAGAATAAAAAGGGAAAGAAAAAAAGGATGAGGAGGAAAAAAACCTGTCTGTCGCGGAGCGTGTGGGGGGTCATGGTAGATGCCACCGTTGCCACTCGGCCATCACCTCATAAAAAACTCACACGAGCGGTGGCCTTTTTAATAGGCCCAATTCATTTGATACTTGCCCCCTTTTAGTTCTTGGTCAAAGCATCATATATACTCAATTTGAGTTTTTTATGTATATTGCGTGCTCTAAACTGCCGGAGGCGTTTTGGGAATTTTGACACTCAACTCTTTAAATACGTCATCAATGTGCCTGCAGAATGCCCCAAAAATCGCCCCGAACAGTGTTGGGAAATCGCTAGGTCGTGCAGACCGGAAGTAAGCTCTTGAATGTAGCCCCCGGTGGCGTCAACACCGAAGGGGCCGCGATGGACCCGATACCATCTAAAATGTGCAGGGTGAGAGAACGCTGCAAAATTGCACGCGAGGGGAAAAGGAATCAAAGTGCTACCGGTAACTAAAAAAAAACAATCGTAGGGCTTTGGGTTTTTGGGTTTTAACCCCCTTGGGGTGAAAGGAGGATGGTGGCTGCGTGCGTGTGTGGCATTTGGGTTTTTGGGGGAAGAACAAGAGGCGAGGAGGAAAAGGGAACAACCCGTTAAAAAAAAAAAAACAACAACACGTAGGACTGTTTGGTTTTGGGGTTTTTTTTTTAAAAAAACCTTTTTCTAAAAACTCTCTCTCTCTCTCTCTCAATCTCTCTTTTCTCTCTCTTCACGTGAGAGAGGGGGGAAAGGAAAAGAGAGGAGAGAGAGAGAGAGAGAGAGAAAAAATAGGGCCCCTGAATGGGGGGCCCTTTTAATAAGAAAAATTACTGGTCCCCAAAATCAAACCAAATCAGGGGGGCGGAGAAGCACTGGGCTCGCTTCGCTAGCTTTGGCAATAAATTTTACGCGTTAATCGTAAAAAAAATCTAAGAATACTTAACTCTTTTTTTTTTCTCGTATTAAAAAGTTCCTGCATAAAGAGTTAAAAGACGAAATATAACCTTTTGTGCCAAATTTATTCCTTTGCGCCTGTAGTCCTTTTCCCCATTCTGGAGTAAACTTTTTCAAAACCCAAAACACTCTAGACCTTGCCCCCTTTGTAGAGTAAACATTTTTAAAACCTATATGACAGATCACCAATCATTTGTACCAAAGAATGAATTTGGCTGAATAGGTGTCCAAGCGACGAAACGAGCTTGGACAATTTTTATTAAATAATAATAATTATTATTATTATTTTTATAATTTTTTATTATTATCATTTTTTTTTTATTTTATCATTATTATTATTTTTAATATTTTTTTTTAAAAATAATAATAATAATTATTATTATTATTAGTGATAATTATTATTATTACTATTATTATTTTTCATTTTTTGTTGTATTTATTATCAAAAATAATAGTGATATTTGTAGTAGGAGAGAAAGAACAGGAAAAAGAGAACAAAAAAAAAAAAATATGAAAAAAAATGCAATAATAAAAAATAAAAACAACAAAAGAAAAAACAAAACAATGCTCCCCCACTCTACCTTCGACCAACCTTTTTCCCCCTGACCGGCACCGTCCATCCCATCACCCTCTTCTTCTCTGCCTATCTTATGAGACATCTCAATAAACCTTACTCTACCCCTATAAAAGAGAGGGGAAGAGAGAGAGAGAGAGCCCAAGGGCGTTTCGGGAACCCGAGTTTTATCCCCCATGAGGGCCCAAAATCGACTCAAACTTTCTGCAATCGTCGAGTGGTTAAGAACACCACATGGCCATTTAAATCTACCTTCATTGCGAGTGCATCGGGGCCACAAGGGGGCGGCTATAAAAGGGGTCACTATAAAAACCTGCCCGGGCCCCCACGGGCGAGGGCCAACCATACAACCCCTTTAGGAACGTCCAGGGGCCTACCCTCCCAGTCCCTTTAAAGTCCGCCCAAGACGTATAGGACATTGTAAAAAAAAATATATTGAAAAAATTTAAAAAACTTTTATTTCAAAAACAAAATATCAAAAGAAAACCAAACTCAGCGGAAGCCGAAAGGAAAATAGGGGTGAGGGTTGTGATAATGAAAAGGGAGGTGCAAGTGTGGGGGGTGGAGGGGGGTTTTGGGTTGGGGGAGGCCCTCCAGGGCGGGGTTACGTAGTGGATGGTAGTGGGAATCAAAGGGGGCAGGGTGGGTGAGGGAGGGCTGGAGTGATGGTGACGGTAATGGCCGGGGAGGAGTGGGTTGAAGGGGAGAAGGAGGAAGAGAAGGAGGAGGAGGAGGAGGTCTAGTCTCCGTCACGAGTGAGGGGCAAGGGTGTCCTGGTAACTCCAGATGACAAGGTAGGAGGCACACCAGAGGCCTTGGGAATGCAGGCATCGTGGGAGGGCGGCGCTGACTAGACAGGGTCGTGGCAAAGAGGCAGGGCACCGGGGGAGCAAAGCTGTAGTGTCCCTATATAGGCTGCCAAAAGTAAACACAAACAGGTGGTGTGGGTCAAAGGAGGAGGAAAAGGAAGAGGAGGAGGAGGAGGTGTGGGAGGAGGATGGGAGGGTTGAGGGCAGCGACCCCCCACAAGCCAGCGATAGAGCACACACACTATTCAGCTAGCCAAGGAGGGTACAACAAGACCTGAGGACCTGTTCTCTTGAATCACTGCTGTGGTTGCAGAGAGAGAGAGAGAGAGAGAGAGAACTGCTATGGAATCTCTCTTTCTATCTCTCTCTCTGGCATCGTTCCTCTTTCTTTACCGATACTCTACCATATTAGTGCCTCCTTCTGGCCCTTCCCATGGTAGCTCCCTCCTCCTCTTCTGGCACTTTCCCTCCTTCCTTGGCATTTCCTTACTTCCTGACACTCCCCTTAGCATCTCCCTCCTCATCAGATAGTTTCCTCTAACCCTCTTGGCACTCTTTTTCTTCCTGACCCCCCTCGCTCTCTCTCTCTCTCTCTCTCTCTCTCTCTCTCTCTCTCTCTCTCTCTCTCTCTCTCTCTCTCTCTCTCTCTCTCTGTTGGTACACTACATATGTAACTCTCCCTAACTCCTTTCACTCCGTCTCTCTTGGGCAAGCTCAACTAATCCAGTTTGAGATGTTTTCCCTTAGTTTTGATCCGCCTCTTTCTTCCTTTCCCATTGTTTCCATATATTATTTGTCTTACCCTTTACCTCTCATTCCTGTACCTTCCGGTCACCTGAGTCTTTGTTTTTCTTACCTTTCTATTCAGCTTCATTACCTTCTTCTACCTCCCCCTCCTTCCTCCTCCTCCCTCGCTTCTAAAGTACCAACGTAGCTTACCATCACCTGCCACTTTCACCTCTCTCTCCCCTTTCCCCTTCCATCTTCCTCCTTTTCTTTTTTCATAGCTTTACAGTACATCCTCTTTCTCTATCTTCTTTCTTCTCCCCTTCTTGTGTCCTTCTCCACTTGGCTCGGTAGTCGTGTTTTTCTTCCCATATGTTGCCTGACCTCGTTTGTTGCGGAGCAGAACAAAATGTTTAGGCTAGAGGGTCATGTCTGAGTGAGAGAGAGAGAGAGAGAGAGAGAGAGAGAGAGAGAGAGAGAGAGAGAGAGAGAGAGAGAGAGAGAGAGAGAGAGAGAGAGAATAAATTTAAGTTAAATTAAAGTGAAATTAAATAAATTTCTTTATTTCCATGAAACATGGTTATTCTCTCAAACTTACAACATAAATGTCCTATACTTATAACAAAAAAGAAAAATCTAAGTCACAAAAAAATAAAGAATTTCTAACACTATCAGTCTAAATAGTCATTAATAGTATAACAAATAGTCACTAAAGACATATTTATAATACTACTGATAAAATAAGCAAATGCTATTTAAAAGGAGAAAACAGTTAATAGTAGACCAGCCAAGAAGCAAAAAGGTTTAAAAAACAACTTTTACCTGCATGGAATGTTAATATCCGGCACCCATGCTAACTCAATGAGTCATAGGTCAGACATAAATACTAGGGTGGATGCCACTAAAAATATTGACCTTAAAGGTCATTTCAAGGTAATTTTGTGCCCCCAAAAGGTCAAATTTCAAAGACATCCAAATATAGTCATGTTATGTATCAATAGAGAGATATGGAAGAGACAAACAGTTTGGTAATATTTTTAGGTCAGAATATTGATATCAGAAGTAGGTCATGTAGGCCAAAGTCCACCCTAGTATTTTTGTAGCGCGTAGCGGCTCTTTACCCATATCGATACTGTTGATTTTCGGTATCGATGATTCTGGATTGTTCGGTATTGATTACATTATTACGTTGTAGTTTAGACTACATCTTTAGACTTTATACACTGCATACATTATTACAGTGATTACAGTGAACCTATTATACATATTACTGTATACAACTAATACAAAATTTGTCTTTTCTTTTGCAGAACTAATGACACAATAATCATGAGTGAAGATTCCAACAGAAAACCTGCCAAAAGGCAGCACACTGACTCTGAAAACAAGAATGGGTGCTTCTTTTGTCAAAGCAGTTCAGACGACCTTCGCCAAGTCTCCACTGATGGAAAAAAACAGAGCCAAAGATGCTGCACAACAAAGAAAGAAATTGGGTGACCACAGGTATTCAGACGTGCTGGACAGACTATGTAGATGGTCTTTAGTTGGATAATTTTGACTCTCTCGAAATTAAGTGGCACAAATCATGCTATTATGTGTTTACATGTGCTTAAGCTCCCTTCACACATTCCATAATCGAACCTCGATAGCGCCACCAATTTGATTATTGACGCTATCGTGAAATTTGACCACGATAAACGCAGACCACGATAGCCTCACAACAATGTCACGCTGCCTGTACGTATGTGTCATGACGGTCGTAAGATGGTCACGATGGAGTCATGACAGCTGTAAGACTACGTCACGAATGGAAAATCAACGGTCATTTTGTCGTCACGATAGAGCTACGATAACCACGACAGTGTCATGACGGTGCCATGAAGGTATCACGATAGCGTCAAGTGCTAGCCCCACACGTGGGGTTGCCATGGTGATGGAAAAGGAAGGGGGGGTAGAGATGGTGGGATAAACAGGGGTGGTGTGTTGGTGATGGAGAATGGGGGGAAACGGGGGAGGGGAGTTGTAATAAAGAAGAGGGTGTTGGTGGGGAAACGGGGGGAGGGGGGTTGGGGAAGGAGAAGGCGTTGTGGTGTTGGTGGGGATGTGAGTGGTTACAAAGGGGTGGGTGGTATCTCCACGTGCTTAGGGAGTAGGGGGTAGGAAGTGAGGGGTGGGTGGAGGTGAATGAGAAAGGGGGGGGAGGCGGAAGAGGGTGCAAAAAAGGGGGGGAAGGTAGGGATGAAGCGCGCGTAACGGTTTCTTATCGTCACGATAGACATACGACTATCACGGTAGTGTCACGAAGCTGCTACATAGATAACGATAGCGTCACGATAGACTTACGATAGCGCTGCGTTGGGTACAAACATCGGGGTGCTTCCCGATTTTTTAGTGCACGCACTAGCTTTTCGTGGCCTCGGCCGAGCGCGTCACGAGCGTCTCGATCGGTCACGATGGACCCATAACCAGGACCATGACGGCGCTGCGCATTGCATTGTTGGCGCGTTCGTGGTTCCATTATGGAATGTGTGACGGGGGCTTTACTAGATGAAACAGTACAGTCTGTTCATACGTGCGGCCAGGACATTGAGATCTTGGATAGTTTTACATACCTTGGTTGCGCAGTCCATAATGATGGCGGGTCACGTCAAAAAGTCTTATGGCGGATCGGCATAGCCCACGGTGTTATGGACTCGCTCAGCACGAGTATTTGGCGTTGTCGGTACCTGTTCAGAAGGACAAAGATCCGGATCTTCAAGTCACTTGTGATCCCTGTCCTACTCTATGGATGGGAGACATGGACACTAAATAGCGACTTGAAGAGGCGAGTCGATGCCTTTGGTTATAAGTGTCTTCACATAATCATGGGGTATCGCTGGGATGATTACGTGTGAAATCAGCGATTGCACCGTGAGACTGAATCGAGCATATTACCTGCATAATCCGTCAGCGCCAACTTCGGTTATATGGGCATGTGGCATGCTGCCTTGAGACCGATCCTTCCCACCGGGTTGTATTTGTAAGAGACAATCCGGCATGGAGGAGGCCAAGGGGGCGCCCACAAGGCTCGTGGCTGGGGCAAGTTGATGTTTCCTGTCGAGAGTTGCTTGGTATGGGAAGGGAGCCTGCATGGGGACTCGCACGTGGTGACCCGTGGGAGTGGTGTCGTAGGATGAGCGAGGCGACGCGTCCCACGGCGTATGCCCCCAATGATTCATGGATTGTGTTTACAACGGAAAGCAAACTGGAGAGACTACGGAATCAGCGACAACCAGCATCTGTAACATCTACCAGCTCAAACATTACAGCTCCAATAAGAAGAAGTTCTCAGACACCTATTGACTGGAAGCTCTGTATTTTTTGCCAGTCACAGATTTCAAGAAAGAAAATTCACCGAGTAGAAACTACGAATAAATCCAAAGCACTGATTGAACGAGCAAAATCTGATCCAGTGATGTCCGTCAGACTCTCTGGTGTCAGTGACTTAATGGCAGCTGACGACCTGTATCATCTGCCCTGTTTAGTGACATTCGAACGACGCACTAAATGAACGCCTCGAGAAGTTAAACCAGATCTGGACGAGATCAAGATGAAGTTGTGCTCCGATTTGGACATTGGGCTTTCAAGAGATAATATTTATGACATGACGGGTGTGTGGCGCAGATACCAGGACATGTGTGCTAAGAGAAACATCCCTGTTCGTAAGAGTTATCAGTCCAGAATAACAACCTTCTACGGACAGGTTAAGAAAATGATCGGTTCGAAGGCAGGATATGTCAAACCTTTTTCAAATAGAGCACCAATAACGTACCCTAGTGAAAAGTCTAGCTTCATTCCATCAAATGCATTGACAAAAAGTCGTCAACGTGGTGGTTTATCCTCAGAATCGGAATCCACAGGAGATGAAGATGTTGGTAATGTAGGATTTAATCAAGGATATATCTATAAAGAAATGGTATATGTGGCACTGAGAATCAGATAAGATCTCACAGACAGTCCAGGTCATTCCAGCAGCAAGGACTTGATCAAGAACATGTTGCGCAAGTTATCCCAAACAGCTTGTATCTATTTCTGCGTTTGTGATGTGAATGATCTTCATGAGAGTATCACAAGTATGAGAGTATCACAAGACAACATAATTCTTGTGAAGTGCAGAGATACTGATGTAATGCTTCTCCTTTTGCACTTCACCGCCTCTAAAGCAAGTGAAGTTTTGATGATCTCTGGGATCGCAAAGAAGCAGAAGTGCATTCCCATTCATCAAGTAGCAAAAAGTGTTCCTAATGCAGCGAAGAATAACCTCACAAGTTGCGACACAACATCTTTATTCAGTAGATATGGAAAAAAGACCTGCTGGAAAACATTTTTGAAAAACCTACGACTGGTAGAGGGATTGGCCGTGATGGTGAGCTTGGACCGGTTGAACAGTTTGTTTGCAACCTCTATCGAAGTCCAGGGCTGCAAACAGTTGACAGTGCCAGATTGCACATGTTAAGCAAGGCCAAGACAGGCCAGGAACTGTTTCCTCCAACAAGTGATGCTTTGTAACTTCATGTCCAACGCGCCAACTACCAGGCCAACATTTGGCTTCAGGCAGAGATGGAAACTATTGTTGTGACATTTCCCCCAGATGCTTGGAAGAAGGAGTCAGGTTTTCAGAAACCTCAATGGACCAGGTTACGTCCTGTACCATTGTCCTGCCTCGAACTTGTGACCTGCTCTTGCAAAACTAAGTGCAAGACGGCTAGATGCACCTGCTTCAAAAATAATCTGAAATGTAAAAATGCCTGCGATTCTATTGATTGTTGTAATCCATCAGAATGAACACTATTTTTGTCAAATACATATTTCATACACATCATTTAAAAAAATATATATAATCATTCGTTTATAATGCTAAAGTAGACCAGACAAGAAGTAAAAAGGCTTAAAAAAAAACTTTTACCTGCATGGAATGTTAATAGCCGGCACCCATGCTATATGTCAATCAGTCATAATATTATGTCAGACAGAAATACTAGGGTGGACTTACATGACCTACTTCTGATATCAATATTCTGACCTAAACATAGAACCAAACTGTTTGTCTCTTCCATACCTTTCTTTTGATATATAACATGGTTATATTTGGATGACTTTGAAATTTGATCTTTTTGGGCCACAAAATGACCTTGAAATGACCTTTAAGGTCAAAAGTTTTAGTGGCATCCACTCAAGTATTTTTGTTTGATCTATGACTGATTGATTTAGCATGGGTGCCGGATATTAACATTCCATGCAGGTAAAAGTCACAATTTTGGTTCTTGGCTGGACATCTATATAAAGCTCACTAAGGGTCATTTAAATGTAAATTTCTAAATTTAGACTTAAAAGTGAACAGATTTCCAGAATTAAGGATGCAAGTAGGCAAATTTATCCACAGTTTAGACAGTTTAGTTCAGTGTACAGTAATGGCTATGAAACCAGAATCTCTCCTGGCTCTTGGCAATAAAGGTCATTAAGCTGCCTTGTTGTACTTGATGTATTTTCCCTGACAGTGGAAAACTTTAGATACCACTCCGGATACAATCCATTGACAGCCTTATAAACAGTTGTGCATTTTTCAAAAATAGTGTCTTTAGTTGGTTGTCAACAACTTTAATAATTTTATAATAGGAGTTATATGATCATATTTTTTAATACCCCCCCAACCCCCCAATAGCTACTTTAGCTGCAAAATATTGCAATTTTTGAACGCTAAGAAGTAAAGTTTTATTTGTTAGGCCCCATGCATATACCAATACAGTAATACATTAAACTGAGCACAACAATTTTCCGGATTGGTTTATTAAAGTTTTCGCTTATTCGATTAATGAGCATCAGTATACCCATAACTTTCTTGCTTAACTCTATGATATGTACATCAAAAAGCATATGTATATACTCCAATATATATATGTATATACTCCTATATATATACAATATATAATATAGACTCCTAAATTCTATACATGTGTGATCGGCTGAATATGGTCGCCATCACAATTTATACGCGTCATACGCGTATGACATAAGTTGCCTATTGCCAAAAAATACATTGCATTTTCTTAGAATTTAGCATAAGTCCATTTCTAAAAAAAATGCTGTTCTACATAACGTAGGGTATCTTCAGTTTTAGCGATGAGATTCTCAAGATTATTAATAGTGTCAGCATGGAGAAACAGGGTATCATCAGCATATTGCACTAAAGAACATATATTTATTTTCTTGGCTAGGTCATAAACATAAACATAAAATAAGATAGGACCCAGGATTGAGTCTTGTGGAATCCCATAAGCTATATTCAATTTATTAGATAATGTGTTATTCAGATGGACAGATTGTGTTATATTATGCAAGTAGCTTTTGAACCAGAAGTTATCAGTATCTAGTTTTGCACATTTATTTAGAAGAATCTCATGACTAACACTATCAAAGGCTTTTGATAGGTCACATACAGTCAAAATTGTAACTTTCTTAGAGTCCATATTACTGTCTGTAATATTGTCTGTAATGCGAGTGAAAGCAGTCTCTGTGAATTGTCTTGGGCGAAATCCGTGTTGAGTATTAAATAAAAGTTTATTGGACTCCAAGAATTGTATAAGCTGATTAGTAACTCCTTTTCTAGTAGCATACTTAAGAGATGATAGGTAATGATAGGTGATGATAGGTGAGATCGGTCGAAAATTTCTCACATTATTAACATCACCGCTTTTAAAGAGAATTACAAATGCTCAAATCAGTAGTTCATCCTCTAACTTTCCCCCTCTCTCTTCCCATTACTAAGCGTACTAAGAGAGAGAGAGAGAGAGAGAGAGAGAGAGAGAGAGAGAGAGAGAGAGAGAGAGAGAGAAGGAACTTAATAATGGTTTCCCTCTATGAATTTATATATACATATATATATATATTATATATATATAATATATATATATATATATATAATTATATATATATATATATAATATATATATATTATATATCTTCTATAATAATATAAGCGAAAGTGTGTCTGTCTGTGTGTGTGTGTGTGGTGTGTGTGGGGTGTGGTATAGGTTCCGTCCCCCGTGGCGCAAACACCTCATATGGCACATTTTTGGAATCAGGTTGACCAGGGAAAGGTCATAAGCCCATTTATGAGATGATCCGATCACTTTTTTTTTTTCTTTTTTTTTAGCAGCCTATTAGCGAGAATTGTGAAAAAAAAATTGGGTTGCGAGAATTGAGGAAACCTTGATGTAGGGTGATGGGTAATGGGTGAGTGAATGGGTGGGGTGATGGGTAATGGGTGTGGGGTGATGGGTGAGTGAATGGGTGGGGGGTGATGGGTTGGGGGTGATGGGTGATGGGTGAGGGAATAGGTGGGGGGTAATGGGTAATGGTAAATATAAGCGAAAGTGTGTCTGTCTGTCTGTCAATGTGTGTGTGTGTGTGTGTGTGTCTGGTATAGGTTCCGCCCCCCGTGGCGCAATCACCTCATATGGCACATTTTTGGAATCGGGTTGACCAGGGGAAGGTTTTAAGCCCAATTATGAGATGATCCGATCACTTTTTTTTTTTCTTTTTTTTTAGCAGCCTATTAGCGATAATTGTGAAAAAAAAGTGGGTTGCGAGAATTGAGGAAACCTTGATGTAGGGTTAGGGTGATGGGTAATGGTGAGTGAATGGGTGGGGTGATGGGTAATGGGTGTGGGGTGATGGGTGGGTGAATGGGTGGGGGGTGATGGGTTGGGGGTGATGGGTGATGGGTGAGGGAATAGGTGGGGGGTGATGGGTAATGGTAAATATAAGCGAAAGTGTGTCTGTCTGTCTGTCTGTCTGTCTGTGTGTGTGTGTGTGTGTGTGTCTGGTATAGGTTCCGCCCCCCGTGGCGCAATCACCTCATATGGCACATTTTTGGAACCGGGTTGACCAGGGGAAGGTTTTAAGCCCAATTATGAGATGATCCGATCACTTTTTTTTTTTTTTTTAGCAGCCTATTAGCGATAATTGTGAAAAAAAAGTGGGTTGCGAGAATTGAGGAAACCTTGATGTAGGGTGATGGGTAATGGGTGAGTGAAAGGGTGGGGTGATGGGTAATGGGTGTGGGGTGATGGGTGAGTGAATGGGTGGGGGGTGATGGGTGATAGGTGAGGGAATAGGTGGGGGGTGATGGGTAATGGGTGAGTGAATGGGTGTGTGGTGATGGGTAATGGGTGAGTGAATGGGTGGGGGGTGATGGGTAATGGGTGAGTGAATGGGTGGGGGGTGATGGGTAATGGGGGAGTGAATGGGTGGGGGGAATACATACATTTCTACATCCATGATTTCAGGAAAGTTAGAAGGGGCTATCTGGAGAGTCCGTGTTTGGTGGGCCTTCGGCCCACCAAACACAGGTGGTGGGCCGAAGGCCCACCACCAATAGCCCTCCGCAGGAGCTAGCCAAAAAGTCCGCCCGGAGGGCGGCTTTGCGGCTAGTATATATATATATATATATATATATATATATATATATATATATATATATATATATATATATATATATAACGTATGAAAATGACAGGAATCGAACATGATATATCAATCAATCATCGGGGGCATACGCCGGGGGGCGCGTCGCCTCGCCCACCCTACGACGCCACTCCCGGGGTTCACCACGCGCTAGTCCCCATGAAGGCTCCTTTCCCATACCAAGCAGCTCTCGACAAGAAACATCAACTTGCCCCAGCCACGAGCCTTGTGGGCGCCCCCTTGGCCTCCTCCACACCGGATTGTCTCTTACAGATACAACCCGATGGGAAGGATCGGTTTCAGGGTAGCGTGCCACATGCCCATATAGCCGAAGTTGGCGCTGACGGACTATGCAGGTAATAGGCCTCGATTCAGTCTCACGGTGCAATCGCTGATTTTACACGTAATCATCCCAGCGATACCCCCATGATTCTGCGAAGACACTTATTACCAAAGGCATCGATTCGTCTCTGCAAGTCACTATTTAGTGTCCATGTTTCACAACCATAGAGTAAGACAGGGATCACAAGCGACTTGAAGATCCGGATCTTTGTCATCCTGCACATGTACCGACAACGCCAAATACTCCCGCTGAGCGAGTCCATAACACCGTGGGCTATGCCAATCCGCCGTAAGACTTCTTGACGTGACCCGCCGTCATTATGAACTGCGCTACCAAGGTATGTAAAACTTTCCAAGATCTCAATGTCCCCGCCGCACGCATGAACAGACTGTACTGTTTCATCTAGTAAGCCTCCAAACACCTGGACCTTGGTCTTAAGCCAGGAGACCTCAAGTCCCAAAGGCGTTGCCTCGTCGTGCAGTGCCTCAAGAGCCATCACCAGGACCTCCAGCGACTCAGCAAAGATTACTGCATCATCGGCAAAAACAAGATCAGTGATCTTGGTGTTGCCGACGGATGCTCCACAATCACTTTGATCTACAACTTTGTCCAATACCCAGTCCATACAAATGTTGAATAGTGATGGGGCAAGGACGCACCCTTGCCTCACTCCTGTATTAACAGGAAAGAAGCTGGATACACCTGCCCCACACTTCACAGCACTCTCAGTCCCAGAATACAGACCAGTTATCAAACCAATAGTCCTTGCAGGAATCCGGCGAAGTCGCAGAAGATCCCAGAGTGACTCACGATGCACTGAATCAAACGCGTTCTTGGGATCAACATAGGCTGCAAGCATCCCCTGTCGAAACTCACGTCGGCGTTCCACCAGGACACGAAGCGCTAGGATACGGTCCGTTGTTGACTTACCAGGCGTGAACCCAGACTGCTGAGGTCTCTGATGCTTCAGCAGATGACTGCGGATCCGTGTCAGCAATAGATGGGCAAGCACCTTGCCTGGCACGCTGAGCAGTGTAATACCGCGGTAATTGTTGCAGTCCTGACGGTCCCCTTTCCCTTTCCAGATAGGGACGACCAGCCCCCTTTTCCAGTCAGGAGGAACGGTACCTGATTGCCACACGGCAGTCAGGACAGCATGCAACCCGCGGATCATGGCCTCACCCCCAGCTTTGAGGAGCTCCGCACTGATATTACAAACACCAGCTGCCTTTCCACCCCTCAACTTTGCTACAGCCTCTCTGACTTCGTCAAGAGAGGGTGCGGTTTCGTCAATGGGAGGATCGGCATCCACTGCCTGTAACCCAGTGGTGTGAAGCTGCTCAGCTGGAGGGTCCACCGTGAACAACTGCTCAAAGTACTCAGCCCAACGAGCCATCTGCCCATCCATGTCCGACACGAGGCGCCCATCTGCTGTTCGAATAGCACTCGCCCGAGATGAAAACTTGGAACGGAGCTTCTTCAGGGCTCGGTATGCGGGTCGGAGGTCATTAGCGTTCAAATGACCCTCGACATCCTCAGAGACTCCTAACATACCTCTCCTTGACTCTCCCCAGGAGGGTTCTAGTCCGGCGTGACAGAGCCCTGTGCGTGACAGCCGAATGATATAGACATGAGAACATGATATAGCAATGATTAAATATTTCTTTGTAGTGGTAATGATTATGATGACCTTAACATTACGTTTGTGAATGATCAGATAAGATAAAAGAAAAGGTGTGCTAGAAGGAAGGATGGATGAGAGAGGGAGAGGGAAATAATGAGAGAGGGGAAGAGGGTGGGAGAAAGTTAGAGGATGAACTACTGAAAACACGTGGTAGGGGAGGAGGGAGAAGCAAAGGTGAAAATGAAGAGTAGGGAGAAACAAAGGAAGAGGAGGAGAGATGTATGAATAAATGGAAGACCAATGGAAAACGAATATAAATAAAAGTAACAGTAGCAGAAACAGTAGAAGAAGCAGTAAAACCAGTAGTAGCAATAGCGGGAACACCACCAGTAGCAGTAGCAGTAATATGGTGGCTGTGGTGGCAGAACAAGTGACAACCCTCATATGTGCATGTAACTTCAGATGGCACGGACTCATCAGATGAAAACTTATCTCCTGTGTTCATCCACCTTCTCACCCACCCACCACACGCAAGTAGATAGAAAAAAATATGTAAAGAGGAAAATACTTGAAAGTTTCGAAGGTTAACGTAGTGAGTCACAGATGTTGAATAATTCCTTGTTTTCTAACCAGGTCGCGGGTGAAGCGAGGTGAGCAGAGGTAAGGGGAGGGAAGGGTGAGGGGACGGGTTGAGTCACAAGCCAGAGTGGAGGGGAGAAGGGATGGCAGAGTAACTATGAGTCAGGGAGGTAGTGTAGAAGGAAGGGAGGAAAGAAACAGGGCCGTTTCTTACTATATGCGAACTACGCGGTTGCATAGGGCTCCTGAACCCAGCAAGGGGCCGCCAAGCTGCCATTATTATTATTATTTTTAGAAATCAAAATGTGTGTTGAGTATCGATAAAATCTACTATATGTAGTGTGTCCCATTTATTATTATTTTCTGTAGGTTTAAATGGCTGGGGTCAACTTCAGATGTTTGATTTGAATTTGAGAGAAAAAAAGATGCTGAGAGTTTTTCACGAATCTAGCCTCTATTAATTTTAAAGTGCACCAGATTGATGCATTTAGATATTAAAGGCGTGCCCCCGGACCCCCTTAGAGGGTTTGGAATCCCCCCCACCATAGTTTTACAAAATAGGGCCCTTAAACAGCATTTCGTACAGGGGCCCCAATAGGCTAAAAACGGTACTAGAAGGGAGAGTGACATTGTGAGGGTCAAGACTTATCGATATAATCACGCTATGTGTGTGTGTGTGTGTGTAAGTAAACCAGCAGGCTTACATGTACCGTACAGTAAGCATAAGCGCCTGTGAATCCCCTGAACGGAAAATGGCTTGTGATCGACAATAATGCTTATTCCTCCTCTTCTTCTTCCTCCTCTTGTTGCCGGACACCTGTGTCCTCCCTTTGGTCCCTGGGGTCGCCATCTGGCCAGGACACAACACAGGCACACAACCCACATCCAGCCACGCAAACATCTAAACAGGGATGACTATAATTTACTTCCTGACCAAGTTTTCTATCTTTCCCTTCACAGTTGTTAAACAAGGCTTGCGGGTCGGTGATACACACATACTCTCTCTCTCTCTGTCTCGCTCTCTCTCTCTCTCTCTCTCTCTCTCTCTCTCTCTGAAGAAAATATTCGTAGCAACATTATAATTAGAGATGGCGTGCATATAAGCGACTTTCACTGAACTCCAAGATTATCAGCTGCTATTAGTTAGTTGGTTAGTTAGTTAGTGTGTGTGTTGTGTGTGTGTGTGGATGTGGGTGGGTGTTGGTAAGTGGGTGGGTTGTGTATCGTCTGCGACGATAATGGTGCAAGTGTATTTGTAACTACTTAATTAACCTTGTTTTGTTTAGTATTTTTTAGACTCAAACAAGCTGTTTGTAATTTGAGAAAATATATATTGTGGATTTCTCCTGGTGTGCTGCCGGGTTAGGGCGGTTAGGGTGGGCAGCAGAGCGGAGTTCAGTCTTTTCGTGAACGGCTGCCGTGTTGGGCCACGGCCTTCTATATACACATATATATATATATATATATATTATATATATATATATATATATATATATATATATATATATATATATGTGTGTATATAGAAGGCATAATAGATAATATATATATATATATATATATATATATATATATATATATATATATATATATATATATATAAAATATATATATATATATATATATATATATATATATATATATATATATATATATATATATATATATATATATATATATATATAGAATGTATATGTATATAGAAGGCCGTGGTTGGGCACCCTTGTTGTCTTCCGAGGAAGTACTATTACTGAGGAATGGAGCTGAGTATTTGGTGTCCAGTGAAAGGCTATGGGAGGTAACGTGTAAGTACTGAGCTTTGTTTTGTTACCTACAAATATGGGTAAGGTTACGGTTTCCAGGGTATTATTCCAGATGAACACCGAACTCACTTTGGTGGACGAAACTATTTTTTTCTGGTGTGTTTTTATGTGTTTTGAATGAATCTGCTAACCGTTTCTGTCGCACTTTTTTTTTTTTTTTTTTAGGTAAAGGTTAGTTTTTTTCTTTTTTTTCTTTTTTTAGTTACGTAAAGGTTAGGTTAGGTATAGGTTAGGTTAAGTTTGGGTTAGGTTAGGTTAGGTAAAGGTTAGATTAGGTTTAAGTAAAAAAAAAAAAAAAAAGGTCATTTCTGCAAAAAAAAAAAAAAAAAAAAAACTATTTGCAACAGAAACGGTTAGCAGATTCATTCAAAACACATAAAAACACACCAGAAAAAAATAGTTTCGTCCACCAAAGTGAGTTCAGTGTTCATCTGTAAATTTACCGTTTCCAGTAAAAGGCTTTGAGAGGTTACGTAGAAGTGCTGTGTTAGAACTACAAATACTCATAGGAGTATTTGTAATTGTCAGTGTTCGTAAACTTAATGATTACCTTTGCTGCACTTTAGTGTTGTTCATTGTCTATCCTTTATTGGAACATACGAGTACGTCTGAGTATGAGTATGAGTAATGAGTATGAGTAAGTCTGTAATACGTATTACTACTTGTAATTGCCCGTAGTTGCTCATTAGACTACTCTCTATTTGTTCTAAGTTATATGTATTCAAACTATTATAATCATGAACTGTTGGTAATTGCTCATTCTACTATTCATTATTTAATGTTACATTTTGTTGCTGCATTTGTGTTTATAGGTTATCCTTTTGCTTCTTTTAGTTTATTTCTGTTTAGTGTTTAGTGTATTTACTAGTGTTTAGTGTGTTTAGTGTATTTGCATTTGTGTTTAGTAAAGCTTAAAATTACAGGTTGAAACGCTTTAAATAAAGAGCATTGCAGCAGCCTTTTGACCTTCACTGAACATTCAACATTTCAACACGCCCCCGTGTATTTAAGCACTATGGAAGCAGAAATGCAGCAAGATAAGAACAACCGCGCCGTGGTCAAGCGGACATTTACAAGAAAATGCAATATCTTCACGGATACAGTTGGACAAGCGAGTGCTTCACCATCGCTGACTGAGATTTATGAGGAGGTTTGTAAATCTTACGCCAATGTGGAGGAGTGTCATAACAGATATGTGTCTCTCCTCCTTAAGGTTAGTGTCAAAGAAGAGCAGTTGAGTGAGTGTGAGTTATATTGATGAATTGGAAAGAAGAAAAGTTGAGATTTTGTGTACCTACAAATCAGTACTTGAGGTGAAGGAAGAAAATAAGTCAGAGTAGTGATAGAAGGGTTAAGGTGATTGCTTTGCAACCGCCTCATTTTATTGGAGATATAAGGGATCATCCGAATTTTAAGGAAGATTACGAAAGATTGATGGAAAGAAGTTTTGGAAAGAATCCTTACGCATTAAGATCATGTTTGAGTGGAGAAGCCTTAAGTACTGTCAAAGGTATTGAAAATGACTATGATGAAATGCTTAGTCGGTTAGGTTTGAAGTATGGTGATAACCGCAAACTAGTGGATTCAGTACTTTCAGACTTGAAATCAATTAAGCCTGTTAATGATGGTGAGTTTTGGTGACAGTAGACAGTTTAAGGGTTTATCAATAGGTTGAAAGAGTTGAAAGATATTGGCTAGACTTACAAAGGATGAAGCTTGGAGGATAAATGAACACTGTGATATGAGACTCGAATGGTTCTATTAACCGATTCACTCTGCGTAATTACCATTAGACGTAGTTAGCTAAACTGTATTAGGAGGTGAGGTTTCTGGACGGAACGCACCTGGTAGTAGTGTAGCTCAGTCATCCAGGACTGACGGTGATTAGTACAGGAGCATTAGCTAAAAGGTGGAAATAAATAGTAGAAAGCTGATTTTTTTCAGGAGAGCTCCAAAATATTGTATATATCGCCCTTATGCAAAGTTCTGCAAATTCAACCTCGTGGCATTTTTATAATTCAAAATGGCCGCCATCACAATTAACGATAAAATGAAAAGTACTATGATCATCCATCCGAGTTCGTAGTAATAAGATTTTTGTGTGTACATCTATGTTTTAGAGTGTGCTGAATACAATGGAGCCATAAAAAATATTTTGAGTTGACATAATTAGCATAAATTCAATAAGGTGAAGAAAAATATATTTTTTATTTTTTTTTATTTTAATAATACCACAACTATGTTATGTACGTTACATTTATAATAGCCAAACTATGTTATATTGTACAAAACACCAATTAGAAACCACAAATAACCCAACCATATGTTGAAGGAATGTCTAATCAGTGGTATCCCCTTCGCCTTGCACATCAAGAACATGCGAATTTTTACAATTGTACCCACTGCAACCAGTGCACATTATGGTACACTCTATCCTTGCCTTGTAACAACGACATGACTTTCCACACCCTACCTTGCAGCCGCAAGATACCATTTTCAGTACCTTCTCGGGAGCAACAGGCCTATCGGTATAGATTGGAACAAGTATCCCCTCTCTGTACTCCCACCCCCACTCATTTGGTGGTAGCTCATTTCCCTGCCATTGCTGAACAGCATGGTATGTTCTATAGCTATGGAACTTGGCGGCTGCTGAAGTTGGAGGGATTGATTCCAACTTGAAACCAGATGAGGATAAGGACGTTCTACGTGTAGATCGGAAGTACATAACATAGCGATGCTTGTCCAGTGAATTTGACCGGACAGCTCCATACAGCTTTAGTAGAAACAACTCTCCTATGCGTGCTATCTCATTCTGACTGCTGTCAGACTGAGAGAAAACACTCAAACAGTCCCAACTGTCATCACTATCGAACAGCTAAAGGGCCCTTTTTTTCCCTTGATTGTATATGGAAGACACAGTATCACATCCAGTGATTGCATGTACAAACATCAGGTTAATATTGGAGACACAAATGATCGAGGTCGACACGCAGACATTATGCCGTGTGCAAGTGCTGTACGGCGGCGTTCACAGCCGACACTCTTGTCAGATTTTGATTTGATTATACCACTCAGTAGTCGTTTCAAAGAGTCAGGCACCATTTTATCACTGTCTTGCAATTGTGTCATTGTCGGGTATTCAGAGTTAACATATGCTACAGACTTTACATCATCTTGTATGATTGCAGCTGCCATATCTATGATTGAATCTTTTGTCATGTTACTGGACTCATAATTACTTCTAAGGATGTGGTTACTTTCATCTAAGAAAGTATATATGGCCTGTTTTCCAATATCACAAGTCCGAACAATGTCCTGCCCGAAACATTTCTCCAATTTCTGTCCTAGCCTTTTGGGGTTGTAGCCCTCTTCTCCATCTAAATAGTCGTCCATCAAAGTCATAAGTTCTGCAAGTGAATATTGACATTCATCATTGTCGCGTATAAATTGGCACAACTTCTGGAATGCCGCGTGTTTTGTGGCATTGACAGGTCGGCCCCGTTGATATCCATCACGGGTATTCTCGCTTGGAAATTGTTTGCCAGCATAGAAGAGAACCTGACAGTCATGGTGGTACTTGACTTCAGCAGCAATAAAATCTAACTCATTGGATACGCGAAGTCTAACAGCATCTCCCCACTCATCATGGCGATCGCCAGCTTTCTCAATTACGCTTTGAAAGGTGGCTTTTGTCATAGCATCATGTGCCCGTACCCGACGGTTGCGGGGTATCTTTGTTTCTACATTGTAGTCTATTACAGTCTTTGCACAATAGAGACAATCTTCTTTTATATTGAAAACTCGAGTTCTTGAACGTAATTTTGAAGATGATGTGCCCCAATCAGAGTCCAATGGCTCTTCTTCCCGTTTCCTTTTGTAAGAAGTAATACTGCATGGTCGAATGTATTCGCGGCGACATTTACCATGGACTGGGACTGGCAATTGTGACCTCTTCCTCTCAAATACAGACTGCAAACCATCTTCTCTTTCAATGCTGGCTCGTAGGAGTCCCTCAAGGCCCTTATCATGGACATCTGCACGATCTGATGGGATCTGCTTACCGCATGTGGGAATACTGCAAAACTCGGCCATCATGACAGCACCTGAAAAACGAGAAAATTATTATGATTATTATTATTATTATATTATTCTATTAATTATAATTTATGCTAATTATCACTCACTATTATTATAATATACTAGTAATTACACTTTATGCTAATTATTTGAACTCAAA
The DNA here is from genome assembly GCA_016584305.1 of Chionoecetes opilio. NCBI lineage: Eukaryota > Metazoa > Arthropoda > Malacostraca > Decapoda > Majidae > Chionoecetes > Chionoecetes opilio. The sequence continues at coordinate 702,920 of JACEEZ010009559.1, read as the reverse complement.
ATGAACATGGCATGGGTCCACTGTAATAAGTTGCCAGTTATGCCGATTTTGGTATTTTAACCATTTATCGCAAATTGTTATAGCGGCCATCTTCAATTCTGAAAATGCCACCAGGTTGAATTTGCAGAACTTTGCACAGTGGACATGCTTATGGTTTTCTGGAGCTCCCCTGAAAAAATCAGCTTTCTACTATTTTTTTCTAGGTTTTCGTTAAATTTTTACTAATGCTCGAGTACTAGATCCTGACTGACTATGTTGCTCCTCCTTGAAGCAGACATTTGGGTTGATATAGGTATATTATGTTTCTGTATTATTTTGTCATGTTGTATTGTGTTTATATTATTGTACGAGTTGTTTTCTGTTTTGTATTATTATATCATGATGTATGTTTGGTTACAGCTGTGTACTACATATTTTGTGTTTAGTAAAACCTAGAGATAGGTCAGTGTTTCTTTAACACATCACACTGCTAACATAGTAAGCTACATAGAAAAGTTATTGCCTATAACACAAAAACGTGAGTGGATAAAAATGGCAGAGGAACATAGGAGCTCAAAAGAACTATTCAAGCTTCTCATGGACTTTTTGCTCAAAGAAACGAGAGTACTGGAGTACATGAACTAGGTTCGAGTGCCAGAGTTTGTCATAATGTAGCAGGTCAAGTTAATGATGAAGATAATAGTGTAGCAGCGTCCATTCAAAATATTGCAGAGAAACATAGTAAACTACGACAGTGTGTAAATCAGCTCACACAAACAGTCGCTAACTTAAGAGGCTCATCTAAGCTTGTTTACCTTGAAATATTAGTTTCTTACTTTTTGCCATATTCTCTTAGAACATCGCCAGGGGCAACTCGTCTGCACCAATTTAAATGTCTAGTGCCTTTATTTAAAGGTCTGCGGGCCAGAATTAACGGTCCCGTGTGAGCCCCCCCATATTAGTAATGATAATCTGGGTCCTCTAAAAGCTAGAAACATGGTTTTTTTTGCATTGAAAATGTATGTCTGGCAAGGAAACCAGAGTGTGTATCTTTGAACAGTTACTGAGCGGATCAGTTACCTCTCCGCCATGACGTAGGCATACCGTGGACTTTTTTGTCTGCAGTTCAGAGGTTCACAATGGCGAAAAGTAAGAAGGCACGCAAAAGACAAGAAATATGCAGAGCAGCAAAACAGACACAGCTACAGAGAAGAATAGAAGCAGCAGAATGTAAAGCAGGGGGTAGATTCAGCAAACTTACCAGCGATACCCTGTTACGAGGTCGAAGTTACTAGACCGCTACGAGAGATGGCAAAACTGTATTCAGCAACGATATTGTAAGCACTTAGTAAGCTACGAGGTCCATTGCAGCTGGTAGCCACCAGAGGGGTCTGGTGTCGCGCAACAGCCAATCATCTCCACGCTTACATGATGCGTGTTGGGCTTACACGTGCTCTTTGTATACAAACACATTTCATTTAAAGTCCATAGACATGGATGTATCATACCTCCATAATTGTAGTAAATGATGTTTCAAGAGGTTATTTATCATTATTGTGCATCATAAAGGTTCGTTTTGCACGCCTGTCACCTGATACGAGGTAATCTATTAAAGAAAATCATGACTATTGCTGAAAAACACAACAAAATAGCTTGATATGAGTGTCCGTGTGTGATTCTACACATATGCAATGATTGTTCGTCTTCTTATCTGTCAAGGAGAAAAAGTCGAGAATTTGCCTAATATTTGTGTATGTATAACATGACCAGTGGATCTGGATTTAAGTATTTTTCACCTTTCTACTGTTATTTATAAGTCTGCAAAACGAGTGTGAAAGGGTAGGCTATATGTGAAGTTACAATACACGATCGGTGGTGGTTTTACTGAACGTTTCGTTCTTATCATAAGGAGTAATTCTAACACTACACCTACAACAGCCGTCGGAAATTAAGGTATTATTCTAGTGTTTGCCCATACTCCCCCTCTCCCACAGATACTTGGTCCCACTTGGGGACCTGGGGGAATGCGGGAAATTTGGCTGTGGTACAAAATATGCATTGCAACAACATATTTTTTTAATTAGGGGTGTTGAAAAAATTCCCTAGATCTATGGAAAATTTATAGGATTTCTTCTGAGTCCAGAGACGTGTGAACCTGACGATCCTCACAGAATGATGACCGAAGTGTCGAGAATCCCCCCCCCCAACCCCTCGCTAGGAGGTTAGGTTATATTTGGTTATATTTGGGTAGGTTAGGTTAGATTTGGTTTGGTTACGTTAGGTTACATTTAGTTAGGTTAGGATAGGTTAATTTGGTTAGGTTAGGTTAGCTTTGGTTAGGTTAGCTTAGGTTAGATTTGGTTAGGTTAGGTTATCGGTGGGTCAAGCCCCAGCTAGGTTAGGTTAAATTTGGCTAGGATAGGTTAATTTTGGTTATGCAAATTTATCTAGATATAAGGAAATTACCCTAGATCTAGGGAATTTTAGCCCCCCTACACAACTCTTAAATTACGCGTTTCTGACGCATAATTTCTTCCCCACCCGAAAACCCCGCATTCCTACATGTCCCCAAACTTGTTTGGGGGAAGTGGGCGAGTATGGGCAAAAACTAGAAATTTACCGAAATAAAAAAGAACTCGAGGGGGATCTGGGAAGGGGCGAAACCCTTCCACTGAGGTTAGGTTACGTGATCAATGCCCAGGTTAGGTTAGTTAACTAGCAGGAGGTTCTGCGCCCCCCCCCCCCCCACACACACAGTTGTCAGGAGAGTATTGGGTTATAATGGACGAGAACTGCGCGGTCGCTACCGCCGTTACTACTTATGTTTTCTGTATTATTTTTGGTTCAGTATCTGTGCAGTTTTAATCAACTTCTGCGTAACCTTCAAAACTTATATACATATTGTAGAAATTATATAGCCCCCTAACCCTTTAGGAGGTTAGGTTAAGGTTCGGGTTAGTTTAATAATCCCGCCAGGGGGTCGATGGGGAGGTTAGCTCCCCGTTAGGAGGTTAGGTTCGGTTCGGTTAAGATAATAATGGTCCCGGCAGGGCGGTGCAGAGCTAGGGTGGGGGAGTTTTCAAAGCTAAGCCGCCAGATGTCTCTCGCGCATCTCACATCCACTGCCCTTTGAGCGTGAATGGTCTATCATTTACCGTAAACTCCCTGTACTTTCTCGGGACATATCAGAATTACCCTTCAATACAACAACTGAAACAGTTCTTAATAAAAAATGTAGTTTATCATTTTGTTTTTCAGCACTTGAAGAAAATATTGGCAAAACATAGAATACTTGAAAACTCGATTTCTTAAAATCGTCATTTCATGAAACACTGCACGTTCAAGCTGAATGAAGCTTTAGGAAGTATGTACTTGTATGTAAGCTTTCACCGAGTACCTGTTTTGGATGTGTCTTTCTCTTTTGCGACGAACATTTAACCAAGAAATAGTGTGGCGTTCAGCATCTCCGAAGAAACCATCCCGATGTCGGGATCTGATATCAGTCACTTCTTCTTATCCACGGCTGGGGGGAAGAGTCTTGTTTTGTTCTTGTTTTAGGGCTGCGAGGATCCCTTGGGAAACACTATGAGCCCTGGTGATGTCCTATGATGCTATTACAGGCGTGGTAGTTGACCTGTCTCCTCAGGAAGGCACAGGTGAGGCAGATAACGGCGGATGCATGCGTTCCTGCAGCCCGCTCTTTTTCAAGACAACAAGTAAACAAGACCCATGTATTATCTTCGATAGAGGACTGTTCGTTGAGGTGCCAATTACTTAAATTACTTCTTGGTTAAATGTTCGTCGTAAGAGAGACATATACACCCAAAACAGGTACTCAGTGAAAGCTTACATACAAGTACATACTTCCTGAAGCTTCATTCAGCTTGAACGTGCAGTGTTTCCATGAAATGACGATTTTAAGAAATTGAGTTTTCAAGTATTCTATGTTTTGCCAATATTTTCTTCAAGTGCTGAAAAACAAAATGATAAACTACATTTTTTATTAAGAACTGTTTCAGTTGTTGTATTGAAGGGTAATTCTGATATGTCCCGAGAAAGTACAGGGAGTTTACGGTAAATGATAGACCATTCACGCTCAAAGGGCAGAGGATATGAGAGCGCGAGAAACAGGCTTGAGCGTGAGCTTATTAGAAAACTCCCCATAATACTCTAGGCAGAGCGGATCACTCGGCGGCTGGCGAATGCGGGGCGGGGCACACTTGTTTTCGTACAATTCCGTTACTTCTCTGTTTTCTGAGACACTGCCTATTATTTCCTGGCCAAGTTTTAGTGTTTTTTTCTGAATGAGATACATTGTTATCAATAGAAACGGTGACCGTAGGATTTGGTGACGAAAAAAAATAAATGATGGGTTTCCGGAAATAAGAATATCTCCATCTGAAAAAGCACTAATTTTAGGCAAGGAAAAACTAGTCAGTGTCTAAGAAAATGACCGTGCAGTCCTCGTCTATTTTTACCTTTCTTTGAAATCACCGTTTTTTACAGGTGGGGTCTAGAGGGTAAAAAAAAAATCTAGTGATTGACACGGAAAACAAAGGTCAGATTCTTTTAAAACACAACAAAATCTATCAGAAAAATATAGTTCCGTCTGAAAATAGAGAGGGTTACTGTAACGAATCTTTCCCATAGCTTTTAACAGTTGTTAGGTTTGAGGTATTTAGGGTAGATACAAAATGCGCAAGTGACCTTAGGGAAATAGTTCTTCCACCGTGTACGAAGTGATATTTGGAAGGGAATTACTCAAAATGTCTAACATATAATGAAATCATAATGGCAGTGTCAGTGACGTACCCACAAAGTTGAAAAGGAGAGGGGGGGTGGGGTGCAAGGTAAAATTTTTTCTGTGTAGCCCATGATTTTGACAAGCGCAGAGAGCTTGTACAGCTAAGGGGGGGGTCATGATCGTTTTGAGGCCATACAGAATTGGTATACGACAAAAATTTAGCATATTCTAAATTCATTTTTACGTACTCCGAGTCGCTGAGTTATGATTTAGTACTTCCAATAACCTTGTACGTACAACTAAAATTCAAACGCTTACATTTCGATCAAACAACTTTACAACTATAATATACTAATAATATTAACATTCAAAATGATGATTTAAACACTGTAGTAGTCTCACTTTTATTACAAACAGGAAAAGACAAGAATCCAACATGATTTTCTTGCTGATAATTTAGTTGAAATAGTTTAAACTGATGAGCAGTTATTAGAGCAAGCAGTGGATGAAATAAGAAAAGTGATATTTCTGAAATACCACTGAGTATAGTACATAAGTACTTGATTCAGGCATGCATTACTTAAGTTGGATTTTAAACCTGTTTTTGTTGTCAGCTATTAATTTATGGGGAATATAAGGTAAATAAAGTATGGGGAATTTAAGTAATCTGACTTAGTGCTGCAGGATCTCATGGTGGGGTAGGTGGTAATACCGTAGGAGGTTGTTGTCACTGACATCTAGACTCTAGAGGATCAAGCCGATCTCTGAAGACCCTTTCCCTGCGCCGCCTGTCATGTTCTATTGCCCTCAGAAATTCCATGATAGCTGAAAAAAGTAATTTTGGGGGGATAGGAATGGTTTGATGCGGTAATGGTTATGAAATTATAAAAGAAAACTAGAATGCAAATTATTATATTTTTGAATATTTAAATATCCTAAATTACTAATTATCACTCAATTTATAACCCTATCTAAGATGTCTCCTACATTGCTTAATTAACCTAAAACACTTAAAAGCCATTTACATTGTAAGACTATTCACTATACAGTAAACCCTGGATAAACCCAACCATAGACCACTGTATACCTGGACTGCACACGCGACAATGTTTTGAATTAGAGAGAACTGAAACTCGAGAAATGCCAGTGGTCGCTGGCAGTTTTAACTCAAAGGTTGGTCTACTGTGTTTTGGCTCCGCGACTAATATTTTTCATAAATTAATTTCGCGATAAACATTGATGCACCGCATCTGAATACCAAAAAATATAGTTCTTCTGTTGTTCTACTAATTATATGGATGACATTCATTACGATGGAACGTTCTATAATAGCAATTTAATGCAAATTACTCGCCTCGAGTAGCAAAGCTTAATATATTTTTTACATGTATATTGTGGCATGTAAAATTTGGGCGATGTTCACACTGTTTTCTAAGACAGTACTGCTGCGTCTGGCAAACGCTTGTCAAAATACAATAAGCAATGCCTTGGAAAAACGAAGAATAAAGAATGCCGAAATCGGCTTGTTGCTGCGACAATGTAGGTTATAATTGTGGAGGCGACACGCCGCGGCGGGGAGTGGTGGGCGGGGAGATTGTGGCGGGGAGATTGAATCAAAACATTGCTACTTCACGCGTCGACTCATTGCACTTCCAGGCTTTCTATCTGATTGATACACAATAATAACAGGAAAATATGACTGCCTAGGTATAGATAACTTCTAAACATACGTTATTGACTATATAATATCATAGAGTAACATTTACCTCGCCTCCTCAACTATAACCTACTTGGTTATTTGGTTAAATGCATGTTTTACAGACTCAGGCTTCTATACAATATACATATAGAAGAAAATCGTTCTTAAAATTATACTTTTGTGTTTTAAGTGCAGTGGAATAAGCCCATATTTTTCTTTCAAGTTGACCAACTTTTCACCAAATTGTGAGTTAAAACTGCCAGCGACCACTGGCATTTCGGAGTTGCAGTTCTCTCTAATTGCGGGGCTGCATGGCCGGGCCTGCGGGGCCGCCCGACAAAGAGATATAGTGGTCTATGGACTATCATATAGACTGGTTTATCAGTATATATGATATACTGTAATCTTTGTAAATGTTTGTTCTATAATATTATCAAATAAAAAACAGTAAAACACGCAAAAAAAAATGCCATTACGAGACTATGAAGAAATGTGCATGAACGTAATATTCACTTAACTCTTCGCCATTTAAAACTTTGCGAGTCAACTTTTATCATGAAGGGTATCAATAGAAGCGGAATTTTATTAGCTTTCCATTGCTATATTTTGTTATCTGATAAATTAATTAGAACCATGTATAAATTAGCGTTGAATAAATAAATAAAATCATCAATCGGGTAATTTTCCCGATTGATGATGTTATTTTTTACTTATATATTTAGTTTTCTGATAAATGAATTAGCACCATGTATAAATTAGCGTTGACTAAATAAATAACCTCATCAATCGGGAAAATTACCCGATTGATGATTTTATTTATTTAGTTAACGCTAATTTATGCATGGTTCTAATTAATTTATCAGATAACGAAATATAGCAATGAAAAGCTAATAAAATTGCGTTTCTATTGATACCCTTCATGATAAAAGTTGACTCGCAAAGTTTTAAATGGCGAAGAGTTGAAGTGAATATTTCTTCAGTCTCGTAATGGCATTTTTTTTAGCGTGTTTTACTGTTTTTTATTTGATAATATTATAGAAAAAACATTTACGAAGATTACAGTATATCATATATACTGATAAACCAGTCTATATGATCCGTATATATATATATATATATATGAATCCGAGCGGCCCTCCGACTTCAGGGCAAGTTCAGGCCCATGTGCAACAGGCCGATATTCCGTGCGCAATCCAGGTATACAATGGTCTATGACCCAATCAATTGGGGGGAAGAGTCGATTGCAGTATCCGATAGTTCGGTTTATAGGATGATCGGTTGTCTGCCTCATAAAACGAATAGAATTCGGTTTATGAGGGCGTTGTTTGGTCCTACATGTTCAAACAAAGTTAACTGTATGTACAGTACTGTAGAGTAAAATTTTATTTTGTACAAGGTAGTCCAATGGAGTAGTCCATTGCCTAAGACAGCCAGCTCGCAAAACTCCCTTGGTATCTTTAGAGTGGGAGCAGGGCAGGAGCCGCAGGAATTGCTGCCAGATGTCTCTAGAATTTCACTCACACATACAACTCCGAAACACGGAAGAAAACAAGGAAAAACGAGCTTTATATACAGAAGCACATGGCCCATACTCGCGCGCGCCCTTTAAACGGTTACGCCCCTTCTCCCTTTAAAAGCCACGTGGGCGGCGTAGTAAGTTCGCGCGCGATTTAATTCGCGTTCCTATATATTGCTGCATCATGCACGCTTGAAATCCGCTAAAATCTCAATTTAGATTTTTTTCATATATTTCGACCTAATCAGAGGGTGAGCCTCCCCTTAATCAAACCAAAACATATAAGTAGCCAAAAACCACTTATAATTTTTACCTTGATGAGACCAAACAATCAAGGAATAAAGGTTAGTTTTCTTGATTCAGCTTTTTACCTAAGAATCCAATCAAGGAGAGGAACTAACCTAACTCTAATAGGTACACGGAAATAAACTTTAAGTAATCGTCCAGACCATTTCATCATTCCTGATTTAATGCAATAAAATTATAGCCATTATCGAGTAAATCAACAATATGTTGTCACTTTTTGCATCCAGTCAGCCGTTTTTAAATAATCCGCAATCAAAATCTGCAAATTCCCCGAGCTTCGAAAACGCTCCTCAAGGCTTGCAGACGACACACCACGGCTAGGTGACGTCACAAGTGGAAGCCTCCGCTCCCCGCGCTGACCCAGAAGCCTGTAAACACAAGAGATAAATATAGTACAGTACTTGAAGATTTTTGGGTGTTTCTGATAGATGTTTTTTGCGATATGCCATATGTGGGAGTTTATATCACATACATATTTAATCTGAGTTTCTCTTACCTAACATCAAACCCATGTCTATCTCCCGACACATCATCCCAGCTAATTAACTAACTAGGATACTTATCGGTGGATAGTGGGTTGAAAACGGCTGTAGGTCTTGTATTAATACTGCAATGGTCTTGTTATCCGATGTGGTAGCCGGGATCGAGGCCGCCCGTGAAATACAGAAGCGGAGGGGCGGAGGCGAGTGTTTCGTTACGGCGTCAGAAGGGCTTTCACACCAAGTTACTGACGCACGGCTATCATCAGTGTGTTGATTCTTAACACATGTCCTTTGATTTAAACTATATGTACAAAGAGTCTATATACAATTCTTATCAATGTAATCAGATAAGATCAAAGAGATGTTACTCTCACGGGAACTGGAATGGTACTGTACTTGTAGATAAGCACGTATATTTTAATGTTACTCCCGGGGATGGCTGGAGTGTACTTGTACTTGTAGACAAGCAAGCACGTATATTAGATTGATGTTATCCTCACGGAGGGTCTGGGTGTACTATCCTTGTACTTAGACAAGCACGTCTATTAACAATTGATGTTATCCTCACGGAGGGTCTGGGTGTACCGATTCTCCAAGGTGGGCGACGAGCCCGGCTACCCGGTCCTAAGCCACGTATTTTATTCCCTATGGCCTAGAATCTAATGTCGATAGCCAATGACCGCGCTCCAAATCAAGGTGCTAATTCTATAAGGTGCAATGCTTATTAACCACTGGGAATATTAATTTATCCTATCCCAGTACTAATCATTTACTTAAATTACCTTAATTATTACCCATTACCATTACAATTATATACATATCCCTATACGCGCCCTCCTATTATGAGCGGAAAATACCTCTCACTAGGGGGGGGGGGGAACAAAACCACCACTCTACCAATTAGAGAGAACTGCAACTCGAGAAATGCCAGTGGTCGCTGGCAGTTTTAACTCAAAGGTTGGTCTACTGTGTTTTGGCTCCGCGACTAATATTTTTCATAAATTAATTTCGCGATAAACATTGATGCACCGCATCTGAATACCAAAAAATATAGTTCTTCTGTTGTTCTACTAATTATATGGATGACATGCATTTCGATGGAACGTTCTATAATAGCAATTTAATGCAAATTACTCGCCTCGAGTAGCAAAGCTTAATATATTTTTTACATGTATATTGTGGCATGTAAAATTTGGGCGATGTTCACACTGTTTTCTAAGACAGTACTGCTGCGTCTGGCAAACGCTTGTCAAAATACAATAAGCAATGCCTTGGAAAAACGAAGAATAAAGAATGCCGAAATCGGCTTGTTGCTGCGACAATGTAGGTTATAATTGTGGAGGCGACACGCCGCGGCGGGGAGTGGTGGGCGGGGAGATTGTGGCGGGGAGATTGAATCAAAACATTGCTACTTCACGCGTCGACTCATTGCACTTCCAGGCTTTCTATCTGATTGATACACAATAATAACAGGAAAATATGACTGCCTAGGTATAGATAACTTCTAAACATACGTTATTGACTATATAATATCAGAGTAACATTTACCTCGCCTCCTCAACTATAACCTACTTGGTTATTTGGTTATATACAATGTTTTACAGAATCAGGCTTCTATACAATATACATATAGAAGAAAATCGTTCTTAAAATTATACTTTTGTGTTTTAAGTGCAGTGGAATAAGCCCATATTTTTCTTTCAAGTTGACCAACTTTTCACCAAATTGTGAGTTAAAACTGCCAGCGACCACTGGCATTTCGGAGTTGCAGTTCTCTCTAATTACGAGAGGGTGGTTTATGGATAATTTCCACACAATATGCATACATCCTTTATGGGTGAAGCAAGACAGCTGTTGGTTTCCAGAGAAGTTTGCACACGTTTCAGACCGATACGACAACGTTAAATGTGTTGAAAAGATTAGTGCGGCGGACAAGGGTAGATCATCACCCCACATCCACCCATCCCGTAGCCACACCATAGCGTACAAAGCCCGCTATGGTGTGTGACAGAAAAGAGAGAGAGAGAGAGAGAGAGAGAGAGAGAGAGAGAGAGAGAGAGAGAGAGAGAGAGAGAGAGAGAGAGAGAGAGAGAGAGAGAGAGAGAGAGAGAGAGAGAGAGCAAGGTTAAATATACGATGATAAATAAGAAAAACACTAAGAAACCAATATAAATGCGTGTTTGAAGGAGGAATAGGAGGGGGAGGAAGAAGAGGGGGAAGAGGAGGAGGGGGAGGAAGACTCAGGACAATAATGACCTTGTGATGTTAGCTAGTAGACGAATTAGCAAAGAGTAGAGAAGAATGGAGGGAGGGAAGGAGAGAATTTGAGGGTTCCTCTAAATTAAATCCCTGTCGGAGAGAGAGAAGAGGCCTCCTCTCCATTTCCTTATTTCTAGTCGATTATTTCTCTCTCTCTCTCTCCTCCTTATCCTTTCGAATGACAATCAGAGATGTGTGTGTGTGTGTTTCGAAACTAACCATAGGATTTTTTCGAAAGTACCTACATTGTGATTCCCACGCAAACATTTTAGTGTCCCTTACTTACCAATCCATGTTTTGGAGAGGTGCCAGGCCCTCCTTCCCTCTCTCCTCTTTGCTAAATCGTACATCACAAGGTCATTATTGTCCTGAGTCTTCCTCCCCCTCCTCCTCTTCCCCGTCTTCTTCTCCCCCTCCTATTCCTCCTTGAAACATGCATTTATATTGGTTTCATAGTGTTTTTGCTTATTTCTCATCGTATATCTAACCTTGCTCTCTCTCTCTCTCTCTCTCTCTCTTTACTGCCACACACCATAGCGGGCTTTGTATTCTGGCTCGAACATGTATCACATTCGGCGGTTGGTTTTCCACATATACGCGACCAGCATCATCTACTTCAGTCTCAGATTGAGCATCATACTCTACATCTGTCACAGCAACAGATTCACTGTCTGACACCGAACTACAATCGCTCATCATTTACATTTGCTGGTCGATACGACGGGTGTTACAAATGCAGACGACGTTGTTTACATTTTAGCTCCTCCTGTGACGTCATCAATAATATTCACGGGACTGTTGGGATGAAGAAACTTTTTTTCGCGCGCTTTTTACAAAAGTCGTGATTTTACGGAAATAAGGCCTGGAAATCAATTATTTTTGGTGGATTCGGTGTTTTGAAGGAATATTCAACATAATTAGGCAAAGAAAAAATGGGTCTGGACGATTACTTTAACAGAAGTTACCCAAAAAACAGAAAGAAAAGGACCGGTGTTAAGCCGGCCACACACACACCGGCACGGCCTGTCCGGCCGACGAAAAGGGGCGTGGCTAGAGGCGGCCGGTGTGTGTGTGGGGGTGTTTTTCATCCGGCGGGGCCTGTCGCAGCGGCCGGATGAAAATCAGTCGGCGCTTGAAAATTCCGTCCGGCGCGGCCTGCCGCCTGCGTGTGTGTGGGTGCCTTCCGGCGCGGCCCGCCCCTCGCTCGGCCAGATAATGACTAATTGTACCAGTTATAATTGTATTTATGATAATATAGGTATTATATATGACGTATTATATATAGTATGACGTATTATATATAAGTATTATATATGGCTGCACATGCAGCCATCACCAACAAGTCATTTTCGGACAGCGGATTCATGTCGTCACCACGGTGGTCCGACGTGTACTGTATATTTTCATGAGGCGGCCGGACCCGGGCCGGTGTGTGTGTGTGTCTCGTCCGGCGAACGATGCCTCGCCACTTTTTGTCGGCCGGACAGGCCGCGCATGTGTGTGTGTGGGGCCGGTTTTACACAATAAGGCACATTTTTACGATGGGACCAAACTTCCCTACACAATTAGGAGCATGGTTTTTGTTTACCTTATTGTATTCTAAGAGACATTTTATCCTTGAGCTTTTCGTCGCAAATCAATAGTTTCGGAGATATAGAACATTTTAGATGGGAGGAGGAATACGTTTCCTTGTTTACAAAATGCCTCTTCTTCCTCTTCTTGTGACCTGCATCGCTTACCTAACCTTACCTTACCTTACCTAACCTAACCTGAACCTTACCTAACCTAACCTGAACCTAACCTGAACCTAACCTGAACCTAACCTTACCTAATATAGTACGCCGTATAACAAAAATTCTTTTTCTCAACTTTGGCATGCCAATTTCCTATGTAAAATGGAATTTTAAGACGATTTTATCTCGTTCCATTTTTGCATTTGAGCAATTCTTACTATGCAAAATCGCCCTTTTATATTACACCCTTATCGAATAATGCTTAAATGAGTACGCAGTGTCCGGTTGGTCCTGTTTATTGCATCATCAGGGATGTCAACAACAAAAGAAAAAAAACTCTGAAAAAAAAAATAGGGCGACCAACTCATCCGAGCGCAGCGAGGCTGACCGAGCGTAGCGAGTGAACCTCCCAGCTGGGGGTTCGGGGGGGCGCTGTAAGCCCCCGAGATTTTTTGTAAATTTTATGCTCTGAGAGAGTTTCTGAGAGGTCCTTGGTTATATCTATAATAATTTCTGGTCTCAATTTTGCCTGTTTTTGTGTCCACAATTTGTGTATATGTATATATATATATGGTATATCATGCAACTTAAATTGTCTACAGTGATATATATACCTGTGATACATTGATATTGGCACCCTCGGGGCCAATCTGGCTTGCCTCCTGCTGTGGCATCCCTGCATTGAACTCTCCAGGCCTGGAACCTGCAAACTTGAGGGCAGTGTGCCAATCGATACCGGGACCCCTGGATCACCAGAGCTATCTCACCTGGCTGGGGCTGCTGTAATCCACCCCCACATACTGGCTGTGGGCTGCTGTATTCCACCCCCAACATACTGCCTCCTGAGCAAACTTGTAGCAGTGGAGTCAGGAGATATGGGCAGCCTAGTATAACTTCCCGCAGGCAGCCAAAAAATGTTTTATGGTCTGTGCTGGATCAGTGGCCAGGGTCAGGTTCGGCTGTGGGGCTACCCAAAACTATGTACACCCCCCCCCCCCCCCCATACATTTCTAACCCGAATCTACACGATTCACAAAAATGACCCAGCTGCCAATAAATACTCGGAAATCCGCAAATTTCCAAACGGAAAATTGACATCCCTGCATCAGCACCAAATGATTCCAAATGACTAGCGTGTAAGCTCTTTCTGATCAGTTGGTTCATCAGGCACTACATCACAGTGTCACAGCCTCTACGTTGGCCTAGAACGTGTCCATCATGCCCTTTCTTAGACCTAAAGCAGGGCATGGTCTCCCGGGGGTTTGGGCCCGACCCCGGGATGAACCCGTCTCTGGCCTGCTGCCCCACCACAGCTGCCGCAGCCTCTGTCACCTGCTTCACGATCTTTCAGTGCTCTGAGTGTGGATAGAGAACTCCGGACCTCGTACGGCTTGACCAGGATCTCCTGGATCTGACCCCCGGGGACAGCGAACAGGTGAATGCCGGCTCGTGCACCTGGCCAGGCTGCCAGCTGATCAGTTTTCTGCAAGCTGGTGGCTGCAAGTTCACGGGGGTTTGTGATGCGAGGTCTTACACGGGTGTCCCCATACTCCTCGCCACCCTCAGTTTCAAAATCTGGGTCACGGCGAACCTGCGGTCGTCCTCACTCTGACTCCCCATCAGCGAGAGGAGGAACATTCTGAGTGGGGCGAACCATGCTCCTGTCCGCACGTAGAAGGTCACAGCTTTTTTGGGACCTTCTTGGGCTGCGACCTCATCACTCTGAGCTGCGTGAGGATGTGCTTGGGCCGTCCTCTAGTCTGTGGTGAACCTTGATGTCGTAGTAAAGTTTGAAGTACACCTGCAGGCAGTACTTGACTAGGATTTCCAAGGTTTTTCAGTTTCTTTGCCAGTCTCCATGCTTTCTGGTCCCATGTACACGAGCGACTGGGCTGTGGTGAGCCATCTGGAGTGGGACACCTTGCCACACTTGATCTCCTGCAGCTCGGACGGGAAAAACGCCCCCTTCATAGCCTGGACCAGCTAGTAGGAGACCTGCTGGTCAGTGGACATGTTGACCAGGATATACTCCGGTATCTCCGTGAGATCTTCACCGCCTGGCACTCCTCTGAACTCTGCGTTGTACTGCATCTCATTCACGCTGGACACAGACTGCACACTGGACCCGTGAAGCCATGTCAGATGAGGTAGGCCCGTCGATGCTGGTGATAAGGTGGCGCAGGGGCAACTCGTTTGTGTGCAACACGCATATACTCCAGTAGAGCTTGCGTCCCAGCATCTTCTCCAAATGGGCGTGAGTACCACCCTTCCACCCCGTGTTGGCCCTATTGAGTCACCTTGCAGTACGATCAGTGAGTCGATGGAGTCGTATGTCACCAGCAGATCTAGAGAGCCTGAGCCACCTTGAACCAGGCTTCTCGGGTGGCACCGGGTCCTCTTGTACAAAGTGCCAAAGGTACCTTCCAGATGGCTCCTCTGTCACTGACACATGCTCCTCCCTGATCAACCTTTGGGGTGCAGTTTCCCATAGCTGTCGGCACCATCGCCCTGGTCTTGTCCTTCCTCCCATCGTAACCCAACCCAAACTTTTTGTACTCTGGTGCTTCCCTGGTCAAGGTCCCTGCCGATGCCATGGCATCCTGCCTGGCCCTCCTCGCTTTTTTGGGAAATCGCAGACCGGGTACGACATGTCTGGAGAGAGGTGGCCGTCAGCGATAAGGTCCTGGAGGAATCCAGAAGCCAAGGCAGCAGCAGCAGTGGGCGGAACGTCGAACCGGATGCTTGCCAGCGCCAGGTTCCGGACTGGCATTGTATTTCTTCTTGCAGCTGGCCTGTCCAAGTACTGCATCACAAGGGGTGCCAGGGACCCCAGCCTCTCCCTGAGCAGTCGGTCTACCAGTATGGCAGCCTCCTGTTGCTCCTGCCTCTTTCCTCTGAGTGGCAGGGTGAACGACTCCTCCGTCCCATCCTCAGAATCCTGGTGATCTTCAGCCTGGCCCAGGAACATCTGCTCCTGCAGCTCAAGACGTCTGACCTTTTCATCTTTCTGCTTCTGCTTCTTCAGCTTAGCCTCCTCTTCCAAGTGCTTTCTCTTTGCTGCTTTCCCTTGTCTATGCGTCTCATTCTTGTCTACCCCTGTCGTCATCATTGCACTTGCAGCAGTCAACCCCCCGACGGGCTCTTAGTTAGCCCGTGTGCTCCCCCTAAAAAGGGAGCACAATAGAAAACAACAACAACATCATTGCACTCTCCTCCCCAACTTTGATCCTCTGGTAGTACAGCCACTCCAGGTCTAAAGTAGGGACTTTGCTGGCCAGGGGGCAATCACACTGCACGTGTGCTCTCACATGGCACAGCTGGGGATTGGAGCAGTGGGATTCCTGGTCCTTGCAGAGGAAGATCGTGTGAGGGCAGGCCGTTATGTCAAACAGCCTGTCCATATTCTTCTCCCACGATTCCTTTACTGCTTTAGTTTGCTCTGTCTCTCACCACTTCACTAAACCCTTTTTCCAAAAATTATCTACCTTCTGGTCACGGACCGGTCAATAACAACCACTGGAGGTGCAAACTGGGCATTTGATTTCTTCCACTGGGCAAACACCATGGGGGTCAGATCCTTCGCAATGTCTCTCACTGGGTACCCCCGCTTGTCAACATCCTCCCGATGCCGCTGAGTTCTTGGAGAAGATTCCCTCTTCAATCACGCCGCGATACGTAGGCACCTCACTCTCAGCAAAAATCTCGTCCACCGCCCAAAAAAGGCGGCCAACTTGGATCCAGAGCTCTGTCTAGTGCGGGCTTCGACCCACTTGGTTTACAAGGAGAAGCCATCCTGAAAAAGACGATCAAGAAAGGGAGTTTTCAAAGCTAAGCCGCCAGATGGGCTCTCCCCCGCATCTCACATCCACTGCCCTTTGAGCGTGAATGATCTATCATTTACCGTAAACTCCCTGTACTTTTTCGGGACATATCAGAATTAACCCCTTTAATACAACAAATGAAACAGTTCTTAATAAGAAATGTAGTTTATCATTTTGTTTTTCAGCACTTGAAAAAATATTGGGAAAACCCTAGAATACTTTGAAAACTCAATTTTTTTAAAATCGTCATTTCATGGAAACACTGCACGTTCAAGCTGAATGAAGCTTCAGGAAGTATGTACTTGTATGTAAGCTTTCGCCGAGTACCTGTTTTGGATGTGTCTGTCTCTTTTGCGACGAACATTTAACCAAAAAATAGTGTGGCGTTCAGCATCTCCCAAGAAACCATCCCGATGTCGGGATCTGATATCAGTCACTTCTTCTTTTCCACGGGTGGGGGAAGAGTCTTGTTTTGTTTTTTGTTTTAGGGCTGCGAGGATCCCTTGGGGACCCCTATGGGGCCCTGGTGATGTCCTATGATGCTATTACAGGCGTGTAGTTGACCTGTCTCCTCAGGAGGCCATTGAGGCAGATAAGGCGGGTGCATGCGTTACTGCAGCCGCCCCTTTTCAAGACAACAAGTAAACAAGACCCCTGTATTGTCTTCGATAGAGGACTGTTCGTTGAGGTGCCAATTACTTAAATTACTTCTTGGTTAAATGTTTTGTCGTAGAGAGACATATACACCCAAAACAGGTACTCAGTGAAAGCTTACATACAAGTACATACTTCCTGAAGCTTCATTCAGCTTGAACGTGCAGTGTTTCCATGAAATGATGATTTTAAGAAATTGAGTTTTCAAGTATTCTATGTTTTGCCAATATTTTCTTCAAGTGCTGAAAAACAAAATGATAAACTACATTTTTTATTAAGAACTGTTTCAGTTGTTGTATTGAAGGGTAATTCTGATATGTCCCGAAAAAGTACAGGAAATTTACGGTAAATGATAGATCATTCACGCTCAAAGGGCAGAGGATATGAGAGCGCGAGAAACAGGCTTGAGCGTGAGCTTATTAGAAAACTCCCCATTGATGATAGGTGCAAATGAAGCCGTTACTTTAGCGGGGCTAAGCTATGTTTTGCATATAAATATAAAAGTCCATTTTTGCATAGCAAGAAGTGCTCAAACCAAAAAGTTGAAGGGGACAAAACACCCTTAAAATTCAAATTTACATAAGAAAACACCCTGCCAAATTCGAAATAATCTATATTTCACTTTTCATTGGACCTACGGCGTACCCTATTACCTAACCTTTAACCTCCTAACTGGGTCTAATAATAAAAAAGTTTAATAAAATACCAAACCCCGAGATTAACCTCCTAGCCACGGGTGCACACGGAAAACTTACTCCGAAACAAAAGCGATGCAGGTCACAAGAAGAGGAAGAGGGAGGCATTTTGTAAACAAGGAAACGTATTCCTCCTCCCACCTAAAATGTTCTATATCTCCGAAACTATTGATTTGCGACGGAAAGCTCAGGGATAAAATGTCTCTTAGAATACAATAAGGTAAACAAAAACCATGCTCCCAATTGTGTAGGGAAGTTTGGTCCCATCGTAAAATAATACCCACAATAATATACCATTATTGTGATGCTGATCATCATAAGGATGTCTCCTTATGATGAGACCTAAGGTCTCAGCTCATCATCCTTATGATGAGACCTTAGGTCTCATCATAAGGATGTCTCCTTATGATGAGACTTAAATATTTCTTTGCAATCATTTCATTGCCTTCCTATAAGTTAACTACAGCTACAGGACCACCACCACACCTGCTTGGTACCTAATGCCCCAAACACACACCACCACCACACCTGCTGCCCCACCACACACCACCACAACTGCTGCCCCCACCACCACCACCACACCTGCTGCCCACCACACACCACCACAACTGCTGCCCCCACCACCACCACCACACCTGCTGCCCCACCACACACCACCACAACTGCTGCCCCACCACACACCACCACCACCACACCTGCTGCCCCACCACACATCACCACAACTGCTGCCCCCACCACACACCACCACCACCACACCTGCTGCCCCACCACACACCACCACAACTGCTGCCCCACCACACACCACTACCACCACACCTGCTCCCCCACCACACACCACCACAACTGCTGCCCTCACCACATACCACTACCACCAGCACACCTACTACCACCTGCACCGAAAAATGATGACACTAATAACATCGCCGCCAGCGACTCACACACCTGTGCCTGGCACCTGTTACCCCACCACACACCACACCTCCCTGACACTTGTTGCCAGCCCCACCACACACCATACCTGCCTGCCACCTGTTGCCAGCCCCCCCACCAGGGTTGTGAACTTTTGTAGCTCACATTATCGTACCGAGCCACCAAAATTATCGTATTTTCAGATAGATTATCGTACAACCTTAGATAAAATAATATAGTCAGTAGATAACTATATACATCATTGAATTCAGCATTCTACATTTACAAATATTTTCTCTTTTCACTAAAATATATAATATATCCAATCATGACACAAAATTCCATGTTAATTTATTTTTTCAAAAATAAATTAAATTAAATAAAACTAAAACATATTTAGTAACACATATAATGACTCATAAGAAGCTGAACTCGAGAACTCTACGTAGCTATCACCCTCAAAAGAAAAGAGGAATTCCTGTTCCTCCTCTATTCTTTTATCCCCTGTGTCAGCTGGCGCTTATAATGATAGTGTGTCAGTTGTCATCGACATATCATATCATGTGTAGGGATGAAAGTAACACAATCTCCCTTTTCCCTTACACACTGCGCTGCTGGAAGAGAACCAATTATGGTTCCCGTTAGAAGTCAGTTTCTTACCTTTGTCTTCGTAAGGTTAATCTTGCTAAATACCCTCTCACAATCTGCGTTCTAATGCGGCAAGCAACGGTCCAAATCCATGTCATGCATAGGACCAAAAGTCAAACTCAAAACTCTCTCTCTCTCTCTCTCTCTCTCTCTCTCTCTCTCTCTCTCTCTCTCTCTCTCTCTCTCTCTCTCTCTCTCTCTCTCTCTCTCTCTCTCTCTCGCGCGGAAGTTGACAGCGACAATTTTTTTTTTTTTTTTTTTTTACGATGACAATTTTTGTATGACTTTATAATGTAATTATATTTGTGAGTCAATTATCGTATTTTCGTGTACGATTCTCAACCATGCATCGTACATCGTACGGATAGTCAAATTATCGTACAAATACGATAATTATCGTACAGCTCACAACCCTGCCCACCACACACCACCATGAACTATGGAACATCAAAACAGGACGTAAAATGACGACACAATATCGCCGCCACGGACACAAACACTGTGCCAATGAGTGACGCTCATTCCACGCCTCTTGCGCTAATTTCGATTATTAGCTACTAGACACAGGAAGCACTTGTAGGTTACCAGGATATTTACAATATCGTAAGTGTTTGCTGAATAGGGTCTTGCCATGTGGCCGGAAGTACGAGGAAATTTACCAGGGTTTTACCTAGTAAATGGTTTGCTGAATTTTGGTTTGATTTGGAATTGGAATGGTTTGCTTCCTTGCAGTCCCCCAGGACTGGAAGGAAGAAGAAGGGCAAGGAGGAAAGTTCTTCGTACCAGGCCGGGGCGAACTAGGTGGTCGTATATATTCCTCCCTCACCCCCATGCACTATTTACTGAAAATGTCGTTTTTTGAGTATTCCTTAACAATTAATTTCTATCTTATCTATAATTCCTGGCATGGGGATGTAGCATAATGTCTTGTCTACCTACCATGTCAAGCAAAATATCATAAGTCCATTTTTTGTAGAGAAGATCTGATTAAAATATACGGTGAAAAACCTACAAAATTGCTTAACTCGGAAACCATAGATTTTGCAGATACAAATCTATTAAACAAAATAATGTGCATTTTAATATCTATTATGTGTAAACATTTCAGCTTGATTGGGTAAGAAATTAATGGAGATATGAATTTCCATTAGATGCTCCCCTTAAGTAGAGTCAAAACTGGAAATAATAATGTTAGTTCACAAACAGGGAAGTGCTTGTTACATGAAAATGGCAGTCATAACACTTGGAGTTGTTCAGCCTTTGGAAGCATGGGTAATGCCAAGAAGCTTGAGACTGTAATGCAAGTGAGAACATGTTTTAATTGTCTTAAAAAGGGTCAGATGTCAAAATTCTGCCGTCTCAGGAGAACATGCGATGTAACAACCAATGGACAAAGGTGTGGGAAGTTTCATCACACATTACTTTATGGAGCATTTTCAGATATAATGTCCAGTAGCCTACTACTCTTTCTGGCAAATCTGAGTGTTGTATAAGGGATAAAGCACTACTAATGATTATTTTGAGGATGTTCAGGGCGGCAAAAACACTTGTCATTTCTTCGGGGTTCTTTATGTGCGTGCAACGTTTCGCCAAGGCACTTGGCATCATCAGGCGAGGCATGGTGAGGGTGTAGCTCCCGTGACAGCCTATATATACCTGCCGTCCCTGGGCTGGTAGAGTAGATTCTTAGTTGATATTCTTAAGTTGATTTAAGTTAAGTTCATTTTTTTTGCTAAAGTCTTGTGGTTATTCTATGATTGTTCTTGCAAGATGAAGAGCGTTGAGGTTTATGGAATCCATGGTACAGCTCGTTCACAGAAAACAGACCGCAAGGGTCTTCCTTTCTAATCTCTCTGCCCGCGATAGGAAAAGACCTGTCAGCACCTTCACCTTCCATGCTGGTCACTGGGTCACTGAGCCTATGTGTGACCCCTGGGTCATTCTCAGGTAAAGTAGAGCTGCCAGATTTCACCGGCCGAAAAATTAGCCCACCTTTTTTAATTTGGCGGCCGCCCAATAGGGCATACTCGCATTTTCTTAGTGAGTGACCAAATGGTCATAGCCGCACTTTACGGGTTAAGAGGTTCGAAAAGAAGGCTCGAGAGTTTCAGTGGCCTCGTGAACGGTGGGTTGGACTGGTAGCTAATGTGTTGCAGGGAAAACCCCTGGAGGCGTATGATCGCATGGACGTGGATGACCTGGAGGATTATGATGAATTTAAGACATCCATCCTCAAGGTGTACGAACTTCGGCTAGAAGCATACAGGCTGCAGTTCAGAGGTGCTCGGAAAAGACCGGCAGACACCTACGTGGCCTGTGCTAGGTATCTGGAGGAGACTCTTGGCAAGTGGCTAATGAGTGAGGATGTGGACTCCTTCAAAGACCCCAAGGAGTTAATCTTCATGGAGCACTTTACCAACATAGCTAACAAGGACATAGGTGCCAAGATTAGGGAGAAGCGCTTTAAGTGTTTGAAGGAGGCGGCAACGTGGACCGATGACAGAGTCTTAGCTCTACGAGGTTCGGTGCCCAAGGTGGGTTGTACTACTCCGTGCTCTCGGGAGAGGACTGCTGGAGGAGCAGCCTCTGTAAATAAGACCGCCTGTCAGTACAAGGAAGGTAAGGACGGAGAGAAGCTTAGGAGTACTTCATCTAGTCCTAAGGTAACCTGCTTCTATTGTAAGCAGACAGGTCACATCAAGATGAACTGTGCTAAGTGGGAGGCCACTCAGTCTGCCAAGCCAGTGGCCATGATTGTTGTGTCCAGCCAAGGGGGCGGGAGAGGGTTGGAGGAGGACAAGGGTGGCGCTGTGGCCTCAGGTACACTAGGGAGTAGTCAGGAAGGCACTCCACCGGTAGAGGCCAGTGGCGTGTCTTCCCGGTTAACGTCGCCCCCAGATAAGCTCTCTCGGAAGTCGCCCCTGGACTGGTGTAAGCCCTTCACGTGTCAAGGCACGGTAATGATTGAGGGTTCCTGTTATCCAGTCACGGTGTTTCGAGACACGGGTGCACAACAGTCAGTGTGCAGGAATGTGACAGGAAGAGACGTTAGCACAGGGTGTTACGTACTCTGTCGGGGGATGAACTCGACGGAGTACTATGATTGTGTGCCTGTGGAGCTGGTTTGTCCTTTTGTGACAGCAGTAGCTCACGTAGCTGTCGTGGATGTTCTGCCAGTGAACGGGGTAGATTTCCTGCTGGAAAATGACTTGGCGGGAGCTAGGGTATTTCCTTTACCTACGCCCCCCGTCGCGGTCCCACAGGAGACCTTTGAGGCCTCGGCTGGAGTAGAGAACGGGTGCCGGGTAGTGGAAGTCTCACTCCCCGTGTGTGCCGTCACGAGGTCCATGGCCAGGAAGGCTGTGGATAAGGACGTGCCGGTGTCCTCTCAGGTTCCTGGGACCGACTGTAGTACCTCAGGGTCACCAGAGAAAGAACTCTGAGAGAAGGGTGTCACCGCAAGGGGGGTAGAGACTGAGAGCGCCGGTAGGGAGGGCGACGGGTCGCACCTTACGGGGTACACCAGAGGTGGAGCTACACTTAGCCCACCGTCCTCTCAGGTTCTTGGGGCCGACTGTAGTAAGACAGGGCCCCTGGAGGAGCTTGAGGAAAGAAGGGGTGTTACTGCAGAGGGTGGGGAGAGTGAGGGCGTCGGTGTTAAGTCTGACGCGCACCACCCTGCTGAGTGCACCGGAGGCGGGGAAGACGCCAGCACTTCGCCGGGTCAGGATCCTGGGGCCGACTGTAGAAACACAGGGCTACCGGAGGAGCTTGAGGAAGGATGGGGTGCTACTGCAGAGGGTGGGAAGAGTGAGGGCGTCGGTGTTAAGTCTGACGCGCACCACCCTGCTGAGTGCACCGGAGGCGGGGCTTACGCAAGCCCTTCGCCTGGTCAGGATCCTGGGGCCGACTGTAGAAACACAGGGCTACCGGAGGAACCTGAGGAAGGATGGGGTGCTACTGCAGAGGGTGGGGAGAGGGAGGGCGTCGGTGTTAAGTCTGACGCGCACCACCCTGCTGAGTGCACCGGAGGCGAGGTTGAAGCCAGCCTTTCGCCGGGTCAGGATGCTGGGGCCGACTGTATGCCTACAGGGTCACCACCTGAAACACCCGACACTCAGGGTTATGTTCTGGAGGAGGAAGAGTTTGATTCCCCGGCCAGGCGCACCCGAGGGAGCACGAGGAATGGCGGTGATTTGCTGCCTGGTGCTCGGCTTAAGCCTTTACCCCCTACCTCGTTGTTCTCCAAGGAGTTGGTGTCCATCAGGTCGACTGAGTTAAGCCGCAAGCAGCAGGAGGACGAGACCTTGAAGCCCCTGTTCGCTAGAGGGCGGGAGGAGAAGAGAGTAGGGACAGGTAAGGAGGAGTTCATCGTTGTAGCCAACGTGATGCACCGTCGGTTGACCGATTCGGCCACCGAGACTAACGGAGGAGAGGGAAACGTGCTACAAGTGGTTGTTCCCACGGAGTATCGGGAGGCGTTAGTGCAGTTAGCACATGAGGGGCCCTTGGCGGGTCACCTCGGAGTGAAGAAGACGGTTCAACGCTAGAGGCGTAACTTTTGGTGGCCAAAGATTCCTGCCCATGTGGCTTCGTACATCAAGGCGTGCCACACTTGTCAGGTAGTGGGCAAACCGAACCAAGTTCTTCCAGTGGCCCCCTTAGTCCCCATTCCTGCCGTGGAACCCCCGTTCACCCGGGTGATGATTGACGTTGTGGGGCCTTTACCCCCTTCGTCGGCAGGGAACAAGTACCTGCTCACGATTATGGACGTCACTACCAGGTACCCTGAAGCTATCCCAGTCAGGAGCATACACGCCAAGGCTATAGTTAAACACCTCATTGGCTTCTTCACTCACTTTGGACTGCCTAAGGAGCTGCAGTCTGATCGGGGAGTTAACTTTACCTCGAACGTGTTCAAGCAGATGCTAAATGACTGTGGGATTAAGCATATGTTGTCTAGTGCCTACCATCCCCAGTCACAGGGTGCGCTAGAAAGGCACCATCAGACGCTAAAGACCATGCTGCGGTCCTTTTGCTATGACAGTGGGAAGGACTGGGATCTGGGAGTGCCTTTCATCATGTTTGCCGTGAGGGAGGTGCCCTCGGAGTCGTTAAGTTTCTCGCCTAATGAGCTAGTTTTCGGCCACCGGGTGCGGGGTCCTTTGGATGTAGTGCGGGAGGCGTGGAGTGGCGCCGCCCAGGGCAAGGCCGAACCATTGCTTGACTTTGTGGCCCGTACCCGGGGAAGGTTGCACCGAGCTCTAGAGGTGGCTCGGGAGAACCTAGTTGTGGCCCAGTCCAGAGTGAAGGTCTACTATGACCGGAAGGCCAAGGTAAGAAGTTTCCAGCCAGGGGAGGAGGTACTAGCTCTGTTGCCTCTGCAAAGGAAGCCGTTGGCCGCAAATTTTTGTGGTCCATACAGAGTGGAGAGGAGAGTGGGCGATTTGGACTACTTGATCGCTACTCCTGACCGACGCAAGGACTTCCAGCTGTGTCACATAAATATGCTGAAGCCCTACTATCGCCCCTCATACCTCCAGAAAGGGTTGAGTGATTCTCTCAGTTTAGGAGAGGGAGAGGAAGAGGAGGAGTGTGATAGCGTGCCGGTGCCGTATTTCGCAGCCTATTGCTATCCATCGTCGTTGAGTTGCTGCGTTTTGGTAGTTGTTGAGTCTTTGTGTAGGAAGTTTACCCTGCATTCACTTGAGTCAGTGAATAGCTAGAGGGTGTCTTAAATTGTAGTATTTCTTGCGTAGTATTGACTACACGTTGGGTTCCACCATTTGGGGTGAGGCTTTCGGGCTGACCACGTGCTAATTTTAGTATTAACGGACGGCAGGCGGGAAACGAATGGTTACCGTGTTTTGGAGTTTTAGCTAGCACAGGAGACACTGACACACACACACATCGCCTGTACACTAATTATCCTTTGTTCTGCGAGGCCAGCTCATAACACGAATACCAGTTTGCCGTCCTTCTGGGCAGTGGAATGAGAAAGATGGGAGGTGTACTCCAGTAATAACGTAACAGGGAGGAATTTTCCATCACCACTGTTTAACCGCCCATAGATATAATCGCGGTAGCATTTTGAAGCGTTACGTAGCATATTTCTTCAAGTATCACTTAGAGTGGAGGTGAGAGCAGAGGGTGCTCTGACTCTTGTTTGTTTAGTGATACAGCCGGGCCTGTCAGTAGCCTAGGCTGTAATCGGTAGTATACGTTTGTGTTTGAGCACTGGAGAGTAGAAGGGAGGGTTACGGCTCCTCTCTTTCTCTGGATAGAAGCTGAAGGGCTTCTATCGGTTCACGGTTTAGTGAACAGTCTGTTGCGCTTGAGGCCGCAGTCGTAACAATATCTCTCTCTCTCTCTCTCTCTCTCTCTCTCTCTCTCTCTCTCTCTCTCTCTCTCTCTCTCTCTCTCTCTCTCTCTCTCTCTACTCTCTCTCTCTCTCTCTCTCTCTCTCTCTCTCTCTCTCTCTCTCTCTCTCTATTTTTATATATATATATATATATATATATATATATATATGTATATATATATATATATATATATATATATAATATATATATAATATATATATATATATATATATATATATATGATATATATTATATGTATATATATATATATGTATATATATATATATGTATATATATTATATAGTATATATATATATATGTATATATATATATTATATATATATATATATTGTATATTATATATATATATATATATATATATATATATATATATATATTATATAATTATACCACATAATATATATATATATATCTATTATATATATATATATGTATCTCTCCTCTCTCTCTCTCTCTCTCTCTCTCTCTCTCTCTCTCTCTCTCTCTCTCTCTATATATATATATATATATATATATATATATATATAATATATATATATATATATATATATATATATATATATATATATATATATATGGTGTTGTGGTGGTGTTGGGGTGATGGTGGTGGTATGGGTGGCAGTGGTGGTGTGTTGGTGGTGGTGGTATGATGGTGGGGGTGGTGGTGTTGTTGTTGTTGGTGGTGGTGGTGGCGTTGGTGGTGGTGGTGGCTAAAAAATTTGGTAGAAAGGTTGTCTAAAATCCCAGCTTATTTTTTAACGTGAAATTAAAGATTTGTGCCAGACTCTATCAAAAGCTTTTGATATGTTAAGGGCAACAGCAAAAGTTTCACCGAAACCCCTAAAGGAGGATGACCAAGATTCAGTTAGGAAAGCTAGAAGATCACCAGTAGATCGCCCTTTACGGAAACCGTACTGACGATCAGATAGAAGATTGTGAGCAGATAGATGCTTAAGAATCTTCTTATTAAGTATAGATTCTAAAACTTTAGAAAGGCAAGAAGTCAAAGCTATAGGACGGTAGTTTGAAGGATTAGAACGGTCACCCTTCTTAGGAAACAGGTTGGATGTGAGCAAACTTCCAGCAAGAAGGAAAGGTGGAAGTAGATAGACAAAGACGGAAAAGTTGACAAGGCAAGGGCAAGCACAGAAGCACAGTTTTTGAGAACAATAGGAGGGACTCCGTCAGGCCCGAAGCCTTCGAGGATCTAGGCCAGGAAAGGGCAAAGAAAACATCATTCCGAAGGATCTTAATGACAGGCATAATATAGTCAGAGGGTGGAGGAGAAGGAGGAACAAGCCCTTCATCAACCAGAGTGGAATTTTTAGCAAAGGTTTGAGCGAAGAGTTCAGCTTTATAAGTAGATGAGACAGCTGTGGAGCCATCTGGGTGAAGCATAGGAGGGAAAGATGAAGAAGAAAAATTGTTAGAGATGTTATTAGCTAGATGCCAGAAGTCACGAGAGGAATTTGATTCAGAAAGATTTTGACATTTTCTATGAATGAAAAGAGTTTTTGGTAAGTTGAAGTAAAGATTTGGCATGATTACGGGCAGAAATATAAAGGGCATGAGTATCAGGAGATGGATGCTTACGGTATTGTTTGTGAGCCACCTCTCTATCTCGGACAGCATGAGAACAAGCAGAGTTAAACCAAGGTTGACGAGCTTTAGGATTAGAGAAAGTGTGTGGAATGTACGCCTCCATGCCAGAGACTATGACCTCAGTTATGCGCTCTGCACAAAGAGATGGGTCTTTGACATGGAAGCAGTAATCATTCCATGGAAAATCAGAGTAGTACTGCCTTAGGTCTTCCCACTTAGCTGAGTTGAATTGCCAGAAGCACCTCCGCTTAGGTGGGTCCCGAGACGGTACCGGAGCGATAGGACAGGTTACAGAAATAAGATTGTGATCGGAGGAACCCAACGGAAAGAATAGTTTCACAGAGTAAGCAGAAGGGTTAGTAGTTAGGAAAAGATCAAGAATGTTGGGCGTGTCTCCAAGGCGGTCAGGAATACGGGTAGGGTGCTGCACCGGCTGCTCTAGGTCTTGGAGGATAGAAAAGTTGTAGGCTTGTTCACCAGGTTGGTCAGTAAAAGAAGATGATAGCCAAAGCTGGTGGTGAACATTGAAGTCCCCAAGAATGGAAATTTCTGCTAAAGGAAAATGACATGAGATGTGCTCCACTTTTGATGTTAAATAGTCGAAGAATTTTACATAGTCAGAGGAGTTAGGTGAGAGATATACAGCACAGATAAATTTAGTAAAAGAGTGACATTGAAGTCGAAGCCAGATGGTAGAAAATTCGGAAGATTCAAGGCCGTGGGCACGAGAGCAAGTGATGTCATTGCGCACATATATGCAACAGCCAGCTTTGGATTTAAAATGAGAATAGAGACAGTAAGAGGAGACAGAAAAAGGTCTGCTGTCAGTCCTCACAGACAACTGAGTTTCGGTGAGGAAAAGAAGATGAGGTAGAGAAATAGTGAGTCCCTGGATACTACAAGTGAATGAAAGTTACAGTTGTTATCCTTAATAAACCCAAGAAAGATAACCGACTGATTATTCCAACCCATGCATGACCAAAGTGCATGCCTACCAGTGAATAGCAAACCCGCACCAACACATATGCAGTTCGCGCCCCCTCCCATTTTTTTTATAAACAAAGACGGATTTGTTGTCGTAGGACGCCTAGGCATGCCGTTGTTTATCAACAAGTCATGTTAGTAAATATTCGCCTCAATGCATGCGCAGTTCGCGTTTTCTTTCGTTAGTAAACAAAGGTGGACTGCACCACATAAACAGACTGCTGGTCATGTGACACCGGATGTGTTGTGTTCAGCGACTTGTGATATACATTTTGTAGCTATACATGTGGTAGTTTTTTTTGTTTTAGAACCAAATCCATTAAGTGACTAGGAGCTCGATCAAACTGTTTCGCGCATGTTGATTGTATACGCTTCAATCACAGATATGTGTTACTGAGATGGTGAAAAAATCCAATACAATTTGTACATATTTCATCGGCAAGCTGAGAAGTAAAAATTAATTCTGGGCATCACATTTCGGTCATGTCCTGCAGCGTTATCTTCACATAATTTTTTTAGAGGTAGAAGTGTTATGAGTATGACACACATGATTAATGAATACCCAGGATGGCAAAGACTGCTCGAGTAATCAAGGACATCTAGTCTGGCAGCCAAATGGGATTTTAGGGGTTTACCTGGAAGTAGAGTATATACAATGTTTTTTGATTGATTTGGGTCACTGAGACTATAAATATTAACAATTCGCTTGATGACACCCTGTCACCTTTGGGCATTTTTTCTAATTTGCATAAAACCAAGTGTTCTATTGAATATACTATAATTAAGATATCTCGGCTTCTAGAAGGGATTTTAAACCAATCTAAAATGTTTTAACGAGGCTTTAAGACATTAGGAACCCAATGGAATAATTTTTATTATGATTTGACAAATCCTTCATTTGCATAAATCCAAGATGGCCGCCGTCAAACATCTCGGGAGACCGGTTTTGTCACCACATTCTGGATACAATTTTGGATACATTTTAAATGATTTGTTTTAGTGTTTAAAAAAAATAGAGATCCCATATAATACATCTTATATTACAATTTAAATATATTAGCTTCATTTGCATATTCCAATATGGCCGTTGTCAATCTGTTAACATTTTGCTGTACTTTTGAATGACATGCTTGATTGATCTAAATGGTGACAATATCATTGAACACCTTCAATATAATATTAGTAGTTTGTCATTGACGTATACGTTAGAATATATTTAAGCTGACAGACACCAGGTCATAAAGTAAACTAATTTCAGATATCCATTATATAGAATAAAGTGACTCAAAAGTCATACTGTTCTAGTAGTGTCTATGCTGAGCAAGGCATGGCGCATAAATAAATCGTTCACATTTCTTCTCCTTTAACTACTGCGATATTAAAGTTTATAGTACATGACATTGTACACAGTTATCAACACGATGTTCCTCTCATTTGTCTGTGTTGGCATTAATACCTTTATGTCTAATTGTCATCGTCGTCATCTGCATCAGAGGCTACATCACATTTAGTCAGTTCGGTATGACAGCCCTCAGCATGACATCCGCAAAATACAGTGCACGGTAGTTTACCGCTCACACATCCACATCTTCCTGATTTGCAAGGTCTTTCACTTGCACAAGAACAGCGAATCAGTTTCAGAATCTCTTGTGGAGCAAGGGACACATCTTCATGTATCGGTTTAGGCAACATAGTCTTGGAACTGTCGTCACGAACGTATCCATGTTCTGTTGGATCTAGCGAGGGAGGGTCTAGATCCAAAGCGTGTTTCCACACAGCTGCCTGCAGGTGTGCCCGTTTGACATTTTCCAGAAATGCTTCTGTTGTGGGAGGTAGAGACTTCAGCTTTGGTATGGCTGTGGTGCCCTTTCCAACCTTTGTGGCCCATGACTTCTTCCTTGCCTCAGACATACTGCTACAGTCCTTGTGTCCATAGCATGCGGCCACAAACTTGGATGCCTGTCTTGTTATATCTGGTAACAATGCATGAATGTCACCCAAACGTGGCAAGGAGTAGCTTTCTCGCAGTATTTTCAGTACCCTGACTTTACCAATACCGAAATAGCATGCACATGTATCACAACCCGATAGGGCGTGCATAGACAACAGTCCATCTACTATGCTCTGCTGTTGTTTAACAGTAGCTTGTATGCCAATAACGGTTCTACCATGAATCGGCGATTCTTTGACGATCGCTTTGGATCCTTTTCAATATTACACGGAAAGCCACAGAATATACAATGGTGCAGGAACTCAAATTTAGATGCACCAGAACGTCGTTGTTTCTTTAATATACTTGCCGACTTCTGTGGTGGGATTCCTTGTCTTTTGAGGTGTCTATTTACCTGTTGTTGTGAAACACATGTCGACACACATTTTCTGTGACACTGAATCGTAAGGTCACTGTTAGCGTCAAGTTTTTCTTGTAGCACCACATGTAGGCCGTCATCATATTGTTTGCTATACTTGATGATAGTCTTTATTCTTACACTCCCAGCAGAGCTCAAGTCTTTGGCACCAGGATCACATCCAAACTTCCACTTGAAATAACACTACTTCCTCCATATTTCTTGCACTGAAAATAGAATATATTACATTAGAAAAAACAACGAGACATTGAACTGTATACAAGTAGTGGTTTGCCACTACAAGGTTGTAACATCTGTATATCATAACGTACTAGTATAATAATGCCTGGATAGTCCAGCAGCCAATTACTAGCTTAAACTGGAAGTGGAGTATATACATTTTGTTTTGGTTGATTTAGGTCACTGAGCCCAAAATAATAATTAGATAACGTGGGGACATGAAACCGGTCTCCCGAGAGGTTTGACGGCGGCCATCTTGGATTTATACAAATGAAGGAGTTGTCAAATCATAATAAAAGTTATTCCATTGGGTTTCTAATGTCTTAAAGCCTCGTTAAAACATTTTAGATTGTTTTAAAATCCCTTCTAGAAGCCAAGATATCTTAATTATAGTATATTCAATAGAACACTTGGTTTTATGCAAATTAGAAAAAATGCCCAAAGGTGACAGGGTGTCATCAAGCGGATTCTTATTATTTATGGACTCAGTGACCCAAATCAACCCAAAAACATTGTCTATTCCAGGTTTAGCTAGTTGGCTGCTGGACTAATCCTCGTTAATTAGGAAATAATGAAAAAGGACTCAATACTGAAAGAAGACTCAAAGTAATTTCAGAGAAGTTTACTGACCAAGAGACAGACATATAACTTTCTGTTAATCAAAGGACACCTCATTAATTAAGGGATTCAGAAAACAGTGTCTTGAAATAAACAAGTGTCCCTAAAATAAATCTTCTCCTCAAGCATCAATAAACTTTGAAGTACCACTAAAATTATCCATTATTTGGAGATGTAGATATCTTTTATTCTGTATGTCTGTCCGTCTGTCTCTTTGCCTGTCCCTCTGTTTGTCTGTCTGCTGGTCTATCAATATGTGTGTCTGTTTGCCCGTTAGAGTTGCTCAGTAGTAGCGACATAGGGACCCCTGCAGTGTCCCTGTGTTTGAACCCCAATAATTACTTGAGTTCATTCTGGCGTTGTGGAAATTTGTATCAATAGCATCGCTGATGGTACGTGCGAAATGTCTACATTGGATCCAAGTATCCTCTGTCTCTGTCTCTGTCTCTGTCTCTGTCTCTGTCTCTGTCTCTGTCTCTGTCTCTGTCTCTGTCTCTGTCTCTGTCTCTGTCTCTGTCTCTGTCTCTGTCTCTGTCTCTGTCTCTGTCTCTGTCTCTGTCTCTGTCTCTGTCTCTGTCTCTGTCTCTGTCTCTGTCTCTCTCTCTCTCTCTCTCTCTCTCTCTCTCTTTTTTTTTTAAGCAACCACTCACCTCTAAATACAGCCACACGTGTTTTGAAAAAAGTTCTCGCTTCTTAGGTATTTTTCGACTTTCTCTTTTGAAATTATTATACTTTTCCTCACCTGCAATGCGTGTTTCGTGCTTGGCACCACAGCAATGATGGAATGGCACGCTTGTGAGACAGTGAACCAATTAAGACATTTCGACACACACACACACACACACACACACACACACACACAGACACAGGCACAGTTAGTTAATTTATTGACAAAGAATTTCCAATTGATACATAATACAAAATACAAAAGAATACAAAACTAAAAATATTATATAAAAAACAATGCAGATCTATCATTTGTCCAAACAAAACTAAAATACAATTCTTTCCAAGTAGAAGGTAATACATATAATTTAAACAAAAATACTAAGCACTTCATGTACATAATCACATAATTCACGTACATACAGTATGTGTCCTCCTTCAACAGGTTGGTAATATTTGAAAACGATAGCATGTTGAACTTTGCACGGCAGTGACCAGACAGGGGACAATCTATCAAGACATGTTGTTTTGTTTGCACCTGTTCACCATCACACTGACACACGCGTTGGTCAGCAGGTGTGCGATTCCACCTCCCTACTTCTATCCTAAGATTGTGAGACATAAGTCTGAGTCTGGTAAATTATTCACGTTTGTAGTCTTGGATGAAACTATTGGTTCGATACACTTGGTGCACTTGGATGGGTTCAGGTCTGTGATATATGCTGTGAGCTTTGTTGCACCGGCTGCTCTTTCCTGCACATATCTCACAACACTATTTAATGGATCCATATTATTGTCCAAAACAGCTGCATCTTTCTATGAACCGGAAACCAGGTGTATTCGCTTGCCTGCAAAGATTATATACAAAGTGGTAAGGTTGGTCCATGTCTATGTCTGCATGTTTCCTTTGGATGTACTTAAAACTTTTCTTTTCAAGGAGATGTTGCACTGGGGGGATACCGGCTTCTATCATACATAGATTCATGCTAGTATTTTTCCGTACACCAAGCAGGCATTTCACTAATTTATTATATTGTTTTTCCAGACCTTTCGTTTTCTTTGTTAACCACGACTCCAAGCTATACAATAATGAACTCATCACTGCTGCTTCGAAAACAGCTTTCTTATATACAAATGGCATCTGAGTGTTGCTTGCACAGAAAATGGAGAACTTGTTCACTACGGCTTCACTTGCAGCTTTATGCAGTCTCAAGATATCGTCCATCTTGGCAGAATCAGTGAACCAAGTACTTAGAGGCATATATATAGTTCACGCTCACTCCTTCACTCGACAAACACTGTCTATCATAGTCCTCTCCATTAATAACAAAAAACTTTGTCTTATTTTCATTAATGACCATACCACTGACCACACACACAATAATGATAGCTCCATGCTCGCACCGAAAGGGTGAAACTGGCGATCGCGAGTCCGACTCGTGTGGACAAGATCATGGGTGAATAACACACATACACACACACACATTAACCACTGTGGGACAGCCTTAATTTACATACAAAAAAAAAACTGACACATAAAAGTTAACCAAATATGAACAGAAGAAAGTAGAATGCATAATTTTCCCAAGCAATAATACACAATGGAAACAACAACGATTAGGACGATGTTACTACTACTACCACTACTACTAGTATTCTAATTATTATCGTTTGAGAGAGCGAGAGAACAAGAAAACAGACAAGTCAACCTGACATGTAAACTGATTAATGAAAGTTGCGTCGCATCAAAGAGCAAGACCAAGACGACATGAACCAGATAAGCCTAGACAATGAGAATAATCATTTAGATTTGACGGGTGAATGACCTTAAATTCCCTTCCCTCAAGTTTACCTTCTTCATATTCTTCTCTTTTTCTCGTATTCTTCTCCCCTTCCTTCTATTTTTCTCCATCTTTCTTCATATTTCTTTCATTTTCCTCTTTTTTCCTTTTCTCATTATCATTCTTCCTTCTCTCTATCATCTCCTTTTCTCTTCTACATGTAAGTAATAGGGACGTAGTTAGGATAAGGGGAAAAGAGGTTAGCGGAATTAGAGGAAATGCATAACTTCTCTAAATAGAGAGGGAACATATGAGACACAGAACACCATGAGACATTCCTCCCCATCCCTAACCTCCTGAGTGTGTGTATATGCATGTGTGTGTGAAAGAGGTTCTTATTTATGCAAGATTTCCCAAGTGATGATGAGGCTACTGAACAAGCATTCACACACACACACACACACACACACACACACACATGATAGATACTACTGATCAATGGATAATCAGAACACCATGATCATCCAGACGGGGAAAATTACTTGGCATGACTCATTCACTAATCATAGCCGCTCTCCTCCCTGCGTGCAACCTTGATTTTTTTTTTTTCTCTCTCTCTCTCTCTCTCTCTCTCTCTCTCTCTCTCTCTCTCTCTCTCTCTCTCTCTCTCTCTCTCTCTCTCTCTCTCTCTCTGTACCATAGGTGACCATAAAATGAAGAGAATAGCATCATAGGACTTTGCAACCAATTAATTATCACCTTAACAAAGAACGACGAAAAAATTAAACGTTTGTGGCAAAACAGGGATAGCAAGTAAGGAGTTAAAGAGATCGTTTAAACTGCTCTGTGAACCTTTCTGATGAGTTAATGAGGTCCCCTAGCTGAGGGGTGGTGGTGATGGTGGTGGTGGAGGGAGGGGAAGTGAGTGCTACTCAAGCCATCTATTGTGAATAGACGTATTTGCATTTTCTAAGAGGCAGGGTTATAACTTCTCTCTCTCTCTCTCTCTCTCCTCTCTCTCTCTCTCTCTCTCCTTCCTCTCTCTCTCTCCTCCTCTCTCTCTTTTTCCCTTCTCTCCTCTTCTCTCCTCCTTCTCCCCTCTCTCCTCTCTCTCTCTCTCTCCTCTCTCTCTCTCCTCTCTCTCTCTCTCTCTCTTTTCACGTGCCTCTTATGACGCACCTTGACCCGTCCTCACCCTAAGGTTCAAAGTTCCCCCACGAAAGTCTTGAAAGGTTGACTTCTCTGTCTCGCTGTTTTGGGTCCTGTGTCACCCCGCTGACCTAAAAATTGTTGTGTTTACAAGGAATTATTCTTATGAAACAAAGGCGCGTAAGTGTGTGTACGTGTGTGTGTGTGTCATTCATTCAACCATGGTCTTGTCTACGTGACCCGCACTCGCGATCGCCAGTTTCACTCTCTCGGAGCGAGCTTGGGTGGAGCTCATTATGACAGATCTTATAGTCCGGTGCCAAGGGCTGAAAAAATAATTTTCGTGGTACCCATGCGGTAACAGCTTCATAATATACCATCTGAAAGGAAATTTTGTCTACTTTTCAAATCTGGCAATGAAAATTTCGAAATCGTGTAGTTCATGGTTTTGGTTACCATGACAACCACATTACATATTTCAGACCAACATGTTTAGTCTAGTTCCAGTGGACCCACGTGTACCCCATGGCAATTTAATGAGACCTACTTTTTTAGATGCACAAATACGTCTAAAACAAAACACAATGTTAACACTGTCAACTAATGTCCCATGGGGTTCGTATGGCGGCCATCGTCGATCGCGAAATATTTGACTCGAAATTACCAAAAGGTCCATAAAATCACAAATAATGTAGTTACAAATTTAATTTTGGTGCCCACGTGACAAGAATAACATGGCCTATTGTAATAAGAACTATTAATGCAGTAATTGGTACAAGTTTAGTTATGGAACGGCAAAAACCTAAAAATAGGTGGAAAATTACTTCGGTTTCGCCGACAACTTTCAACATAAATGACAATAACTTCACTAATATACAGAGCTGGGCGGAGCGCAAACGAAAGCGCAAATGCGCAAAAGCGCAATTTGCGCTCCATATAAAATATTTGCGCTTTGCGCTTTGTCGATAATGCAGTAATCTTTGCTGAGTCGCTGGAGGTCCTGGTGATGGCTCTCGAGGACGAGTAATAATGATAATGATAATGGCACGAGGAGGCAAAGCCTTTGGGACTTGAGGTCTCCTGGCTCAAGACCAAGGTCCAGGTGTTTGGAGACTTACTAGATGAAGCAGTACAGTCTGTTCATGCGTGTGGCGAGGACATTGAGATCTTAGAAAGTTTTACATACCTTGGTAGCGCAGTCCATAATGACGGCGGGTCACGTCAAGAAGTCTTACGGCGGATTGGCATAGCCCACGGTGTTATGGACTCGCTCAGCGGGAGTATTTGGCGTTGTCGGCACCTGTGCAGGAGGACAAAGATCCGGATCTTCAAGTCGCTTGTGATCCCTGTCTTACTTTATGGTTGTGAGACATGGACACTAAATAGTGACTTGTAGAGACGAATCAATGCCTTTGGTAATAAGTGTCTTCGCAGAATCATGGGGTATCGCTGGGATGATTACGTGTCAAATCAGCGATTGCACCGTGAGACTGAATCGAGGCCTATTACCTGCATAGTCCGTCAGCGCCAACTTCGGCTATATGGGCATGTGGCACGCTACCCTGAAACCGATCCTTCCCATCGGGTTGTATCTGTAAGAGACAATCCGGCGTGGAGGAGGCCAAGGGGGCGCCCACAAGGCTCGTGGCTGGGGCAAGTTGATGTTTCTTGTCGAGAGCTGCTTGGTATGGGAAAGGAGCCTGCATGGGAACTCGCGCGTGGTGACCCCCGGGAGTGGCGTCGTAGGGTGGGCGAGGCGACGCGCTCCCCGGCGTATGCCCCCAATGATTGATTCCAGCCCCCACGGGATTAACATCTCTCTTTTATCTTCTCTTGATTATATATATGAGAGGAACTGTATATACGTTCCTTTTGTACATATAAGTGTTAAACAATAGGACATGTCTTATCGACATAGCGAATATCAGTGCCGCGTCTATTAAGCCTGAATAGCTTCCCTGACGTATCAGCAAAGACATTCAACAACAAGATACCTCACTCCGGGGTGCCCTGTGGTGCGCGTGAAATCGACCTCCGCCGTGCAGCAGGAGTTAACCAGTCTGCTAGCCACCCAGTTAACCACCACTTGCTGCATATGACTATCAATGAAAATCATATAGACTATGGTTTATCAATATATATGATATACTGTTATCTTCGTAAATGTTTGTTTTATAATATTATCAAATAAAAAACAGTAAAACACGCTAAGGAAATGCCATTACGAGACTCTGTGAAGAAATATGCATGAACTTATTATTCATACATAAGAACATAAGAAAATAAGGAAGCTACAAGAGGCCGCGAGGCCTACACGTGGTAGTTCCTGTCGCCTAACACTACCTACATCCACCTTTCATCCCCATCCATGAACCTATCCAGCTCCTCTTTAAAGCTCCCTAATGACTCCGCACTAACTACCTGTCTACTGAGACCATTCCATGCATTCACCACCCTATTTGTGAACCAGTTTTTCCCTATTTCCTTTCTAATTCTACGCTTTTCCAGCTTGAATCCGTTACTTCTTGTTCTACCCTGGTTAAAAGCCGTAAGAACTTTTCCTACCTCTCCTTTATTAAATCCCTTTATCCACTTAAAAACTTCTATCAGATCGCCCCTTACTCTGCGTCTCTTTCTCAGTGAGTGTAATTTTAATAACTTCAATCTCTACTCATAACTAAAGTTACGCATCCCTTGTATCATTTTGGTCATCCTTCTCTGCACTGTTTCTAACAAGGCTATATCCTTCCTGTAATATGGAGACCAAAACTGAACCGCATAGTCTAGGTGAGGCCTGACTAGAGCCAGATAAAGCTTTAGAATAACTTCCGCACTTCTACTTTTAACACTTCTGGTAATGAATCCTAATACTCTATTAGCTCTATTTCTGGCCTCAATACATGTTTCCTAGGTCTGAGGTCTGGGCTCACCCTCACTCCAAGATCTTTTTCACATTCTGATCTTTTCAGCGATACATTGCTTATGGTGTATCTATTACCAGGGTTTTTTCTACCAACATTCATAACGTTGCATTTATCAATATTAAATTCCATCTGCCATCTGACTGCCCACTCGTTCAGTTTATGTAAGTCTCCCTGCAATATGTTTACATCAGACTGTGATCCAATAATCCTACCTAACTTAGTATCATCAGCAAACTTGCTGATATCACTGCTACTCCCACTATCCAAATCGTTGATGTAAATCAAAAATAGTAATGGACCCAAAACAGACCCTTGTGGAACTCCATTTGTCACCAGTCCCCATTCAGATTTAGAACCATTAATTGTAACCCTTTGTAACCCTTTGTATTACTTAGCCAAGCTCTGATCCAATGAAGAACCTTCCCATCTATTCCATGAGCCCTAACCTTATTTAAGAGTCGCTCGTGTGGTACTTTGTCAAATGCCTTACTAAAGTCCAGATATATTATATCATAATCCTTATCATATCTGCCGTCTCATAAACTTTCCTATAAAAACTCAATAAATTGGTGAGACATGACCTACCCTTGGTGAATCCATGTTGTGAATCATTGATCAAACTATGTTTATCTAAGTGCTTAACATCTCTCTTTTATCTTCTCTTGATTATAATGAGAGGAACTGTACATACGTTCATTTTGTATATATAAGTGTTAAACAATATTCACTTCAACTCTTCGCCATTTAAAACTTTGCGAGTCAACATTTACCATGAAACATATCAATAGAAGCACAATTTTATTAGCTTTCCATTGATATATTTCGTTTTCTGAGAAATGAATTAGAACCATGCATACTACCGTTAACTAAATAAATAACATCATCAATCGGGTAATTTTCCCGATTGATGATGTTATTTATTTAGTTAACGCTAATTTATGCATGGTGCTAATTCATTTATCAGAAAACGAAATATATAAGTGAATAAATAACATCATCAATCGGGAAAAATTACCCGATTTCATGATGTTATTTATTTAGTTAACGCTAATTTATACATGCTTCTAATTCATTAATCAGAAAACAAAATATATCAATGGAAAGCTAAGGAAATTCCGCTTCTATTGATATTGTCCATGTTATAAGTTTTCGAGCAAAATATTAAATGGGAGCTGGAGTTGTACAATATTAAGTTCATGCATATTTCTTGCGGGTCTTATAATGGCCTTTCTTTAGTGTGTTTTACGGTTTTTTATATGATAATATTATAGAACAAATATTTCCGAAGATAACAGTATATCTTTTATACTGATAAACATATATTTGGTATGGGAAAATTACCATAAGCTGGCAAACTTACCACAGACACATTCAGGAACTACCACGTGTAGGCCTCGCGGCCTCTTGTAGCTTCCTTATTTTCTTATGTTCTAAACACGGGCAGCAAATGGAGTTTGTTGGTCCTCCAGCTCGCATTTCCCGCGCCTGTCGCAGCCACAACAAGGGCTGTGACGTCACGTGCAAGACACTTATACGAGTGGCGTAATGACAGAGTAATACGCTACGTAGGTGGAGTGGACTGGTGTCGTGTGACCAGCAGGTAATAAATGATCAAGCCATTAGTATCCTAGTACTTTTTTAATGGTATTCCTGAAGAACATACACATATTTTAGATGACTTTGTTCGAACTATGAGAACAGGATAGATAATAATAATGATTTTCAGCCCTTTTTAGATGTTAACGGGTATTGTCATTTCAGCACGTAAGTATAGGCATATTAATTCTTAATATCAACTAAAGCCCGGTTCAGACTACACGTATTTGCTACGTGCGTATTGTGATCGTGAGGTTACCGTGACGTCACGATGACGTTACCTCGTCTCACTTGTCACTCCCGCTCGCTCTTATCAGAAAAAATTGCAGTATAAAACCGCCTTGCTTTCCTTACTTCCTCCCTTTTGTACCCCATGACACACCTATTACTCCCTTCATTATATCCCCCTTCACTCCCTGCCCTACCTATATAGCGCTATAATCCCTGACAACAGCGCTATTGCAAAGGTTACAATTGTGGATTCTGTATAGCGGGGTCCACAGGTGTTGCCACATATCGCAGTCGTGACGCTATTTTTCAAGTCACTAATAATTACTACCTCTATTGCACGGCCTGTTGTGGTGGCGTAGCGTGATGCTGTAGGAAGGATGATATATATGTTGTATTCTTGCATGAAAGTAAAACTCCCAAGTTGACGTGCAGGGATTTTATGTAGTGCAGTGAGACAGTACAGCAGAGTACACGCAGATAAAACAACACTGCGTAATATTAGTGAGGGAATCAACGTCTCACTAGAATATCCATGGCGAGTAAATCCAAGTATGTACAGTAAGTGTATATCCGAGTGCGACCAGATAACTGACTCTGCTCGCCCTGTAACCCTATATTTATACATATAGAATGAACTACCCGAAGTCTCGAACGTAGCCCGGCTGGAACACTGAATGAAAGAAACTGATACCGAAACAAGTCCTAGTTAAATGTAACTACCTATCATAGTTAGTAAATAGAATACCATAACACCTCCCTGATCAGCCTGAGATCCATCGTCAAGGCGTCCCAGCTATATGTCTAGTATCTGGCGGGGCTTCCGCGTCCGCTTTGAACGTCGTGGGTTGTCTGGCCCATACTCCTCCTCCGGGACTGCAATCCGCACTCTTTTCTTCAGCTCTTGAGATACTCCCAACTCTGCTCTTGCCTCCAGCGCAGCCTTCAACTCCATCGGGTGGTCAGTTATGATCGGAGACTCCTCATGCCATTCCCCAGGTTCAGAGTCCACCTCTGACGTATATCGTGGTCGTAGCTGCTCTAGATGACGTCTCCATACAGGCCCCTTCGGTAGAACCTTTACGTTGAAACTGCGGCTTCCAAACCGCTTCACGACGATAGCAGGCACCCAGCGCGGCTCTTTGTCTCGTCTTGGGCCGCAGTAGAGCGCGTAGCAAGGACCTCCTACTTCGTACAAACTGGCAACTCTGGCTACATGAGCAGCCCCATCACGTGAATGCCTGGCGGCCTCCTTAACTTGCTTTCCTTGAGCCACATGGGCTGGAGATGGTAGTAGACTGTCAATCCGCGTGCGCATCTGACGATTGTTCAGTAGTTCACTTGGTGAAAATCCACTTGAAGTTGGTGTGCGCCTGTACTGCATTAAGAACTCCTGTAAGGTAGCTTTTGGCGGTAGCGAAGATTTTCTCAGCGCCTGCTTGCAGGTCTGAATCAGGCGTTCCGCAGCACCATTAGTTGCTGGATGATATGGTGCTCCCGTCAAGTGAGTGATGCTTCGTTCCTTGCACCAAGTCTGGAACTCTTCGCTGAGGAAACTCGAAGCATTGTCAGTTACCAGCGTGTGTGGATAACCGAAGTGGGCAAAGTCCTGCTCCAATAGATCAATTGTTGCCTTGGATGATATAGACTGCGTAGAATGAATGCAGGGATACTTAGAATAAGCATCCGTCACCACTAGCCAGTTGTATCCCATGAAACTGATGGCATGTTCGAGGTGTAAGCGACTCCATGGCTTTTCTGGAAGCATCCATGGGTGTATTGCTGGCTTCGCAGGTTTATTCTGGTGCTCGGCACATGATGAACAGTTGCGGGAAGTTTTCTCAATATCACGATCAATATTCGGCCAGTATACAGCTGTTCGAGCCAGCTGCTTCATTCGTTGCATCCCTAAGTGTCCGAGATGTAGGAGCTGGAGAACATGATCACAGAGGCTCGCGGGAATCACCACTCTGGAACCATACAGCAGGCATCTGTTGCTTGTTGACAGTGAATCCGCCAGACCTCTAAAATTCTCCACGTTGCTGTCCTTGTCTTCCCTCCTCTCTGGTGGCCAACCTTCTCGACAATGCCGCATGATCGTTGATACCACTTTGTCCTTGGCTGACTCCTTCTGCAGTGTCGTCACGTTTGCTAGCTTGATCTGGGTGTTTATCATGTTGATGGCGCAAATCGTGTCCACATCATTGTCACTTTCCTCCCCGTCAAAACAGGAGTCAGTACCGGTAGGTAGGCGACTTAAAGCGTCCGCATTACCGTGGTGGGCAGTTTTCCTATATTCGATGGAATAGTCGTGCTGACTTAACTGTAATGCCCATCGAGCCAGCCTGTTAGCAGCGAGGGCAGGAGTAGCTTTGGTTGGTCCAAACAACGCAAGTAGAGGTTTATGATCAGTTACCAGCACGAAGTGTCGCCCGTAGAGATACTGGTGGAATTTTTTCAATGCGAAGACGATAGCTAAAGCCTCTTTCTGTATTTGGCTGTAATTGCGTTGACACTTTGAGAGAGTCTTAGGCCCGTACCGAGAGTTGAAGGCGGTAGAGGGACGAACAGCGAGGTAGCGACGAACGGGAAACCTTCCATTTGTTACCGAGAGTCGACATCGGAGGTTGGTTGAGATCTCGCGCCTGCGACAATATAGTGGCAACAGTGCTGCTTCAAACTGCGTAGCCAGCCGTACGACTAAAATAGTGTATAATGCGAATTTGCCCTTATACTCATCAAAAACATCAACAGAAACGTTGCGATCGGCTATGAAGCTGGTGAAATATATATTTAATGAAGTTAATTAACAGTAGAGGCGTGTATACGTAAGTTTCTCTACCGCTCATGTGAACATATGCGGTAAGAGAACCGTCCTGGCGGGTTCTGGCAGCGACCTTCATGATGGCGGCGGCTCTAGCCGCTACCCACCCCTCTATCTTGAACCTCCTTAATTATTGTCAATAAAATCACTTATTGCCGCATATGTAATACCTAATAATCTTATACTTATACTTAAATACATATTGGCAAGAAAATTTTTAACATATCTCTTAATCCCTCCAGATTAGGAATGTAATAACAATTCATCGAAGGTTGCGGCGAAGACACGGGTGTGCCCGTGTCTTCAACCTTGACCGCCACCCTTCCTTGCTGCTCTTCCTTTCAAAATTACAGGGTTTTTTATCCGTCTTATGGTAAGGGAAGGTCTGCCGTTCGTCGTTCTACCGCCTACCGTCATGACTCTCGGTACGGGCCTTAGACACGTTGGCAATCGGTCGCTCACTACCATCAGAATAGCGGTGGAACAGCACAGCCCCGATCCCGACGTTTGAAGCATCGCATGAAATTCCAATCGGGGTAGACTGATCAAAGTGGACCAACACAGTATCCGTAGACAGTAGTTCCTTCAGGCTCTGGAAGGAATCTTACTCTTCTGCACCCCACTTCCATGTAGAATCTTTCCTGGTTAGGCGATGCAGGGGCTCTGTCACGGTAGCCAAATCCGGTAGGAACTTTCCGTAGAGTTGTACAGATCCCAGGAAAGATCGAAGGCTCGTAGCATCTGTTGGCGCGGGCATCTTGATGACGTCGTCCACTTTGGTTCCCTTAGCAACTCCTCCTGTGGATAACACGTCTCCCAGATACTCGATCTGGGGCTCAGCAAAACTGCACTTCTCGCGTCGACAACGTAGTCCATTTGCATCCAGACGGTGAAGTAGACCACGGAGATTCCTTAAGTGCTCCGCTGCATTCGATCCGCTTACCAGTATATCATCCAGATATACTGCAACTCCGGGAAGGTCACTTGTCAGCTGCTCCATTATTTCTTGAAAATATCCTGGTGCAGAAGTAATGCCAAACGGGAGACGCATCTGCAGTAGTACTCCTCGATGCGTACTTAGTGCGAGTTTTCGTTGACTGTCAGGACCCAACTTGATTTGGTTATATGCGTCGGCCAAATCTATCTTGGTGAAGCCGTATCCACCTCCCAGCTTGCGCACCAAGTCCTCAGGGCGAGGCATCGGATGACGGTGAGGCTCCAGCTGCTGGTTGACAGTCACTGAGTAGTCGCCACACACTCTTATCCTGGGCCTCACCTGCCCCGGAAGCATAGCCTTTCGCACCGGTACCACTGGTGTTCCATAGGCGTTGAATTGTACAGGTTTCCAGACACTCGTGGATATACCTGCATCGTAGGTTCGAGCCAAGTCATCTTGAATAGCAAATGGTACAGACCTTCAATCAATCATTGGGGGCATACGCCGGGGGGCGCGTCGCCTCGCCCACCCTACGACGCCACTCCCGGGGGTCACCTCGCGCGAGTTCCCATG
This sequence comes from Chionoecetes opilio, assembly GCA_016584305.1. NCBI lineage: Eukaryota > Metazoa > Arthropoda > Malacostraca > Decapoda > Majidae > Chionoecetes > Chionoecetes opilio. Next base: position 658,622 of record JACEEZ010009559.1, on the reverse strand, counting down.
CAGGCTCCTTTCCCATACCAAGCAGCTCTCGACAAGAAACATCAACTTGCCCCAGCCACGAGCCTTGTGGGCGCCCCCTTGGCCTCCTCCACGCCGGATTGTCTCTTACAGATACAACCCGATGGGAAGGATCGGTTTCAGGGTAGCGTGCCACATGCCCATATAGCCGAAGTTGGCGCTGACGGACTATGCAGGTAATAGGCCTCGATTCAGTCTCATGGTGCAATCGCTGATTTGACACGTAATCATCCTAGCGATACCCCATGATTCTGCGAAGACACTTATTACCAAAGGCATTGATTCGTCTCTTCAAGTCACTATTTAGTGTCCATGTCTCACAACCATAAAGTAAGACAGGGATCACAAGCGACTTGAAGATCCGGATCTTTGTCCTCCTGCACAGGTACCGACAACGCCAAATACTCCCGCTGAGCGAGTCCATAACACCGTGGGCTATGCCAATCCGCCGTAAGGCTTCTTGACGTGACCCGCCGTCATTATGGACTGCGCTACCAAGGTATGTAAAACTTTCCAAGATCTCAATGTCCTCGCCACACGATGAACAGACTGTACTGCTTCATCTAGTAAGTCTCCAAACACCTGGACCTTGGTCTTGAGCCAGGAGACCTCAAGTCCCAAAGGCTTTGCCTCCTCGTGCAGCGCCTCGAGAGCCATCACCAGGACCTCCAGCGACTCAGCAAAGATTACTGCATCATCGGCAAAAACAAGATCAGTGATCGGTGTTGCCGACGGATGCTCCACAATCACTTTGATCTATAACCTTGTCCAATACCCAATCCATACAAGCGTTGAAAAGTGATGGGGCAAGGACGCACCCTTGCCTCACTCCTGTATTCACAGAAAAGAAGCTGGATACACCTGCCCCACACTTCACAGCACTCTCAGTCCCAGAATACAGACCAGTTATCAAACCAATAGTCCTTGCAGGAATCCCTCGAAGTCGCAGAAGATCCCAGAGTGACTCACGATGCACTGAGTCAAACGCCTTCTTGAGATCAACATAGGCTGCAAGCATCCCCTGTCGAAACTCACGTCGGCGTTCCACCAGGACACGAAGCGCTAGGATACGGTCCGTTGTTGACTTACCAGGCGTGAACCCAGACTGCTGAGGTCTCTGATGCTTCACCAGATTGACTGCGAATTCGTGTCAGCAATAGATGGGCAAGCACCTTGCCTGGTACGCTGAGCAGTGTAATACCGCGGTAATTGTTGCAGTCCTGACGGTCCCCTTTCCCTTTCCAGATAGGGACGACCAGCCCCCTTTTCCAGTCAGGAGGAATGGTACTTGATTGCCACACGGCAGTCAGGACAGCATGCAACCCGCGGATCATGGCCTCACCCCTAGCTTTGAGGAGCTCCGCACTGATATTACAAACACCAGCTGCCTTTCCACCCTTCAACTTTGCTACAGCCTCTCTGACTTCGTCAAGAGAGGGTGCAGTTTCGTCAATGGGAGGATCGGCATCCACTGCCTGTAACCCAGTGGTGTGAAGCTGCTCAGTTGGAGGGTCCACCGTGAACAACTGCCCAAAGTACTCAGCCCAACGAGCCATCTGCCCATCCATGTCCGACACGAGGCGCCCATCTGCTGTTTGAATAGCACTCGCCCGAGAAGGAGACTTGGAACGGAGCTTCTTCAGGGCTCGGTAGGCGGGTCGGAGGTCATTAGCGTTCAAATGACCCTCGACATCCTCAGCGAGACTCCTGACATACCTCTCCTTGTCTCTCCCCAGGAGGGTTCTAGTTCGGCGTGACAGAGCCCTGTGCTGGTCCCAGTTCCCAGCCAGCCTGGCAGCGTGACTCTCCTCGATTTTCTCCAGCGTCTCCGTCGAGACAAAACCACGCCTTGACCTCGGGCGCTCCCCAATACACTCCTTGGCAGCCTGTAGAGTTTCACGTTTGAAGGTATCCCACAGTTCTACAGGGTCCCCGAGAGCACCGAGCACATCAAACCGATTTGAGACTGCCACCGCATACTCATGAGCACATGTCAAGTCCTTCAGTTTCTCAAGATGAAACACAGTATGGTTACCTCTTGAGATTCTTCTGGACTTGACATGAAGCTTAAGTGTAGCAACAACAAGTCTGTGATCTGTTCCAAAGAACTCAGCACTCCGGTAAACCCTGCAGTTCTGGAGGATCCTCCAACGAGTACTAACGAGGATGTGGTCGATCTCCTTAGCTACCCCTCCGGCATTACTATACCATGTCCAGCGGTGCAGCTCTGGTCTCTGATACCAAGAACCTGCAATTCTCAACCTTCTGGACCTTGCAAAGTTCAGAAGCAGAGAACTGTTGGTGTTTCTGGTACCGGAGCCATGGGGACCAACACACAACTCGTAGCCATCTCTCACAGTGCCAGTAGTAGCATTGAATCCAGACGACTTCAATGCTACTACAGACCTTGGCTTGCAGAAAATCGGCTGGGCATTTTGCTTAAACTGAACTTCCAGTTCGAAGTCTTTCAAGCATCCCAGTTCAGGCTTGAACAAGTCGGGGAAGACATCACACAACTCCTGACAAGCCTTCTGTAGTGATTTGTCTGGCTGGGTCGTGTTAACTGTGTAGACAGATGATTCTTCCTTCGCTGACTCCCGCAGGGAATTAACGACCTTGTCCAACGAGATTCGCATTTCAGCAATGGCGTCCCTTCCCAGCAGGTTGAGATTAGGGACTGAAGACACTATGAAGGGTATGATGCACTCCTGGTTTGAATCGAGCGACTTTGCAGTAGTCATGAACTTACCCAAGACGGGCATTGTGTGTTTGCTCGCCGATTCATATCGCACAGTAACGTCTTGCAACGCCGGTTTTCCAAGCTGTGTCCATATCTTCGTGGATAGGAAGTTTCCTCCGGTGCCTGTGTCCAGCTCCACCCGACACTGTAGTCCCTGTATGCTGATGGGAACTTCCAGCTTGGGGAGCTTGGCATTCTCCATGGAAACTAGCTGGATGAGATCACGCTTGTAGATATGCTTCACTTCCCCAGTCTTTTCCTGCCGCTCTCTTGTCATGCACACAACTTGCAGATGCCCTTTGAACTTGCAGAAGCTGCAAATAGCATCCTTGAACCTGCATAGGTGAGCTTTGTGCCCCAGCTTGCCACACCGGTAACCCTTAACCACCTCCTTACCACTGTCGGCTGACTTGGAGCGCTTGTTTAGTCGCGACTGGTACTTGACACGGGTACTCGCGTCAGGCTGGATCTTGTTCACATGCTTGGCAGAATGACCATACACAGTTTCCTTCGCAACCTTGGCAGCATCCTCTACTTCGGTCGCAATCTGGATGGCTCGGGTGAAGTTCAGCTCATCATCCTTGATTTTAAAAAGGGCCTTTAAAACGGCTTCATTGTTAACAGAACAAATGAAGCGGGTGCGTAGCGCCTCGTCTTGTGGGTCCCGGATCGATGAGAAGTCACACGTAGCAGCGTCTTGTCGAATACGTGCGGCCAATTCCTGAATAGTTTCACCTGGCTTCCGGTGCATGTCACTCCAGAACTTAAATCGCTCACGAACGATGAACCGTTTAGGGTCGAACTGGTCTTTCATGAAGGCGATAATTTCTTGCATAGTTAGCTCGTTGATATCCTTGGGGGGTGTCTGTTGGGCAGACAGGTTAGCCAGCAACTTATACACAGTGGAGGACTGGTTGGTCAGGAAAACTTGTGCTTGCTTCTCTTCACCAGTGGTGGGCAGCGATAAATTTTGCGATAAAGCGATAACGATAAAGCGATAAATTTTTCCGCTAAGTCCTATAACGATAAAGCGATAAATTTCCAAAATACCTTAAAGCGATAAGCGATAAATCCTGCGATAAATCCAAAAATACTCTATTTTTGCTACTTATGCATTTAAAAACCTCTTTTTTACACTTAAAACACCATATATTACTTAATAAAAGACTAAAGGACCCGAAATTAACATTTTATTACTTTATAACAACATTTAATGAAGACAAATTAACAAAACTATCACAGCACAACATCACAAACACAAATACAACAATTTAAAACATCTCCTCATCCTCCTCATCCACCCCCCTTGGCACCTTGAACTTCTGCTTGAGGAGGTGGAGGTTTCCCTTCAGAAACACCAGGTACTCAAAGTTGTCCTCACTGAGGCACGCCCTCTTTGGCCTCAGGACGTCCCCAGCTGTGCTGAATAATCGCTCCACTGCTGCTGAGCTTGGGATCCCAGTGTTGTACTTGATGAAGAGGGTCACCCACTGGTCCCTATACTTTGCTGGGAAGTGCGACTTCTTCAGTGTTGCCTGCAACAATTACAAATATTTAATTTATATTATCGCAATATTACATTTGTTAGCGCAATTATCGCAACATTTTATCGCAACATTACATTTGCTAGTATGTAAGAACAAAGCAATAAGTTTTAAGCACAATAGTCTTATTACCTCCTTGCTCCTCTTCCAAGCCAGCAGCTCCTTCTTGATGTCCTCTTCCAGGTCGTCCTCCTGGTCAGCCTGGGTTGTGTCACACAGCTCTGCAAATGGGTCGGCGCTGACCTCCTCATGCTCCTCCATTGCCTCCATGTCCTGGCTGTTGTCTCTCTCTTCTGTCTCTTGCCTGATGAGCGCCTTCATCTCCTTCACAATCCTCTGGAAGATTTCTTCCTTCATGTTGGGGGCCACAGAGTTGAATGTGCGCGCGAGATGAATGAACGCGCGAGGAGTCAAAACGCAAAAAATATATAAAACTAATATATATTAATTAGATATTTAGTTAAGATAGCAATATACAATAAGAATTAAGTATATATAAGTTATAACACACAAAGAAGCTTTGGATCGCTGGTAGCACAATGAAACACAGAGCTGAGATCAGATGCGTCCAGTTTGGGGGGCTATTCAAAGAAACTGACAACAGAAGCGCGGGCCGCCAGGCGCCTGGCCGCATCTGTTTGCCGCGTAACAATGAGCCTGTAACCTCCCGCCGTAACGGTTTTTCGTCTTCTACTTTATCGCTGGATTTATCGCGGGAAATTTGAAAGCGATAAATATAAGCGATAAGTTTTTCCGGTCTTGCGATAAACGATAAGCGGTAAATTTTCGGTTAAAGCGATATTATCGCTTTATCGCATCATCGCTTTACTTATCGCAACGCCCACGACTGCTCTTCACACACTGAATTTGCACCCATAAAGGTACAAAACCTCGCCCAGTAGTCCATCCACAGCTCAGCAGTTGAGTCAAATGATGCGTAACTAGGCGTAGCCGATGTAGTGGACAAAACTCCTTGTTTAGTGCTGCTGATGGCTTCAATCACGGCCTGCATTTGCTGCTGTTGTTGCTGTTGCTGCTCCATCATCTGTTGCATCTGCTGTTGTTGCTGTTGCAGCATAAGCTTCAAGAAGTCCCCCATCTCTGCCATACTGCTGGTTTGACTGTTTGGATACTGGAGTCGTAAAACTGTTACTCTTAACAGTGTCCCATCCTCGTCGCCAGAAAATCCCTGTTGTATTCTTGCATGAAAGTAAAACTCCAAGTTGACGTGCAGGGATTTTATGTAGTGCAGTGAGACAGTACAGCAGAGTACACGCAGATAAAACAACACTGCGTAATATTAGTGAGGGAATCAACGTCTCACTAGAATATCCATGGCGAGTAAATCCAAGTATGTACATTAAGTGTATATCACGAGTGCGACCAGATAACTGACTCTGCTCGCCCTGTAACCCTATATTTATACATATAGAATGAACTACCCGAAGTCTCGAACGTAGCCCGGCTGGAACACTGAATGAAAGAAACTGATACCGAAACAAGTCCTATAGTTAAATGTAACTACCTATCATAGTTAGTAATTAGAATACCATAACAATATAGTAGCTACTAGAGGGGCACATGAGAGGGTTAGAAATAGAGAACACGAGAAATAACGCATGGAAAATACACAGAGGTAGTGGTGGTGGTCGAGCTTATATTCAAGCAGCTTGCCGCTGTTCCGCGTCAAACATTAAAATATTGTGTCCCGCTGCTTGAAGGCGCGCCTTCAAGCAGCGGGACACAATATTTTCACATCATGTATGTCTTCCATTACTAATATTGTCTTCCAGAATCACTGATAATAAATATATTTTAAATCAGACCTTGGAAACAGCATTATTTTGATATTGCAAAACTTAGTTACGTATACTGTTCTATAAATTGTGGCACCACCGCTCGCGCAGCCCGCCAAAAGATTTGGAGGCTACGAATCTTTTGCCTCCAGACGCACGTCTTTCAAGGTCACACAAGCAGGAAGTGACGTCACGGTGACGTCACGATGACGTCACGTTGACAAGACGCACGTAGCAAATACGTGTAGTCTGAACCCCGCTGAATTAAACAACTGGGTGGGCATTTTCGAAGGGGCTCTAAACTACACCCTCTTAGCGTCCTAAGACCGACTTAGTTATACCGGGCTAAGAAGATTACTAAGGAAGCATTTTCGGGCGTCATCTTAGCCTCGTGTAAGGGGACAGAAGGCCAACCTTTCTTAGTGCCACCTAACCAATCAGCGCGCGCGAAACAAGTCTGTATTTTGCGGGAAATACGTATACCACGCCGAGGGAGTCTTTCTCTCTCTCTCTTGTTGTTGTTAATATTTTGTCAACACTTGTGGTTGACGCGAGCTTTTGCCTATAGCAGCCCGCCTGTGGAATTATGTCATTACAATAAAAAAAGGCAGTGTATTGGAGCTACCTTGGGGGGGGGTACTCCCGAACGGTGGAGGTGAGAGTGGCCAGAGGGACAGATCTAATTACCGCAGCAGTAGCGGCGGCGGCACCTGGATGTCCGGGCTGCGGATGAGGTGGGAGGCGTTCCCTGAGGTGGGAGGTTGCCTCGCACTTCAGGAGGTAGTGTTGGAGTGCAAAGGGGGAGGTGACCTGGCAGTGGTCACAGGTGATGTCCACAGCGCCCTGGCGGATTTCCTCAAAGCAGGGAAAGCCGAGGCGGAGACGGTGTAGTCGGTCCCGTACGTGTGGGGGGATGGATGGGTCTTGGGGAAGTGGGTGGTATGCTGTTGCAGCAGCGTACCAGGAGGCAGAGGGTGATGATAGGGCGACTGTGGCCTCGTGTTGCTGGCGGGACAAGGCGTGCGAGGCAGACTTTATTTTAAGTAGAGTTTGGGAGAGGCTGGGCAGAACAGCCGTGGTGGGGCTGGGGAGGGCAGCGGCTGATTTTGCAGCTCTGTCAGCTGCTTCGTTGCCACTAAGGCCTACATGGCTGGGAACCCAATTGAGGGTGATTTTACAGCCACGTGCAGCCAATCGCTGGGCCAGAAGAAGAGTGGAGGTGAGGAGGTGAATGTTATCCTGTGGCTGTGTGTCTTTGAGGGCCTGGATAGAGGATTTTGAGTCTGTGTGTATGATGACATGAGGGGAGTGACTCTCCAGGGCGTGGTGAAGAGCGCCACGAATGGCGACTAGTTCAACCTGGAGGCAGCTGGCGCCATCTTTTTAGACGCCACTGTTTTGTGGTTTGTCCCGCTCACAAAAGCCGCTCCCGCTGCTCCTGTGGCAGGATCTACTGACCCGTCTGTGAAGATAGTGAGGGAAGCAGGGGTCGTCAAGTCATCCATAACCTGTAGCATTTCCAAGCGTAAGGCAGCGGGGAGCCAGTGTGCCTTTGGGCGCTCAAGACTGTGGAGTGATGTGGTGATTGGAGGAGGGCTCCAAGGCGGTGGCGTAGCGAAGTTCGGGTGAGGGAAGTCCTCGCCCTTACTGAGGAGGGTTTCGTGAATTCTCATAGTGAGAATTGCTTCTGCAGCGCACGCTGGCCAACATTGCCGCCGAAGGTTGTTGCGGGGCCTGGCAAGATGAGTTGCAACCTTGGCGGGAGGGGCGAAGGGGTAGGGCAGGTGGGTCATTTTGGCGAGCAGGCAGGCGGTCCGTTCTTCGATACGGCGCCGAGTCGGGACTACCTGGCACTCCTGCTGCAGGTTGCAGACCTTAGTCCATCTGGGGGCGTTGATGATGACTCTCAGTGCGCTGTTTGTGTGGCCTCTAGTTTTTGGTGTAGGGTGTTCGTGAGGGAGATAAGGCATGGAGCGCTATAGTCCAGGAGAGAGCGGATGGCGTGAATGTAAAAGGTGCGCTTCACCTGGAAACTGGGCCCCCCTTTTAAGCCAGTGATTGCCCGTAGGACGGAGATCCTGCTGTTTTCGCGCTCCTGCAGGTAAGCTACGTGTGTGCGGAGGTTGAGACGGTTGTCGAGCCAGATGCCCAGGTATTGGTGCGACGTGACCCAGGAGAGTGGTGTGTCCAGGATATAGAGCGGGGCGCGCGGCGCGTCACACCCAAAGGCCATGGCCTTGGATTTTGCCACATTCAGCTTCAAACCTAGTTCCCTACACTTGGTGGTTATGTCAGTCAACAGGTTCTGGGCTCGTTGTGCGTGGGCGGGTCCAGTGCAGTAGAGGGCAAGGTCGTCCGCATAGCAGAGAAGCTTAGTTCCGGGTGGGAGTGGGAGAGAGATGAGTTCTTCCATTAGTATGTTAAACAGGAAGGGGCTCAGAATGCTGCCCTGTGGTGTTCCGTTTTCATGTTGATGGAGTTGAGACGTCTCCCCCTGAAAGGCAACTCTAGCCGCTCGGCCCGAGAGGAAGTCTTTGAGCCATATAAGGAGTCTGCCGCATACTCCCTTGCGGACCAGAAGCGAAAGGATCACTCGGCAGTTGGCGAGTTCAAAGGCTTTCTCGAGATCGAGGAAGGCTACTGTGGTACCTCCGGAACTGGCAGCGCATAGAAGAGTGGAAAGGCATTCAGCTGTTCCCATGCCCCGCCTGTAGGCAAAGAGGTCTTGATGGAGCGGACCGACCGCCCAGGTTAGCCTGTTTAGGACTATCCGCTCCATGGTTTTGCCCACACAGCTGAGGAGGGAGATAGGGCGCATGGCACCAGGATTTTTGGGCTTAGGTATGGGTATGATGGTAGCCTCCTTCCATTTTGATGGTAGTTTGCAGGCCTCCCAGGAGGCGTTGAAGAGGGTGAGAAGGGCGGAGTGACCATCTGAGCCTGCATTGGTGATCATGGAGTATGTAATCCTGTCAGCCCCGGGGGAAGTATCTCCACTCGTTTTAAGTGCCCGGCGTAGTTCGAGGAGGGTGAGGGATGTGTTGGTGTTTGACTGATCCTCACAGGCGCGGTCTACTTGATCATTTCTTGCTGGCAGGAGCTCTGTCAATCTGTCGCGTGTCTCAGCTGGTAGATTGTCAGTGCAGGTGCGAGTGGCAAATGAGGAGGCGAGCCTCTCTGCTTCGCGAGCAGGGTCAGGGTGGGGGGGTCGGATGGGCCGCTTGTTGCCTGCGATGACTTGTAACTGTCGCCACATTTCACCGAGTGACGAGTGGGAGTCGAGCCCTCGACACCAATTTAGCCAGTGCTCCCTCCGAATGTCAGCTTTCCTCCTGTTGGCAGCACTGACAACTGCCTGAAGGAGCGCCCTGTTTTGAGCAGTTGGTTTTCGGCGGTAGTGTCTGCGGGTGGAGTTAATGCGGCTGTTGAGCTCCCTCACGCGGTCGTTATAAAACCAGTAGTCCCGAGGGGGCTTTGTGGTAGAGGAAGATGTGAGCGGGATGCTCTCGGATGCTGCGGCGTGAAAGGCATCTGTAAGGGCGGCCTCCTTTTGATCAACGGTGAGGGATGGGTCAAGAGTGGAGAGGTGTGTTTTGAGGGCGGTTTGAAACTTTGCCCAATTGGCCAGTTTTGTGTTCCATCTGGGGGCGGGTGGCTGGGGAGAGGGACTTTTTGATAGGTTTGAGATGGCAAATTATGGCAAAGTGGTCGCTGGTTAGTGTGGGGTGGAGGGCCCAAGAGGCGCAGGTGCGAAGAATGTCAGTGACGAAGGAGAGATCAAGGCGTCCTCCGTGCATATGCGTTGGCTCTCCGTTGTTGAGGAGAGCAACGCCAGGAGTGCCGGTGAGGGCGGTCTCGAGCTGCCGTCCCCGCTGAATTGGTGCGACCTGGAGAGTGAAGAATAGGGTGGTGACAGTTAAAATCCCCGCCTATGAAGGTCGGCGAGGATGCGGCGTGGGCGAGGAGCTCACCTAGCTCAAGGGAATTGACGTCGGGAGGCTTATAGATGTTGTATAAGTCGAGGGTGGAATGGGCAAGGTGTAGTGTGACGCCCTGGATTTCTACTCTCGGGCCACAAGGGATGGGAGCTGCGATGGTAGAGCTCTGAATGTTATTCTTACAAGAATAGAGCATCCGTTGGCTCCCCTTGTACCTTGGGTAGGGAAAAAAATTTGGTATCCTCGGAGGGAGACCGGGCGGGTTGTAGGGGGCTAAGGTCTCCTGGAGGAGAAAAACATCTATGTTTTTTTCCGTGGGCTGCTTCATGGAGGAGGTGGAGCTTGCCCTGGACTCCTCGGATGTTCCACTGCAAGAGGCGAAGCCCTCCATGATTTCTGTTCCCGTCCCTGATGGGTGGCGTGGCCTCGGCTTCGTCATGGAT
>JACEEZ010009559.1:583143-643143 GCA_016584305.1 Chionoecetes opilio | reverse complement strand
TCGTTGCTTGCCGTCGGTGCTTGCCGACGGGAAGCGCCGTTGCCAGGGTTTGTCCACACGACGGTTTGTCGCGTCACCGCTTCCTGATGTCAAAGTGAGAGTCATGTATTCTGCATATCGTGTACTCTCACTCGAGATTATGAAATAACCACAGGAGGTTTAGAAAAACTGACCCAACTATCATCTTCATGACACATTTCTGCATATCATAAGCAAGAAAAATATACGAAAACCTTTTCGTGTATTCTAAAAAATATAGCAAAAAGAAATAGTGTATAAACGTTTTTATCACTTTTTTGTCTTCAACTCGCTGCAATTTCCCGACCATTTCTCCCATTTAATTTTTGATCCCATATTCGTAATCAGCTGACTTTCTTGGTTCTGATGGTATACGGTACATAGCAATACAAAAATATCTAGATAGTGAAAACTGCCGATAACTTGAAGCATGTGTTTGGCGCTGACCCGTGAGTGACGGGCATGCCCGCCCAATATTAAACCTGCTGAATGTTGGCGGGCAGCGCCGACGGTCACATTTTGCTCGTCGGCATCGTGTCCACACTGCCACTTTTGAGTGACGAACACTGTTCGACGGCAAGCGCCAGCGGTGGTGAGTGGTAGTGTGGACGGGGCTTTAGATGGTCTAAGTAGTGTTCGAAAATGCCCCCCCTGATGTTTTCTCTTGACTAATTGATTTACAAAGATTTTTTGTATATTAGCTTATTAACCATCATATTTTCATAAAATAGAAAGTGGTACAAATTGTGGTACATTTTGTAATATTTAGTTGTACGCAAGGTACATTTTGGAACGATTGGAACGCCGACGTGAGTTTCGACAGGGGATGCTTGCAGCCTATGTTGATCTCAAGAAGGCGTTTGACTCAGTGCATCGTGAGTCACTCTGGGATCTTCTGCGACTTCGAGGGATTCCTGCAAGGACTATTGGTTTGATAACTGGTCTGTATTCTGGGACTGCGAGTGCTGTGAAGTGTGGGGCAGGTGTATCCAGTTTTTTTCCTGTGAATACAGGAGTGAGGCAGGGGTGCGTCCTTGCCCCATCACTTTTCAACGCTTGTATGGACTGGGTATTGGACAAGGTTGTAGATCAATGTGATTGTGGAGCATCCGTCGGCAACACCAAGATCACTGATCTTGTTTTTGCCGATGATGCAGTAATCTTTGCTGAGTCGCTGGAGGTCCTGGTGATGGCTCTTGAGGCGCTGCACGAGGAGGCAAAGCCTTTGGGACTTGAGGTCTCCTGGCTCAAGACCAAGGTCCAGGTATTTGGAGACTTACTAGATGAAGCAGTACAGTCTGTTCATGCGTGTGGCGAGGACATTGAAATCTTGGAAAGTTTTACATACCTTGGTAGCGCAACCATAATGACGGCGGGTCACGTCAAGAAGTCTTACGACGGATTGGCATAGCCCACGGTGTTATGGACTCGCTCAGCGGGAGTATTTGGCGTTGTCGGTACCTGTGCAGGAGGACAAAGATCCGGATCTTCAAGTCGCTTGTGATCCCTGTCTTACTCTATGGTTGTGAGACATGGACACTAAATAGTGACTTGAAGAGACGAATCAATGCCTTTGGTAATAAGTGTCTTCGCAGAATCATGGGGTATCGCTAGGATGATTACGTGTCAAATCAGCGATTGCACCGTGAGACTGAATCGAGGCCTATTACCTGCATAGTCCGTCAGCGCCAACTTCGGTTATATGGGCATGTGGCACGCTACCCTGAAACCGATCCTTCCCATCGGGTTGTATCTGTAAGAGACAATCCGGCGTGGAGGAGGCCAAGGGGGCGCCCACAAGGCTCGTGGCTGGGGCAAGTTGATGTTTCTTGTCGAGAGCTGCTTGGTATGGGAAAGGAGCCTGCATGGGAACTCGCGCGTGGTGACCCCCGGGAGTGGCGTCGTAGGGTGGGCGAGGCGACGCGCCCCCCGGCGTATGCCCCCAATGATTGATTGAAGGTACATTTTCAGTGAAGCGTACAGTACAATTTTTTTTCGCGAGGTGGCAACACTGGCAGTGCACACAACACTCAGCATACACTTGCACCGCCTGCACCTCACCTCCGACCCGTATTGCTCCTGGTGCAGGTACTATAAAAAAAAATAGTACGTTCCCAAGTCGATTGAGCAGTGAATGAGCACTTCCTGCTCCAGTGTCCTTGCTTCCACTCCCACCGACAGCTTCTACGTAGTTAACGTAGTAACTCATCCCCCTGAACGTCACCACCTTTGACCTGCTCACTCTGCTGGCCGCCGCTGCCGTCCACCCATCACGAAGCCCCACCGTCATTCGCCTCACCTGTGCCTTCCTGAGGAAGACTAATCAACTCTCGCGACTGGGAATAATTCACAGGTGTACTGCAGGGCGAATATCGTCGATTTCGACATCACTGCCCTTCAACAACAACAACAACTCAGGCCGTGTCTGTCACTCCACCAGGTTAGTGTATTGCTACTGTAGTGGTCAAAAAGACCATCTACACTGTTGTCACCATTATGTAGTGCCCACCTTGAAAGTGTACTCTACAGTCCTGGTTACTCTGCTGCCACCACCCACATGTAGTGGAAAAAATATATATAAATGAATAAAAATAAAAGATGTAAGAAAATATGTAAGTACTGGTTGGATCTGAATGACAACGCGTTAATATATTTCTAATTATAATATATTTAACTTTTATGTCTCATTTGGGTAATTATTTACTTCCAAGTTTTTTAATAAGTTTCCTTCCCTCCAGTGATACGCCCCAAAATGTAAAAGTCGTTATCCTAATATAGTTTACTTTTTTTGGTAACTTCTTTTCCCTGTCACCACTTTAAAACGATACGCCCGTAATCTAAGTGTCATCCTAATATATTTTACATCCTGGAAAATTCAGTCGCACTTTTACCATTTTAAAAGAAGCATACTAATCTCAAGTCTCACCCAAAATATAGTTTACTATCTCTGGAATTCAGTCGCCTGTTCCCCCCTTTAACGATAGCACTGTAAGTCAAGTCGTTACCCCGAATAATTAAAGTGTTTCCCCCCTTCCCAACTTTTTCCTTCACTTTTTTTTCTATTTCCTTTTTTCCCCTTTGCCTCACACGGCTGGCTGTGATATTTTGTAGTTGCCCCTCTGCTAATTTGTGAACGCTTGGCCCCCTGTCCCCCCAAACAGCACCCCTACCTTGGGCCCAAAGTAAACACTTCTTAGTTCTGGTCAACAAAAGGAACACAGAAAGTTGTCTACATCTTAGTTAAAAAAACATTTCATAACTTTCCCTTTACCAAGGGCGAGAATATCACCTCCCACAGGCGACTTAACTCAATACGTCAGCTGTTCAAAAATTATCCTCCCCTAAACCCCCCGTTCTCACCGGTTTCGTACATGTTAATTATAGGGCTTAAAAATAAGCCAAAACCAGGGTTTTCAGGACTAGGCGTGGGGGAAAATTTTCCCGTTAGTTTTTGAACTTTGTGTATTTCACTCTTCCCCTATTAATGTAATTTCTCGCGTTACATAGCTTCCCCCCCCCAAAAAAAAATTCCTATCCTCAGCCCTTTCAGCAAGCATCCTACCGGATATCTAACAAAAAAAAAAAAAAAAATTTCATATAATCACACAAAATTTTCATATAAATTTTTGGGAATTTTATCTTTTACAAAAACAAATATTCTCATCCTGCATTTTCCAATTTTTCCCAAAAAAATTTAAAAAACAAAAGAGAAGTATGTATTTTTAAACTTACATTCCCCTCACCAAAGTGATTTGACCATTTGGGAATACCCACTTTAAATTGATGAACTCTACTACCTTGAAAGGCCCTTCTCATTTTCCTCTTATTTTTTAAAGGCCCGAAACCCTATAGAGGCCAATGGATCGTCCCCTAGTCTGAATGGCAATTTCCTTTTTACCCCACTAACCCCTGGCGTAGGTGCGAGGGAAAATCCGACGGATCTACTATACCCCATATTTTGGGATGGGTCACCCCTGCTTGGGCATACTACCCTGCTCAATCCCCCATCGAGCAAAGCCAAGCCAAGAAAATCCCGGGTCTTATGACTACCTAGGGGGTTTTAGTGTTGTTTCCCAAACTGTGTACACCCTCAAAAAGCAAAAAAAAATGTTTAAACCACTACAAGTCTGTCTAGGGGACCTTCCTAAAAAACCCTTCTTTCTCTACAAAAGGGGTGAAGGGTAATCTCTTTCTCTCTAGAGGTTAACACTTATCCCCCCGTCATAACATTTTTCTAAACTCCTCACTGGTTTCCTTTTAGGTGGGGTTGCTAAATTTTCTTTTTCTACAATACTATCTTGCTTTTTTAAACAGCCAGCCTCTTGCCCTAAAATCGTTTAAATTTGCTCGGCGCGCGCGTACTTTTGCCGCAAAAATTTTCTAATACTATAAAAACCCCCACTCTCAATATTTTCCACCACTTGTAGGGCCCAACCCTTAACTAAAAGTTTTCTATTGGTGCCCGTCTAAAAACGTTCTCTTTTTACCCACCCCAAATTCGTTTTTTACCAACCCTTTATTTTTCCTTTTACATTAGCTTTCCCCCGCATTTTCCCCCTCCCAAAATTTTGTTTTTTGATTTTTTTTGTGTGCCACTGTTGTTTTATCCTTGATTTTAATTTTGTGGAAATTTTCACAAAAATCAACCTTGGAGCGTATCGGGAAAAAAAGGCATAGAAAGGTTTGGGGTACCCTGTCTCATGCATGCACATTTAATCTTTTTGAGTTTCTAAGAGATAATTGGCCCCCTATGAGGTAACCCTTCAAGGTTTGAGAGAATTGTTTTCATGTTCGGGACCCCTTTCTGAGATACTTTTCCCTTTGTGGAGGGTAAGGCGTGGTGTACCCTTTGTATCTACATGATCACAAACTCTTTGTTGTTGTGACGTAAAACTCCTTAGCTTTATCCAATAAAAGGTGGGGGCCCCAAAATAAACTGAATATTCCAAAAAATTTCTTACATACTTCGGGTACCTAGTCCTTAATTATAAAAAGATGAAAACCCTCTATAATAATTATACATAGAAGTTGGGACCCCGTACCCGGGGGCCCCTTCCCATGTCGTTATGTCATGCTTACCCTCTCTAGGGTTTATTTTGTGGTATTTCTTCCCATTGTTTTGGAGTCCACGAACCCTTAGGGTTTTGGCTGTCAAACAGTTCCCAATATCTCTCACCTCCTTTTCAGGGGGGCCCAATAAAAATACCTTTGTTTATTATTTTTTCCTCTGCCCAAATGACCCGATTCTTATTGGAATTAATTAAAAAGCCGCTCGCTTCAGTTCACTGGGTAAAACCAATAATAGTGTATATGTTTTCTAAGGGGGGGTTTTAGAAATAAAAATTCCTCCTTTATTACAAATTTGATTTAAAGTATTTCTGGGTATTTGTCTAGGTTACTGCTCCTTCTAGATATCTATCATTTTCTCCATCTAGGGTCCCTCGTTGCTTTTCCTTTACTTCTTTTTTTATT
Organism: Chionoecetes opilio; assembly: GCA_016584305.1. Lineage (NCBI taxonomy): Eukaryota > Metazoa > Arthropoda > Malacostraca > Decapoda > Majidae > Chionoecetes > Chionoecetes opilio. Next base: position 637,653 of record JACEEZ010009559.1, on the reverse strand, counting down.
TTTTTCCTAACCACCTTCTTCTATTGACATCAAGATTTTATGGTCTACTAAGTTGGCTGCACAGTGTTCTTTTTCCCGGCTTTATACTCTATTGACCCCTTAGCTCTCTCTCTAGGTCCATCTTTTCACCCTAGGTGATTGGTTCGTTTTTTTAAAGACTGACCTAACGGTTGGGGGTTCTGTTCTGATGATCCCTGGTTCCCCACAGGAAATGATGAAACTGTCGAAGCTAAACTTTTCCCTAAGGTTTCCCCTATCTGTGCTGAGTATCGCGTCTAAAACTTTTTTTAAATTTTTTTGAAAAATAAGAGATTATTGGGCTTTGCCCCACACTATACTGCATCAGTACTGTCCTACTGAGTTTGGCTACACGGTATCCAACACAAAGGGGTTATTAATGTTGGCCTTTTTAAAGATGGGAGCACTAGCCAGTTTACCCTTTTAATACGAAATGCTTGCTGGTTTTCCCTTTCCCCTTTTAAAGGGTTATCTTCTTGGTAAAATTTAGGATAGGCCTGTATCTTAGCGAATGCTCTATGTTTTCCTAAGAAACCTCCCATCCTAGAAATTTTTCTGGTTTTTTTTAATTAGTTGGGGGTTTATTTTTCGGTTCCCTTTTGTCTGGTTGGGTTGGAAACCCTTTCCCTTTTTCCTAAGTGTCCAAAAAATTTAACTTTTCTTTGTCCTTTTTTACTTTTGGTTTCAGATTTAATTTGACCCCAAATTAGCCGATGCCAAATAATTTATCGACCCTTTTCAATAATTTCTCGTAACTGGGTGCCATCAGGATTATGTCACCAGATAATTTTAAGCCAATTTCTTTCAGTAAAGATTGGATCTGGGGTAATTTGCCCAAAAGGGAAAATTTCGCACTGCAATTTAATCCAAAGGAAGTTTTTGAATCTATATAAGGATATTTCCCCACTGAAAAATTTTTTGTCTTTTCTACTTTACAAAAGTAATTGGGTAATACGACTTTCATATCAGGGTGGCATTATTCCCCCCCCCCCCCCTGTCCTCTGGGGGCACACTCATTTCTTGGGGAATTCAATGCTCTAGGCACTGTGAGAGATGGTACGAGTTAGGTTGGGCCCAGGCTCCGGTACCAAAAAACCCAAAAGTTTTTCTGCTTTGAAATTTCAAAGGTCCCCGAAGTTGAGAATGCATGTTTGGGATAGAAAACAGAGCTGCACCGCTGGACTGGTATAGTAAGCCGGGGGGTAGCAAAGGAGATCGACCCCCATTTCGTTAGCACTGTTTGGGGATCTCCAGAACCAGGGGTTTTCCGGAGTGCTGAGTTCTTTGGAACAGATCACAGACTTTTTGTTGCTACACTTAAACTCCCTGTCAAGTCCAAAGAATCTAAGAGGAACCATATGTGTTTTTATCTTGAGAAACTGAAGGACTTTACATGTGCTCATGGTATGCGGGGCGTCTCAAAACGGTTTGAGTGCTCGGTGCATTGGGCCCTGTAGAACGGGGATACCTTCAACGTGAAACTCTACAGGCTGCCAAGGAGTGTATTGGGGAGGCCCAGGTCAAGGCGTGGTTTTGTCTCGATGGAGACGGGGAAAATTGAGGAGAGTCGCAAATGCCCGGCTGGGTGGGAACCCACCACACAGGGGGTCTGTCACGCCGGACTAGAACCCCCCTGGGGAGAGACAAGGGGAGGTAGTCAGGATTTCCTGAGGTGTCGAGGGGGGTTTGGAACGCTAATGACCTCCGACCCCCCTACCGAGCCGAGAAGCTCCTTCCAAGTCTCCCTTCTCGGGCATGTATTTGAACAGCAATGGGCCCTCGTGTCGGGGAAAGGTGGGGAGATGGCTCGTTTTGGGGAGTACTTTTGGGGGTTTTTTCACGGGGGAAACCCTATAACGAGAGCTTCACACCACTGGGTTACAGGCAGTGGATGCCCCATCCTCCCATTGAAGAAAAAAGCCCCCCTCTCTTACGAAATCAAGAGGTTTGTAGCAAAGTTTAGGGGTGGAAAGGCAGTGGTGTTTGTAAAAATCAGTGCGGAGCTCCTCAAAATGGGGGGTGAGGGCCAGATCCACGGGGTTCATGGTCCTGATGCCCTTGGCAATCATACCATTCCTCCTGATGGAAAAGGGGGCTGGTTTGTCCCCATCGGGAAAGGGGGAAAGGGGACCTCGGGGGCGCAACAATTTTTCCCCGGGGTATTTCATGCTCGCGTACCAGGCAAAGGGGCTTGCCCCTTATTTTTTGCTGACCGGATTTGCAGCCCTCTGGTGAAGCCCAGAGACCTCAGCAGTTTTGGGTTTACGCCTGGTAATCAAAACGGACCGTATCCGGCTTCGTGTCCGGTGAAAAAGCCGACGTGAGTTTCGACAGGGGATTTCTTGCGCCTATGTTGATCTCAAAAAAGGCTTTGACTCAGGCATCGTGAGTCATTGGGATCTTCTGCGACTTCGAGGGTTCCTGCAGGACTATTTGGTTTGATAACTGGCTTATTCTGGGACTGAGAGTGCTGTGAAGTGTGGGGCAGGTTTATCCGGCTTCTTTCCTTGAATACAGGAGTGAGGGAAAGGGGCGTCCCTTTCCCCATCACTTTTCAACGCTTGTTGGATTTGGGTTTGGACAAGGTTTTTAGATCAAAGTGTTTTGGGGGCTCCCTCCCGGGAACACCCCGATCACTGATTTGTTTTTTCCCATGATGCAGAAAACTTTGTGAGGCCTGGGGCCGGTGATGGCTTCGAGGTCTTTCCCCGAGGAGGCAAAGCTTTTGGGGACTTTTAGGTCTCCTGGCCCCAAAACCAAGGTCCCGGTGTTTGGAGCTTACTAGATGAAGCAGTAGGGTTGTTCATGCGTGTGGCTAGGCATTAGATCTTTTAAAGTTTTACTACCTTGGGTAGCGCAGTCCTAAGACGGCGGGTCACGTCAAGAAGTCTTACGGATTGGATAGCCCCGGGTGTTTAGGATGCTCGCAGGAGTATTTGGCGTTGTTCGGTACCCGTGCAGGAGGCAAAATCCGGATCTTCAAATCGCTTTTTGGATCCTGCTTACTCTATGGTTGTGAGACAGGGCATAAATAGTGACTTGAAGAGACGAATAACCCTTTGGAATAAGTCTTCGCAGAACATGGGGGTTTTTTCTGGGGGTGATTAGTGTCCAAAAACACGATTGCCCGTGAGATGAATCGGGCCCATTACCTGCCCCAGTCCTCAGCCCGGCCAACTTGGCTATAAAAGGCTGTGGCCGCTACCCTTTAAACCGATCCTTCCCATCGGGTTGTATTTTTAAGAGACAATCCCGTGGAGGAGGCAAGGGGCGCCCCCAAAGGGTCGTGGCTGGGGCAAGTTGATGTTTTTTCGAGAGCTGCTGGATGGGAAAGGAGCCTGCCTGGGGAAATCGCGGTGGTGACCCCCGGGAAATGGCTCGTTGGGTGGGGGGGGCGACGCGCCCCCGGTATCCCCCCCCATTGATTGATGATTTATAGCCCCCTACCCATTCTCAATCTTTTCCAATTTAGGTAGGGGGTTATATCAGGGCTAAATGTTTTTTACCTTTCTATGTCTAGACAACCTTTTTTCCCCATTCGGCTTGTTAACCGTACTATAGGACTTAAAAAACGCCGCTTGGAATTTTTATTATGTCCTTCTCTTCCATTTTTTTCTCAACATTTTAGTATTAGTTTTTTTAGCTTTCTCCGGATCCTATATGTAACTCCCTACATGGTTTGGGTGTAACACCTGAATAGAGCGGGTTTTAGTTTTCATGGTGCCTAGTTCCGATCTAAGATAAATATTCAGGTGCTCTTTTTTCAAGGCGAAAAGATGATGCCTTCCTGTTTACTTAAGGTTTTTCCCCGCTCCTTTTTTAGAAAATTTCCTGATTTTTTCCGGCGAGTACCATTACCCTCGCTACCCTCACTATCGGGTAAAAATTGCGTTACTCTCCCAAAATGGTGAGACAAAATGTTCCGGCCGTAACTTGTGTTTTTTTTGAATTTCTTCTGAGTTTTTCAATCTATATTTACTAAAAGTACCGGGCGTAATTTCAGCTTCCCACTGTTATTAATTTTTTGGTAGAAAGATTTCTTTTTTTTGTAACCTGGGGCCATACAGGTCATATTTTGCACTTGTTTTTTTGTGTCCCCAAGAGAGTGGTTCCCTTTTTCCTCGTCCATGCAATTCTAACCCTTGAGTTCTTTCTGGTCTTATGGTTACACTTTTTTGTATCCTTAATACAGCTTGTTTTTGCACCCCCCTTCGCACTTTCACTTAACTGCTTGTGGTGCCGTATCGGTGTTTTAAAAATTTTAAAAATAATTAGTTAGCCCCACAGACTTTCTTTTTTTTGTAATTGAAGTTTTTTTCTAGTCCCTTTTTTAGTTCTCCCTTCGGGCTTGGGTGGATAAATATGATCTGGAACAGCAACACACATTTTATTGTTCTATTTTCCTAAAGGGTATTTTTACTCCCTTTCTTGCCTCACCCCGACCTGTGCCTTCCGAAAACGTCATCCCCCCCCGCCTGTGACAGCAACCCTAGGATATCACCGGGATCTGGATTCCTCAAGGGGTTCTTTTCCCCCACTAAAATTACCCAAAGAACTTTCCCCTTGGTGAAGTTGGTGTTGAATCCACCTCACGGGTGATGGGGGCTATGTGTGTGTGTGCAAAAAGGGGGTGCCGAGTGGGGAGGGCCCTTGGGATTCATCTCTTTAACCCCTATATATAATGAATCCATCCAAAGGGAATCATATTCTACATTCCCCCCGAGAAAAATTTCTAGCATACCAAACAATAAAAAAGGGGTGGAGACTTCCACCTCTGCTAATACCGTCTCGAGCAGTGTTGGCCAGTCGCACGTTATTTTTAATTGTTATCGTACAGCCTTAGGTAAAAATCAAAATGTGTCGGAAAATTTTTTTTAAATTTTTGTAAATAACTTTTTAATTTACTTAGTAAATAACGGGGAATTTTACTCACCCCCGTTGAAGTGTAACATTGGATTTTGATCTGTATTTGAAAAAAAGACCAAGTTTACCCGATCATCGGATTTCGTATACGAAAGCCGTTAAGGGACCTCCCTGTAGCAGTAAATGACTTTATAATTTAGAAATAACTTGTAAATTTTATTTAGTAAAAAACTTGAATTTTACTACCCCATTTAATGTGTAGCATTTGGATTTTCGATCTCGTATATTGAAAATAGACCCTAATTTACACATCTCGTATCATCGGATTCTCGTATAACGGGACCTCCCTGTATACATTTAGTAAGAGATGTTACTAAGGGGAGGGTCTGGAGTGAACTGATATCTCTCCCTACTGCGAGCCGGCAGCCACAAAAATATCATACGTGTCAAACTCTTGGTGGCGAGAATCTAAAAGACGGAGGCCAATGACAGCCGCTTCAAATTAAGGTGCAAATGGTTAGTACCACTGGGAATGTTCATTTATCATATCCCAGTACCTGCCATTTACTTAAATTACCTTACTTTCTACCCATTATCATTATAATTATATAACGTATTTGCCGGCGCATAAGACGCAGCTTTTTTCCAAGATAGGGAATGCAAAATTCACCCTGCGTCTAATGCGGCCATATTACTAATGAGAGGTTGGGCAGAAAATGCAGAATGGTCGGTGGTGTATTACTAAGGGAGTCTCGAGTGATCTGTGTTGAGCAGTAGACCACTGAACACAAATTTGTAATTGTGTTACTAATAATATCAACGGTAATGCATAATACCAAGAAAAAGTTGGAGTTTAAGAGAAAACAAGAGGTGGGGCAAGAAGGTGGCGGTTTCTGCTGCCAAGATGGCCGTCAGATGTAAACATCACCCCCCTCCCGCAGTCCCGCTGCCGCTCTCCACTGTAAATGGATGAGAGACAGGGTAGGCCGTTATACCACCTTGATCCATCAATCCTCACCCCTGTATCTCTATGGATAAGGAAATTGTAAACTGTAACTGGAAAGAGTGCTAGTAAAAAGGCCGCAACGGTACCTGTAGACGGGACGGTGCCTTCCTTCACATCACACCAAGACCAAGACCCATCACGGTGCCACAACTTCATCCGCTTCAAGGCTGAATCACACCATACCATCATGCCTTCACCTGTACCTTCCTGAGGAAGACTAATCAACCCTCGCGACTGTGATAGAATCACAGGTGTAAACCATGGCGAATATCTTCCATCCCGACATCGGTGCCTTTCCAGTGGCGGATTTAGGGGGCGGCCGAGTAGGCCATGGCCTAGGCCCCGCGCCCGCAAGGGCCCCGCACCCAAAGGAAAAAATATGCTTTCAATGAAAATCTGAATGCAAAAAACCTTTCTTATTTGCTCGAACACTGTTACATTGCCTGTACCATAATATGCCACAAATTAGTACCAACATAATGTAAAATATGGATGGAAAAAGTTTCAATTAAACTACACACAAACCTCGATTTCCCGGATATCGGATTTGCCGGACAAAATCCGAGGTCCGGGGATATGTCAGTCTCGGACAATTTTTTTTTTATTTATTTATTTATTTATTATTTTTTTTTTTTTTTATTATTTTTTACTTTACGTTGAAATGCCTGGTCCTGTTCGTAAATTGACCAAGTTGTCCGGCGGTCCGAGCGTCTCCTGTCACCCCTGGTCAGTGTCCGCGCCTCCCGCCAGGTGGCAGCATGCTCAGCGGTCGTATTGTTTACATTTGGGCACACAACATTCACGGTTCACCTGCACCGCCTCCGTCAGTCACCTGACTCCCACTGCCCCTCGTGCAAGAACATTTCTGAGACTATTGAACACTTTCTGCTGCCTCCCGCCAGGTGGCAGCATGCTCAGCGCCGTCAGCGGTCGTATTGTTTACATTTGGGCACACGACACTCACGGTTCACCTGCACAGCCTCCGTTAGTCCCCTGACCCCCACTGCCCCTGGTGCAGGAACGTCTCTTGAGACTATTGAACACTTTCTGCTGCCTCCCGCCAGGTGGCTGCATGCTCAGCGGACGTTAAAGTCCGCGGCGGGGTAGTTGATATTGGCGGTTGCCGGACAGTAAATACTAGAGTAGGATAAACGTCCGGGGGTGGGTAATGGCATCGGACTTTTTTTTTTTTTTTTTTTTTTTTTTTTACTTGCGATTCCCGGACTTTTGCGGTTCCCGGACCAGTGCTCCCCCCTATTAGTCCGGGAAATCGAGGTTTGTGTGTAATTTGAAATCTGAACCACATTTGGTAAAATTCTAGAGTCCTTTCCCGCCCTTATTAGTGGTTTTATTTTCTCGAGACCTTCACAAATCCCTTCAGATACCTCTAAAAAGTAATAATAAAGTGGGGGAGAGATAAAAAAATAAAAAAATAAATTACTAATCTTAATCTTCATCATAACTTAACCTAACCTGGTAAAATTGTAGTCCTTTCCGCCCTTAGATCTCGTTAGGAGGTTATTGGTTAGGTTGTAGTGAGGTTAGGTTAGTAATTTTATTTTGGGGGGTCCAGGGCGGGGGTAATGTAGGGGGGAGGGGGCATCTCTCCCCCACTTTATTATTACGGTTTAGAGGTATCTGAAGGGATCTGTGAAGGTCTAGAGAGAAAAAAAACACTAATATGGGCTGGGAAAGGACTATAATTTTACCCCACATTTCATTCACGGCCCCGCACTCCCACCGGCTTAGGGCCCCGCACACCATAAATCCGCCCCTGTGCCTTTCAACAATAACAATAAGGTAGAGATCGTTACTTTACAGTGTTACCTTAATATCTGGGTAAATTTTTGTTATTGGGCAACCACCGATTTCGAGGCCGAAACTTAGTTTACCTGAATAGTTTTGGGGTGTTTTGAATTAATCTGGCTCTCGTTTTTGTCGGAAATCAATGTTTATTTACATGTTTTACATGTGGGGTGGGGGGGGGCCCCGCCCTGCCCCTCCAGGCCTGCCCCGCATACATTGCTAAGCTTCACACTGCCATAGTATTGATAATTTTCGTTTTATCTCTATATCTTCTGTTACTAAACCAAACCCCACCTCTAACCTAACCTAACCTAATCTGATTTAACCTAACTTAACTTTCTGGCTGAAATAACGGTAGATTTTCGTTAGTACATGTAATGCGATTATTAATCTATTGCGCCACTGGAAATGGGGCTCTAAATACTCAAAATGAAGAAAGCTACACGATAGCTTTACGAAGTAGCATGAAAGCTACACGAATCCTAGGACTTTTGAAAGCCCACTACCGAAACAATACCATTATCTTTACTGCAAATTTTCCACAAAGTCTAAACACATAGCAGAAAAGCAGCAACGACATACTTACAACATTAAATCTAAGCTAAATGTCATAGGTAGAAAATATTAGAATATCAATTCGTGGAGCATCCTGCAATAAATGATGACCGATTTTGGTTACCCTACACTCATTCTTTTTATATTTTAACTAGTATAATTTTTCATTCACATTCACTGCACTGTGAATATTGTTTTTGGGTACATGCTCAAAATCATTTGTTTTCCATTACAAAACCTTTTTTTTTTTAACTTAATAAATTTACGAAAAATAAATATGTCCTCAATTTTTTTTCTTTCTTCTTTAAATATTTATGTAAAATACGGGTGCATCTTATGCGCCGGCAAATACGGTATATACACACAAACCTCGATTTCCCGGACCTCGATTTCCCGGATATCGGATTTGCCGGACAAAATCCGAGGTCCGGGGATATGTCAGTCTCGAACATTTTTATTTATTTATTTATTTTTTATATTTTTTTTACGTTGAAATGCCTGGTTCTGTTCGTAAATTGACCAAGTTGTCCGGCAGTCCGAGCGTCTCCTGTCACCCCTGGTCAGTGTCCGCACCTCCCGCCAAGTGGCAGCATGCTCAGCGGTCGTATTGTTTACATTTGGGCACACAACATTCACGGTTCACCTGCACCGCCTCCGTTAGTCCCCTGACCCCCACTGCCCCAGGTGCAGGAACGTCTCATGAGACTATTGAACACTTTCTGCTGCCTCCCGCCAGGTGGCTGCATGCTCAGCGGACGTAAAAGTTCGCGGCGGGGTAGTTGATATTGTCGGTTGCCGGACAGTAAATACTAGAGTAGGATAAACGTCGTAAACGTAGGATAAAGGGTGGGTAATGGCATCGGACTTTTTTTTTTTTTTTCTTTTTCTTTTCTTGCGATTCCCGGACTTTTGCGGTTCCCGGACCAGTGCTCCCCCCTAATAGTCTGGGAAATCGAGGTTTGTGTGTATATATATATATATATATATATATACATTCCTACGCTCCCCCTATGATGAGCGAACAATACCTCCCTCGCAGGGTGGGGGGAACAAAACCACCACTCTACTAATTGAGAGGGTGGTTGGTGGATAATTTCCACAAGCTTTATTTCAAACTAAACTAATGCCAACCTTAACCTAACCTAACCTAGCCTGGCTGCTGTCTGTGAGGGAGGCCTTGGCCCGCCGCCCGCAGTCTCTGACTGCGCTGATGGCGACGGCAATGTTGCACCTATTTTTTCTTACTAGATCATTTTTGTCCTTGATTTTGACCAAAGTAATAGCTTGCCAAGAGGTTTGAAGGTTAGAAGACGTGTAAGACAAAATATTAGTCCTTCATAAGGTAGTAAGCGAGAAATGGCAGGGGCGATACAACAAATCTTTACCGAAACCATAGTCGTTTCGTACACTCAGCTCAGAGTTGAACTTGATTACTAGAGTTACGATTCGACACCAGTTATGTATGAAAAAACTCAAAATCAGTGTACGAAACAACTAACAAAACCTGGGTACGAAACAACTTGTGTACGAAACTCCCTGTAACCATTGCTACATGTGAAAGGTGAAAGTTTTATGTTATTTGGTTACTCAGCACCCTGTTCGTGGGACGAGACTTTCTGATCATTTCGTGTGTTTTTAATGTGCCTCTAATATTATATCGGCAAACTCACTTGGTTTTTATATATTATGTGTTAAAAATGGACGAGGACTGCGCGTTCATTTTCTGATACACTGACTAAACTGTGACTGACTAACTTTTCCTAGCCCAAAAATGGTGCTTTTTAGCAGATGGAGATATTTTTGGTAAAATTTCGGCAGTGGGCTTTCACCGATTTCGAGACCGAAACTTAGTCTTCCTGAATAGTTTTGATGTGTTTTGAATGGGTAAATTTTTATACTAGGACCAGAATTCCCGGTATTATTATGATTTAGGTCATCCTCGAGTCTGACAATGCTAATTTGTCTCATCGTGTAGATCTCCTCATTCTGAGTCTTTTGAACTCCATTTCCCATGGCACAATTGAATAATAATGGCGATACATATTCTACCGAAAATGACAGTTATTTTAACCAGAAACGGTTACGGTAGGTTAAATCAGATTAGGTTAGGTTAGAGGTGGGGTTTGGTTTAGTAACAGATGATATTAAAAAAAAAAAAAAAATTCAAAACTACGGCAGTGCAAAGCGGAACAAGATTTGTGGGTCGGGAGGGGCAGGGCGGGTACCCCCCACACCTATAAAGAAAAATTGACTTCCGGCAAAAATGAATGCCAGATTTATTCAAAGCACACCAAAACCTCCATTGTCGCCTCCGTGGTGTAGTGGCTAGCGTGCCTGGCTACGAATCTGCGGGCCCTGGTTCGAATCCGGGCCAGGGCAAGTCGGCAACCAGCCAACACAGCTGTTCTTCCATCCTTTCGGGGTTGATAAATGGGTACCTGGGGTAACCTGGGGAAGGTAACTGTGGTAACCCGGGTGTCACACTAACCCTGTGTCCCGGGGTAACGGGTCCTCACCCACCACAGGCTCTAAGGGCTAATGCCACGGAGATGAGCACCGAATGCCACGCGCAGCTTAGGGTATGCTCCCATCTTTACCTTTTTTTACATCAAAACTATTCAGGAAAACTAAGTTACAGCCTCAAAATCGCGGGATGACCTAAACCGTAAATTTACCGAATTTCCTAGTACACAATGGGCCACTGCACTGAGTTTTATGATCTCGTTAGAGCCTGTGAATCTCACTCAAATATACATGTTTTGAGGACTTCATAGATAATTTTTTTTACATGCTTCTATATAATTCTTTCAAATAAAAAAATTATTGAAATTCATTTAACAAATGTGAGATTGGTATCTAGGATGTATATAAAATGAAAATATATGCATACAATAGGCATTATTTTCTCAATAAAATCAACCTGTACATACGGTTCCCGATTCGGTAAACGTCTCATTTAGTCAATATAGTATTACCGTATTTTACGGCTTATAAGACGCTGCATCTTAGAAGACGCACCCTGATTTTGGAAAGAAATTTCAAAAAAAAAAATCTAAAGGATATAAAAACATCTCTTGTCTAAATGTATATAGTAAACTAAAGGTATAAGTAAATCCATAGTATAAGTAAATTGTTTTGATGAATTCGCCATGGGTATAATTTCCAGGACTGAAAAAAGCTTGTGATATGTGTGACAGGCTGGTGGTAAATGCTGTATCAACACTAGCAGATGATAGGTGGCGTTGTTGACGCTAATCTGCCGAGGCGGAAGTTGCCGCGGAACGGATCCCGCCAGTCTTGGTGGCAGACTCATATAGAGTCTTAGCTTGTGATACGTGTGACAGCCTGGTGGTAAATGACACATCAACAATAGCAGACGATACATCAACAGTAGCAAACGATACATCAACACCAGCAGACGATTGATGGTGCTGTTGGTGCCAATCTGCTGAGGTGGGAGTTGCCGCGGAACGGCTCCCGCCAGTCTTGGTGGCAGTCTCATTCCAATATTCGTATCGGAAGACGCACGAGTATTTTTTAGGAAAAAAAGTGCGTCTTATAAGCCGTAAAATACGGTATATCATGGTAGAAATTTTGAGTAATGCATTAATGAACAACTATTACCATATAATTTATTTGATGCCAGACGAGTGTAAGACAAATTTTGACATTGTACGACAAGGTTAAAGGTGGTGACGTTCAGGGTGAGGAGTTGAGAGTGTAGCACTATACTGTAGTAGTGGAGGCGTGGACACTGCAGCAGCAAGTGTTCAAGGGTTTCCTGGACGTTCATGTGCCAGGGGCAGTTGTAGTATACTGGTAAACACAAGCGACTAGCTTCGTCAGCTGTCGTCACTCGTGTTTATATTATACAAACATTGTACTTAGGGAGGCGGGCCGTGTTTATGTTAAAAATGTCGGATGGCGAAATTATCAGGGGTGTGGAGTCGGAGTCGCCGGAGTCGCGTACTTTTGGCCGGAGTCGGAGTCGGAAAAAATATCTCCGACTCAGACTCCTTTACGTGATCAATTCTCGTGTAAAGTACTTGGGTGTACTGCTAGTCCAGTGTTGCCACTTCGTAGGAAATTCCCACAAATTTGTGGGAGAAATTTGCTTTTGTGGGAGCACTTGTGGGAGGACATTACAAGCAAGCAATTTGTGGGAAATCTTTGTGGGAATATTGATTTAACATGGATTTTTTTGTGTAAGAATGTTATATTTCGTGTTGTTTCACATGAATGAATCTGTAGAGCATTGAGATAAATTATTAGATGATGCTGTAGAAGAAATACCCAATGACACGTGATACGTCCTGTAGCGGACGAGTTTGATTCCTGTAGTAGTTACTCGTACCCATCTCCACTCAAGTCTCAACACTGGGCTTGGCTGCACAGCCTCAGCAGTTGACAAGGAACGCTCATCAGAAATAGACCACAACACACTGCCAGAGTCACTGACTGCCAGTATTTTATCACTTTATATAGGTAAGGGGGGGGAGATGCTGAGAAGTGCCTTAGAGGTAAGGCGAAAAGAGCACCCTACCCGTCTTCAGGCGAATTTTGTAACGGCCCGGCTAAGGCACCGGCTCAGGCCTATGTACAGTCGATATTTCAGGCACTTTTGCCCTGCCTTACACCTCCAACGTCCAAGGCGTGGGCGTGGTCCGAAAATCCTACTAGCCAATCACGCTGCCTGTCTGAGCGCTATTTAGGCAGCTTCGACCAATCACAAGGCTTGAACACTTTTTCACTGAGACAAGAATGTTTGTTCCTTCCTCCTTCACACCTGCACTAAGGCAAGGATGCAACACTCCCCGCCGAAAATCTGTTTTGTCACAAGTTTGACATTCATCGCAGGTTTTGACCACCTACATATTTTTGCATTGGGACATGCCACATACCATGATAAGCGAAAAACTGTGCTGATTCCGAGACTGAGTGAAAATTTAATGCAAGCAAAATTACAGGAATAAGGAGGAGTTGAATAAAAAAAGGTGAAAGAAAAAAATTATTTATACACGATTTCATTTTGCTCTCATTATCTTATTATAGGTATAGTTTACTGTAATTTTTATACATTCATGATATGCCCTAATGTCTCGTGAAGATGATGGTATGTTCAGTTGTCCTAAATATCATCTGGTAGTATGATAATACCGTGTAATAGTACAACATTTTAGTGCTGGCGGAGCACCCTCGGTGACACTTGTCTAGTCGCTTCGCCCGCCGCCCGCCCGCCCAACCAACACACAACACACAGCATTTCTATTGCCAGCATTTAACACCCTAGTGCCACATTTAGTCTTCCACGATCGATTCATACATACCTTGCAACACTGTTATTACGTAAACACCAATTGTTACGTTGTAGGAACTGAAACAAGGCTGTATTTGCCTTCTAAACAGAAGATGAATGTCTGTCAAAGACAAACAGCAGCTCACTAAGGTATGGTCAGACCATGCCTTAGTTTTCAGTGCCTTTAGCGGTGCCACTAAGGCGGCATTCTCGACTGAGCATAGTGGTGGGAGGGCAGTTTGCCTTACCACAGGTGCCCTAGTGGATAGGACACCCTAGCTCGCTCTCAGCCTCTGGCCCAAGATCATTAAATATTATGTGATTATAGCTTTTTTATAATTCTTTGATGAATGTCCCGCTTTTACAAAATTATATATATACAGTGGTACCTTGACTTACGAGTGCCCCAACTTACGAGTTTTCCGAGTTACGAGCAAGCAGTAGCTCGGTCAATTTTTTGCTCTGAATTGCGAGCCAAAATCCGAGTTACGAGCGATTTTGTTTTTGTTTTTTTGTTGTTGTTACGAGCGAGCTTCAGATACGCTGCCGCTAGTTGGCACAGCGAACGCCACAACATCCGCCCAGCATCCCGCGTCTCACTCGTTCACTTCACATGGCTACCTCGCTGTGGAAGCATTTCTGTTGTGTTGTGCTATGCAAATGGCGGAGGGTGAGTGCAGTACGTTTAGCGGCAGTTCCACCCACAGCTGTTTCCAACAGCTGATACACAAGAGTGTAAACAGTGCACTGGCGAATGCAAATGGCGGAGGGTGAGTGCAGTACGTTTAGCGGCAGTTCCACCCACAGCTGATGGAAACAGCTGATACACAGAGTGTAAACAGTGCACTGGCGAATGCAAATGGCGGAGGGTGAGTGCAGTCCAGTCATATAGGTACAGTAAAAATATTGAGGTGTTTTTTGGGGGGCTGGAACTGATTAATGGTATTTCAATTAATTTCAATGGGGAAAATTGATTTGATATACGAGCAAATTGAGTTACGAGCTTCATCAATGAACGAATTAAACTCGTAAGTCAAGGTACCACTGTACGGTACTTATATAGGGGTGCGTACCGGTGTTCCCCGGTACCAATGTGCCCCGGTGCCGAAGTTCCCCGTCACCTATGAGGTACCTATTCCCCGTCACCTATGAGGTACCTATTCCCCGTCACCTATGAGGTACCTATATTCCCCGGTGCCGATGTTTCCCGTTATCTCTGTACATTTTTTCAACCCTTTTGAACCCTCTGAACCCAAAGTTTTTGAACCCCTTGAACCTATTTTTTTAACACTAAATCTAAATATTTTGAACCCTTTGAACCTAAATTTGTTTAAACTCTGAACCTAAATTTGTTGAACCCTTTGAACCTAATTTTTTCAACCCTTTGAACCTAAATATTTTGAACCCTTTGAACCTAAATGTTTTGAACCCTTCGAACCTAAATTTTATGAACCCTTTAAACCTAAATTTTATGAACCCTTTTAACTTAAATTTTTTAAAACCTTTTAACTTAAATTTTTTGAACCCTATGAACCTAAATTTTATGAACCCTATAACCTAAATTGTTTGAAACCTTTGAACCTAATTTTTTTTAACCATTTGAACCTAATTTTGTAACCCTTTGAACCTAAATTTGTTTAACCCTTTAAACCATATTTTTTAAACTCTTTGAACCTAAATTCCTTTAACCATTTGAACCTAATTTTTCTTTACCCTGTAAGGGGAGAGTCCGCCGTGAATTTTAAATTGCATCTATGGTCATGAATAACTTATATGTTGTGTATATTAGTACCCTTGTTATCACATGAAAATTTCAAGCTGATCAGATGAAAGGAAAAAAAAAAAAAAATTTAAGAACATATTTTTTTCGTTTTTTGATGAAATTTTGAATTGCATCTCCTCAGCCATTTTTTGACCAATTTCATTGTGACATGAGCATATGATAATTCATTGTTATTCTAGCAATTTGTGATGAGAATATTTTGAAATTTGTTTTCGAATTAAAAAAAAAAATTTGTTTAACCCGTCGGGTGCTGCCTAATTTTTGGTCGTTGACCTACGCCAGTGCCAGCCGATTTTTTAATTTCTTTTTTTATTTTATTTGTGGTCTATTGGTTAAATTAAACAATATAATGACAAACAAACCCTTTACAATTTTTTTTTTCATGTCAAAATTTGCTATGAAAATGTTTGCTACATTTAGGTTTTTTATCCATAGAGTTTATTGTTTGAGTGTGATGCATGACTACATTTCAACCCTTGAAGTATACAGACTGCAAATACATTTTAATAATCTAATAATAATTTTCAAATAGTGTAATATTAGTGAGGGCATGTCGGCATCAGCGGGGAAGGGAGAGGAAGGGGTAGATCCTTGGGTGATAAGAGGCCCACCACCACTCACTCTCGTTCGCTTGTTCAGAGGTGGCTTTCCTGGTAACGATTTTCGTTGCATGGTCACTGGACTGGCCAGCCATGTGGACACGGATGATGTCTGGGGTTCGTTCACATCCTCTTCATTATCGCCTTGAAGGTGGAGGCGACGCATAGGGGTCGATGCCTTCCGGTAAACATCGTACACCATCTTGCGTGGCGAGGGTACCTCACTCTCCTCACCACTCGACGACGGTTCTGATGATTGCACGTAGTCATAGTCATCACAAGAGTCGTCAAAAGAGTCGTCAGAATCAAAGTCACTTAGGTTCTCCCTGAAAACTTCTTCAACCAACTCAGAGTCTGTCAAAATTTGCTTTATAGGACGAGACATAATAGCGCTCGTGGTGACAAAACATACTGAAACACCATCAATCTCTTATCCCTATAGTCACCTAGGCACACCTTAGGATTCGTTTTACACCAAACAATTCGAGTCGAGTCGAGTCAATTAGAATCACAACGAGTCTTCACTCGTTATGACAATTGCTCTCCTTGACTCGACTCAACTCGATTTGACTCGACCCGCTTGGTGTAAGTGCAGCCTTATCCACATGCTATATTGTTGCCACATCGCTCAAAGAGTACATGTGTAATCCTATGTGGAAATGAAAAATAATAAGGGATTAGTTTTGCCGAAATAAATTTTTAATTATGCCGACGTAAATCTACGTTGCTGGCACTGGGGGTGATACGCCCTGCCGACGTAGATCTACGTCGCTAGCACCCGACGGGTTAAAAAAAAAAGAGAAAAAAAGAACATTTTAAGGATAATTTTCCCATATATCAAAACTAAGACTTAAAAACAAAAATGAAATCAGAACAGATTTTTCTACGATATTTGATTTTGTGTGTCCTAAAGTTTCGTGAAAATTGTGCCAAAAATAAAAGAGAAAATAGATTTTATGTTCATTTTATACTAGTTTTGAGAAAAACGCGTTTGAAGTTTTGCTAAAGTTTCTGCACTCCAGTGAAGATACTATACTGTCAATGCTACTTTCATATGAATTTGATGTGATCAGTAATCACATATCAATGCATGCATAAAAGGATCTGCACCTTGTCCCCCCTTATAAAGGTATTAATTAATCGCTCAAAGGCGAGGGTGTCAGGGCGCGCCACGCCCCTCATTGTTGCAAGGTTCGATAAAAATTCACCAGGTGCATAGATTTCGGTTGGAATCCTTTGTCTGTCTTCCTCTTCTTGTTTATTGTCTCCTTCGGTGTAATTCTTCTCTTTTCTCTCTTTTCTAGTCCTTTTGGATGTATACATTTGTTCCAAAAATTTTTGTGAACAGGTTGCACTTTTCATATCCAAAATTGTTCCAGAATTGTTACCTGGGTAACAAACTTCACCCTGAAGAGTGCTGTTTTTTAAATTTTTATATAGGCTTAGTTTTGATATATGGGAAAATTATCCCTCCCCCCCATTTTTTTTTATTTTTTATTACAAGTTTTGACAGTTTAAATGCCCCTCGCTTTGGGCATTTAAAAAAAATTCCGACTGAAAGAAATTCCACCATTCGAAAGCCCAAAGGATAGGGTGTTGCCATCTATAATAATATAAGCGAAAGTGTGTGTGTGTGTGTGTGTGTGTGTGTGTGTGTGTGTGTGTGTGTGTGTGTGTGTGTGTGGTATAGGTTCCGCCCCCCGTGGCGCAAACACCTCATATGGCACATTTTTGGAATCAGGTTGACCAGGGGAAGGTCATAAGCCCACTTATGAGATGATCCGATCACTTTTTTTTTCTTTTTTTTAGCAGCCTATTAGCGAGAATTGTGAAAACAAAAGGTGGGTTGCGAGAATTGAGGAAACCTTGATGTAGGGTGATGGGTAATGGGTGAGTGAATGGGGGGGGGGTGAGGGGTAAGGGGTGTGGGGTGATGGGGAGTGAATGGGTTTGGGGGGTGATGGGGGGGAATAGGGGGGGGGATGGGTAGGTAATATAAGGAAATGTGTCTGTCTGTCGCTGTGTCTGTGTGTGTTGGTGTGTCGGGTATGGGTGCCGCCCCCGGGGGCGCAATCCCCTCATAGGCACATTTTTGGAACCGGGTTGACCGGGGGAAGGGTTTTAAGCGAATTATGGATGATCCGATCTTTTTTTTTTCCTTTTTTTTTTAGCAGCCTATTACGATAATTGTAAAAAAAAAAGGGGTTGCCAGAATTGGGGAAAACCTTGATGTAGGTGATGGTAATGGGTGGTGAATGGGTGGGGTGGGGGTAGGGGGTGGTGAATGGGGGGGGTGGGGGGTTGGGGGGGGGGTAGGGAATAGGTGGGGGGTGGGGGAAATGGAAATAAAAAGCAAAAGTGTGTCTGTCTGTTTTCTGTCTGTCTGTGTGTGTTTGTGTGTGTGTGTCGGGTATAGGTTCCCCCCCCCCGTGGCGCAATCACCCTTTGGGCACATTTTTGGAACGGGTTTTGACCGGGGAAGGTTTAACCCCAATTATGAGTGCCGATCACTTTTTTCTTCTTCTTTTTACAGCCTATTAGCAAATGTAAAAAAGTGGGTTGCGAAAATTGGGAACCGATTACTTGACCTTAAATCGATGGGAAAAGGGTTTAAATTTGTGGGGGTGATGGGTAAGGGGGTTGGGGTACGGGTGATGAATGGGTGGGGGTAGGGGTTTTGGGGGTGATGGGTGTGGGTGAGGGAATAGGGGGGGGGGTTGATGGGTAAGGGGTGATGAATGGGTGGGGGGTGATGGTAAGGGGAGATAAAGGGTGGGGGGTGAGGGGAATGGGTGAGTGAAGGGGGGGGAAAAACATACATTCTACATCCAGATTCGGAAAGTAGAAGGGCCATCGGGAGAGCCCGGTTTTGGGGGGCCGAAGGCCCCCCCCAAATAGCCCTCCGAAGGACAGAAAAAAGTCGCCCGAGGGGGGCTTTGGGCCCCCTGAGCCCATATAACTCAAATTCACATATAAACAAATTATTTTTCATATTGTCAGCGGACTCCCCCTTAAACCTGATTTTTTTAAACCTTTTTAACCTACTTTTTTAACCCTTTAAACCAAACCTAACCTAAATATTGGCCCTTTATAAACGGGGAAATATCTCCCTCATAGGCGGGGAACATCGGCCCCCGGGAACAAAGGTCCTTTTTTGGGAGGCGGGGAATGGGTCCCGGGGGGAAAAAATACCTTTTAAGGGGGGGAAATCGTACCGGGGGAAAAAAAGGGTCCCTTTAGGAGGGGGGGAAACATCGGTACCGGGGGAAACAAAAAGGACCTCTTAGGAGGCAGGGAACATGGGTCCCCGGGGAAAAAAGGCACCTTTAGGAGGGGGGAACTGGTAGGGGGAACAGGCACCTTTAAGGGGGGAGAACATCGGTAGGGGGGAAACGGGCACCTCTTAGGAGGGGGGGGAAACATCAGTCCCGGGGAACAATACCTCTTGGGAGGGGGGGAAAACTCGGTCCCGGGGGAAAAAAAAAGGCCTTTTAGGAGGGGGGAGAAAACATCGTACCGGGGAAAAAAGGGTACCTCTTAGGAGGGGGGAACATCGGTACCGGGGAAAAAAGGTACCTCTTGGGAGGCGGGGAAAAACATCGGTACCGGGGAACAAAGGTCCTCTTAGGAGGGGGGGGAACATGGGGTACCGGGGAACAAAGGTACCTCTTAGGACCCCAGGAACATCGGTAGGGGGAACAAAGTACCCTTGGGAGGAGGGAATGGGGCCGGGAAAAAAAGGTCCCTCAAGGGGGGGAACATCGTACCGGGAACAAAGGTACCCTTAGGGGGCGGGAACAGGGTACGGATCAAAGGTACCTCATGGGCGGGAAAACATCGGTACCGGAGAAAAAAGGGTACCTCGGAGGGACCGGGTCCCCGGGGAAAAAAGGGTCCTCATAGGGGGGGGAACATGGGTACCGAGAAAAAAGGTACCTCTTGGGGGGCGGGGGAACTTGGCCCCGGGGAACAAAGGTACCTTAGGGGGGAACATGGGTACCGGGGAGAAAAAGGTACCTCTTAGGAGGGGGGAACATCGGTACGGAGAAAAAAGGTACCTCATACGGGAACATGGGTACCGGAAAAAAAAAGGGTACCTCTAGGCGGGAACCGGTAACGGGGAACAAAGGTCCCTCTTTAAAGGCGGGGAAACATGGGGTGGGGGAACCCCAAGGTCTCTAGGGGGGAAACCCGGGTAGGGGGAAAAAAGGGTACCTCTTTGGGCAGGGAACATGGGTACCGGGGAAAAAAAGGTACCTTTTGGGGGGGGGAAATCGGTACCGGGAAACAAGGCCTCTTAGGCGGCAGGGAAACATCGGTACCGGGGAAAAAAGGCACCTTTAGGAGGGGGGGAACATGGGTACGGGGAACAAAGGCCCCTTTTTAGGAGGGGGAGAACTTTTGGTACCGGGGAAAAAAAAGGGGGACTCTTAGGAGGCGGGGAACATCGGTAGGGGGCAAAGGTACCTTTTTGGGGGCAGGGGAACACGGTCCCCGGGAAAAAAAGTTCCTCTTAGGAGGGGGGAACATCGGTACCGGGGGCAAAGGTACTCTTGGGGGGGGGGAACATGGGTACCGGGGAACAAAGGCACCTCTTAGGGGGGGGGGAACATGGGTACCGGGGGAACAAAGACACCTTTAGGGGGGGGGGAAAATCGGTACCGGGAAAAAAGGTACCTCTTAGGGGGGCAGGGAAACATCGTCCCGGGGAACAAAGGGCCCCTTTTAGGGGGGGGAACATCGGTACCGGGGAACAAAGGTACCTCTTAGGGGGGGGAGAACATCGGTACCGGGAAAAAAGGTACCTTTTGGAGGGGGAACATCGACCGGGGAAAAAAGGGCACCTCTTAGGGGGCGGGGAACAGGTACCGGGGAAAAAAAGGTACCTCTTAGGGGCGGGAACTGGTACCGGGAACAAAGGTCCCTTTAGGAGGGGGGAACATCGTACCGGGGAACAAAGGGTACCTCTTGGAGGGGGGGGAACATGGGTACCGGGGGAAAAAAGGGTACCTCTTAGGAGGGGGGGAACATGGGTCCGGGGGAACAAATGTACCTCTTAGGGGGGGGGACATGGGTACCGGGGAAACAAATGTACCTTTAGGAGGCGGGGAAAGGGTACCGGGGAACAAAAGGTACTTTTAGGAGGCGGGAACATCGGTACCGGGGAAAAAAATCCCTCTTAAAGGGGGCGGGGAACATCGTCCCGGGGAAAAAAGGCCCTTTGGGGGGGGGGAACATCGGTACCGGGGAAAAAAAGGTCCCTCTTAGGGGGGGGAGAAATGGGTACCGGGGAAAAAAGGGCCCCTCTTAGAGGCGGGGAACTCGGTCCCGGGAACAAAGTACCTTTTAGGAGGCGGGGAACTCGTACCGGGGAACAAGTACTTTTGGGAAAGGGGGGAACATCTACCGGGGAAAAAAGGTCCCTCTTAGGAGGCTGAAAACACGGTACCGGGGAATAAAGGTCCCTCTTGGAGGCAGGAACATCGTACGGGAAAAAAGGCACCTCTTAGGGGGGGGGGAACACGGTACCGGGGAAAAAAGGTACCTCTTAGGACGGGGAACATCGTACCGGGAACAAAGGCACCTCTTAGGAGGGGGGGAAATCGGTACCGGGGAACAAGGTAATTTAGGAGGGGAGAACATCGGTCCCCGGGGAAAAAAAGGTACCTCTTAGGGGGCAGGGAAATGGGTACCGGGGAAAAAAGGCCCTCTTAGGAGGGGGGAACATCGGTCCCGGGAACAAAGTACCTCTTGGGAGGCAGGGAACATCGTACCGGGGAAAAAAGGCACCTTTTAGGAGGGGGGAAAATCGTACCGGGAACAAAGGTACCTCTTAGGGGGGCAGGGAACATGGGTTTACCGGGGAACAAAGGTACCTCTTAGGAGGCAGGAACATGGGTACCGGGGAACAAGTACCTCTTAGAGGCAGGGAACTGGGTCCCCGGGGAACAAAGGACCCTTTTAGGAGGGGGGGGAACATGGGTCCCGGGGGAACAAAGGGACCCTCTTGGGAGGCGGGGAACTGGGTTTACCGGGGAACAAAGGTCCCTTTGGGAGGGGGGGAAAAATCGGTCCCGGGGAAAAAGGTACCTCTTGGGGCGGGGAAACATCGACCGGGAACAAAGGCCTCTTAGGAGGCGGGGAAAACATGGGTACCGGAGAACAAAGGTACCTCATAGGCGGGGACAGGGTCCCGGGGGAACAAAGGTCCCCTTTTAGGAGGGAAACATGGGTACCGGATAAAAAAGGGTCCCTCATAGGCAGGGAACATCGTAGGGGGAAAAAAGGTACCTTAGGGGGGGGAACATGGGTACCGGAGAACAAAGGTACCTCTTGGGAGGCGGAATTTTGGCCCGGGGAAAAAAGGTACCTCATAGGCGGGGAACATCGGTACCGGAGAACAAGGTACCTCTTGGGAAAGGCGGGGAAACATGGGTACCGGAGAAAAAAGGGTCCCTCGGCATAACAAAGGTACCTTTTGGAGGCGGGAACATCGGGTACCGGGGGAAAAAAAGGTACCTCTAGGCGGGGGAACTCGACCGGGGGAACAAAGGTACCTCTTTGGGGGCAGGGAACATCGGTACCGGGGAAAAATCCCCCTAGGGGGCGGGAACCGGACCGGGGGACAAAGGTACCCCATAGGGGGGGAAATGGGCCCGGGGGAACAAAGGTACCTCATAGGGGGGGGAACATCGGCCCGGAGAACAAAGGTACCTCTTAGGGGGCGGGGAACATTGGTCCCCGGGAAAACTAATTATCAGGGGCGGGAACACGGTACCGGGAGAAAAAAAGGTACCTCTTAGGAGGCAGGAACATCGTTCCCGAGAACAAAGGTCCCTCATAGGCAGGGAACTCGGTCCCCGGGGGAAAAAAAGGGTACCTCTTTGGGCGGGAAACATCGGTACCGGAGAAAAAAAAAGGTACCTCATAGGGGGGGAACATCGTTAGGGGGGGAAAAAAAAGGTACCTCTTGGGGGCAGGGAACATCGGTACCGGGAACAAAGGGTCCTCTTGGGAGGCGGGGAAACATGGGTACGGAAAAACAAAGGACCTTAGGGGGCGGGAACATCGGTCCCGGGGAGAACAAGGTCCCTCTTGGGAGCAGGGAACAGGGTAGGGGGGGAAAAAAGTACCCTTAGGCGGCGGGGAACACGGTCCCGGGGAACAAAGGTTTCTTAGGGGGGAGGGAACATCGGAGGGGAAACAAAAAGGTACCTTTTAGGAGGCGGGAAAACCAATCGTACCGGGGGAAAAAAGGTACCTCTTAGGGGGGGGGGAACTCGGTCCCGGGGGAACAAAGGTACCTCTTAGGGGGGGGGGGAACATCGGTACCGGGGGAACAAAGGCCTCTTAGGGGCGGGAAACATCGTACCGGGGGAACAAAGGTACCTCTTAGGGGGCGGGGAAAATCGTACCCGGGAAAAAAGGTACCCTTGGGGGCGGGGAACACGGTCCCGGGGGGAACAAAGGTCCCTCTTAGGGGCGGGAAACAGGGTACCGGGGGAAACAAAGGCCCTTTTAGGAGGCGGGGAACTCGGTCCCGGGGAACAAAGGGTCCCTCTTAGGGGGAGGGGAACATCGGTACCGGAAAACAAGGTCCCCTTTAGGAGGGGGAACTCGGTCCCGGGGGGAAAAAAGGGACTCAAGGCGGGGACATCGGTCCCCGGGGGAAAAAAGGTACCTTTTTAGGAGGGGGGAAATGGGTAAACCGGGAACAAAGGTACCTTTAGGGGCGGGGAACATGGGGTTACCGGGGACAAAGAACCCTTTGGGGGGGGAACATCGGTACCGGAAAAAGGGGACCTCTAGGGGGCAGGGAACATCGGTACCGGGAACAAAGGACCTTTAGGGGGGGGGAACTCGGTCCCGGGGAAAAAAGGTACCTCTTAGGAGCAGGGAACATCGTCCCGGGGAAAACAAAACACCTCTTGGGAGGCGGGGGAACATGGTTACCGGGAAAACAAAGGTACCTCTTAGGAGCGGGGAAACCGTTAGGGGGGAAAAAAGGGTCCCTCTTAGGGGGGGGAAATCGGTACCGGGGAAAAAAGGGTACCTCTTGGGGAGGGGGAACTCGGTCCCCGGGGAAAAAAGGGTACCTCTTAGG
The DNA here is from genome assembly GCA_016584305.1 of Chionoecetes opilio. Taxonomy (NCBI): domain Eukaryota; kingdom Metazoa; phylum Arthropoda; class Malacostraca; order Decapoda; family Majidae; genus Chionoecetes; species Chionoecetes opilio. The sequence goes on along the minus strand of JACEEZ010009559.1, from coordinate 613,623 downwards.
GGCAGGGAAAATCGTACCCGGGGGAAAAAGGTCCTCTTAGGAGGGGGGGGAACATCGGTACCGGGAAACCCAAAGGCCCTTTTAGGAGGCGGGGAACATGGGTACCGGGGAAAAAAGGTACCTTTAAGGCAGGAACATCGGTACCGGGGAAAAAAAAAACAAAGGACCTTTAGGAGGCAGGGAACATCGGTCCCGGGGGAAAAAAGGACTCTTGAGGCGGGAAAACCGGGTTACCGGGGAAAAAAGGGCACCTCTTAGGAGGCGGGGAACTGGGTCCGGGAAAAAGGGGTACCTCTTAGGAGGCGGGGAAATCGGTACCCGGGAAAAAAGGTCCTCTAGGAGGGGGGGAACCGGTCCCCGGGGAACAAGGTACTTTAGGAGGCAGGGAACACGGTAGGGGGGAACAAAGCACCTTTAGGAGGCGGGGAACACGGTCCCGGGGAAAAAAGGTACCTCTTAGGGGCGGGAAAACCGGAAACCGGGAAAAAAAAGGGTCCCCTTTTGGAGGCGGGGAACATGTACCCGGAAAAAAGGTACCTCTAGGGGGGGGGGGAACATCGTTACCGGGGAACAAGTCCCTTTTAGGAGGCGGGGAACATGGGTACCGGGGAACAAAGGTACCTTTTTAAGGGGGGGAACAGGGTCCGGGGGAACAAAGGGTACCTCTTAGGGGGGGGGGAACATGGGCACTGGGGAACAAGGTCCCTCTTAGGAGGCGGGGAATATTGGTACCGGGGCATAGGGATGACCCCCCTTAAAGTGTTTGCCAAAATTTTTACCGTTGACATCCTTATGCAAGCACCTTTAAACATCAAAAAAAACAAAGAATGATAAGTTTATTAAACTCGCTGATCATTCTATTAATTTACGATATATATTCAAATAATAGATGAAATTGAAACTTTTTTTTTTAACATTTATTTAAAAACATAACCTTACATTTTTTGAAAGAGAGGGGGAAAAAAGGAAATTAAAACAAATGGGGTTATGGGCACCCTTTATCTTGTGTGTAAATTTTTATCATAAAGAGACAAATGGGGGTTTCGGGGGTCCATTGGGACTTTTAGATAGCAAAATTGCCATGTAGATGTTTTTACAACAGAAATATTTTTTTCTCAATAATATATTTTTTTTGTACTGACAAAAATCCCATATAAAACCAAAAGTTGAATGTGCCTTTTTTTTGTTTTAAAAAAACCAAAAGTGTATTAAACCCAATTTTAAATGCATTATGATTTTTATCAAAAAAAAAATATTTTTCCTTTTTTCAACCGCCAAAGTAATTTTTACACAACAAAATTATATAAATTTTTTTTTAAAACAATGTATAGTGTTAGTGGAATTAGATTTTAAGAAAAAGTAAGATACATTTAAAACTACCCCCAAAAGTACAAATTCCTTTTCATTGGTTTTTAAACCCGAGTTAGCTAAAAGAAAGTACCTTTAAGCATTTACACAAATTTCCCCTTTAATTTAATTGGTTGACCAACAAAAATTTAAGCTTATCATAATCAGGGAGTGTGTTTATTTGGCTTTAAAAGGAAACAATTTTTGCTGTCTTCTTGTCCGGGCGGCTTCCCCAGTTTTTTTGTAAATGTTATAATTTTTTTGCACTGTAGGTTATATTCGTTATTTGCTTTTAATTACTATTCTATCTCTTTTTTACAAATTCTAAACAAAATCTGTAGTAGTTAATTTCATGTAGAACATTAAATTAAAAAAAAAAAAAAATCGATTTAAATCAAATAAATCAGATTTAAATCAAAAAAATCCCATTTTTTTTATTTAAAAAAAAAAAAAAAATCAAAAACCCTGCTAGCACCCATTTTGGCAAATTACCTATCTAATCAAGATTTATGGACATTTGGAATGGGATCTTAATACTCAGTGCAGTTTTCCATTGGGAGTATGGTTTCTGTTTACCTTAATAGATTCTAAGAAACATTCTCTCTGTGAGCTTCCGTCGCAAATCACTATTTTCGGAGATATAAGATGCTTTTAAGGGGAGCGTCCAGCTAGAAATACGAAAATGATCGGGAAAAACTTAAAAATACTGAAAAAATTCCTGAGCAATGGCAACATCTTTAGTAGTGTCGACCGGGATGATTTGGACCAGGTTTTGACAAACTAAACTTGATCTAGTTGCCATGTTTATTGAAATAATCAAACAAAAATTTAATACAAACATAGGAGAGTCACTACCTATTTGTCATTAAAGTTTAAACAAATTTCCATTGTAGCTCTGTTAGCAATTCACTGAGAAGTGTGGACCGCATTGTTACACTAAATGGGGTAAATCGGACCACACTGGGTAAATCGGACCACCATATAAAAAACAAACAACTTTTCTTCTAAATTAGACTAACCTCCAAAAACTGAAACAACATGTCATACCATGCCCATGAACACAATCAAACATTCTGCGAGCTGTTCTTCACATTCTCTGGGGAGGCACACATAACATCATAATAACATACGACAAACAACTGTACAGGGAGGTCCCGTTATACGAGCATTCAATATACAAGAATCCGATGGTACGAGATGTGTAAATTAGGGTCTATTTTCAATATACGAGATCGAAAATCCAATGCTACGACATTCAAACTGGGGTGAGTAAATATTACTAAAGTAAATTACAAGTTATTCACTAAAATTATAAAGTCATTTACTGACTATATGATTTTACCTAAGGTTGTACGATTATAATCAATCTGAAAATATGATAATTCTGGTGGCTCGGTACGACAATGTGGCCTACAAAAATTCACAACCCTGGACGATGTACAATGATTCAGATGCGCAGAGACGAGTTTGTGGGCAGTGGAAGAGGTCTGCGCACCCCTCCCTTGTCCCTTACCTACCCTACCCTCTCGAGTCTAGTGTATCACGCGGCGTCCCCAAGAGTACATACAACGTCTTTGTTGCTTGTATGTATTGTGCCTTGTGAGTCTATTTTAGTGATTTGCTGGTTTACTTAATGTGCTTATTGTGACTTATTTGTGCTCTGTCCTACTGTGCTGTCACACTCTTAATTCACTGTGTTTTGTGTGGTGGTGCGGTGGTGTGGTATATAGAGCCCTATATTTGAGAGTTTGAGAGTTTGTTGTTTGCTATAGTTTATTTTAGCTTGAAAAACCAGTTTATTTATTTATTTTTTATAATTTTTTTTATAATTGATGGGGTCCTGGAACCAAACCTATATTTTACCATTACTTATGTGTTTTGTTATACGAGATTTCGCTTTACGAGTATGCCAGGTGGAACCTAACTGCTCGTATCTTCGGGACCTCCCTGTATACGCATCTTATCTTTGTTTGTGTATGTATGTGTAGTGATCATTTTTACCATCTACACCTTTGTTACCATTATGTAGTGCCCATCTTGGGAGTGTACTCTACAGTCCTGGTTACTCCGCTGCCACCACCCACATTAAGTGGGAAAAATATATGAATGAACCAAAAACAAAAGATTTAAGAAAATATGTAAGTTGGAAACTGAATGACAACTCGTTAATATATTTCTAATTATAATATATTTATAATTCTTTACTGTCTCACTTCCCAACTGGTGTACATTCACAAGTTGCCTTAATTCTAATAAATCATATCCCCTAACGATACGCACACTTCTTAACCTAACATCTTACTTAATAAACATATTTCATCCTATTCGAAAGTGAAACAGACTACTTAATTCTACACTCTCCGCCACACTTCTTAACCTAACAACTTACGTAATAAACATATTTCATCCTATTCGAATGTGAATCAAACTACTTAATAAACATACGTCATCCTATTCTAATGGGAAACAGACTCAATCCTACACTCTCCGCCACACTATCTCTCCTTTATCCGCCTCACTTATCTCTGGGCGATAAGAACACGAGAGTCATGTTGGGGGAGTCATGAGTGTGTGGCTGTCTCACACCGCGCCACGGGTAGGACACCGCCACTATGACAGCCGCAACAGGGCTGCTGCCGCCCTCACTTCCCACTCTATTCCTGCTACTCGGTGACCATCACATCGCCGCCATCACCTCCATATCCACTCCTGCCTTGGGACCCTGGATAACAAATTCCATTAGTCCTTATGTAGACATAAACCACCAATAAATCACACCTACATCTCTAGCTAACTATATATTTTATAACATTCCTTTACAAGGGAGGATAAGGTCACCTCCCAGTGGGCTTACCCACTGGGAGTCCGTCTGCTACTAAATGCTAACCTGACGTTCAGCTCCCCTTCTCACTTCGTTTCGATACGTGGTCAACTACCACTGGCTTAAAATATAAGCCTAACCAGTGATTCAGGAATGAGGCGTGGAGGAAAATTCCTCGTTAGCTTATTGATACTTATGTGTTATTTCATCTCTTCCCCTATTAATGTAATTTCTCGCGTTACATATGTATAGCCTCTAATCACAAGCGTCACTATAACAATCCTGCCTGCACCACCACGGGCGAGGGCCAACCATCACAGCCCTCAAGTTAACCTCCAGGGCCTACCATTCCACCCCTGGAGGTCACTGCCTACATGCGCTATAGGCCCATATGGAAAAAAGAAGAAGATAGATCCGTGATAGCTGTAAAATGCGGTAGCTTGATGCGCTATAGGCGAGGATTGTAGTACATTTAGGTATGCGTGATAGCCATAAAGCACGATAGCCGAGGTTTGAGTGTATATGGGCTAAATGCAAGAATGCTCGTCAAATCCCGGCAGGTGGAGATTCCCGACCGTCGTATCTCCACCGATGGGATATACAAGAATAGTTTTCAAATGCCCGGCCAGTGGAGATTTGGGCAGGCGTACCAACACAAGCGAGTCCAAGGCGGCATCAGTATTTTGTCTGTTTTACACCTATCTAATTCCTTTTACTAGCCTAATTTATCATTTCTGCCATAAAAATAATAGCTTTGTTAGTGTTCGCCACTTATCTGAGGCGTTGATGAAGAAAAAATGGGCCTGAGTGATACTTGTGCGTACATTTGAACCTCTCTAGCCATCGCCACAAAGCAATATGGCGGAACACCGCCACCACCGCCGCTCTCCCTCGTCACCACTTATCACAGCAATATAAGGCCTCCTGCACCTAATTTTACCTTAATTATGACACGTGTGCATTCACAGTGTATGAATGTCACTCGGTTATGTTGAAAACTCGCCTGTAATGGTCTGGGAAGAAATAGGATGGAATAAGGGCAGAGCGGTATGCAGGTGGGATGTGCTTAGTGAACGCAATCAGCTGACTCAAATCTCCATTCGTTGCTCGACGCGTTGCGTTGTATTATGAGTCTTGCTTGCCGAAACGCGATGCAACGGGTGGAGAAAAATTCTTGCATATAGCCCTATATCACCTCGATCCCTCAATCCTCACCCCTGTATCTCTATGGATAAGGAAATTGTATACTATAACCGGAAAGAGTGCTAGTAAAAAGGCCGCAACGATACCTGTAGATGGGACGGAAGCTTTCCACACATCACACCAAGACCAAGACCCATCACGGAGCCAGAACTTCATCCGCCTCAAGGCTGAATCACACCATACCATCATGCCTTCACCTGTACCTTCCTGAGGAAGACTAATCAACCCTCGCGACTGTGATAGATTCACAGGTGTAAACCATGGCGAATATCTTCGATCTCAACATCGGTGCCTTTCAACAATAACAAAAAGGTAGAGATGGTTACCTTACACTGTTACCTTAATATCTTGGTAAATTTTTGTTATTAGGCAACTGCCGATTTCGAGGACGAAACATAGTTTTCCCGAATAGTTTTGGTGTGTTTTGAATTAATCTGGCTCTCGCTTTTGTCGGAAATCAATGTTTGTTTACATGTGTTTGTGTGGGGAAGGGGGGTGCCCGCCCTGCCCCTCCAGGCCTGCCCCGCAAACATTGCTAAGCTTCATACTGCCATAGTATTGGTAATTTTCGTTTTATCTCTATATCTTGTGTTACTAAACCAAACCCCACTTCTAACCTAACCTAACCTAATCTGATTTAACATAACTTAACTTTCTGGCTGAAATATCGGTAGATTTTTGTTAGTACGTGTAATACCATTAATATTCGATTGCGCCATGGGTAATAGGGCTCAAAATACACAGAATGAAGAAAGATACACAAATGTAAGTAAGAATCCAATGACTTTTGAAAGCCCACTACCAAAATAATACCATTATCTTTACTGCAAATTTTCCACAAAGTCGAAACGCATAGCAGAAAAGCAACAAAGGCATACTTACACAACATTAAATCTAAGCTAAATGTCATAGGTAAAAATATTAGAATATCAATTGGTGGAGCATCCTGCAATAAATGATGACCAATTTTGGTTACCCTACACTGTCATTCCCTACATTTTAACTAATAAAATTTTTCATTCACATTCACTGCACTGTGAATATTGTATTTGGGTACATGCTTAAAATCATTTGTTTTCCCCTACAAAATCTTTTTTTTAATCAGTTTTAATAAATTTACGAAAAATATATATGTCCTCAAAACACTAATAATAATATTTTTCTCAAAATATTTATGTCAAATACGGGTGCGTCTTATGCAGAGGTGCGTCTTATGCGCCGGCAAATACGGTATGTATATATTTATATAATATATTATATAATATATATATATAATATTATATATATATATATATATAATATATATATATATATATATATAATATATATATATATATTATATATTATATATATATATACAGGAGAACACTCGTTTAAAACCGGCTTCAAACAACGGCAGCCTCAAAACACGGCACTAATCGACCCAGGTTTTTTTTTTTTTTTTTTTTTTTTTTTTTTCTTTTTTTATTTTTTTTTTTGTTTTTTTTTTGTTTTTTTTTCTTTTGTACTAAACTAAAACTCTAACTGTCTTCCTGTTCTGTTTGATACCACTTTCCTAAACTTACATCTTTTCAAAAAGAAAGTAACAAGACACCTCCCTCACAAATGGAAGCTCACACCACTTTTATTATTATTCTCTACGCTTCTTATAGGACTGCCAACTAAGCGGCCTTTGGTTACCCATTTATTTTGTGCCCATGGCCGGTATCCTAAGTGATGAAAAAAAAAAAAAAAAAAAAAAAAAAAAAAAAAAAAAAAAAAAAAAAAGGATTTTGGGCGATTCCATAAGAGTAATCTCTAAAAACAACGGCAAAGAGTTTTTATCCGGTATGCGCTCCCCCCAGTGGTGCCGATAAACGAGGTTCTCCTGTATATATATATATATATATGATATAGATATATATATATATATTATATATAATATATAATATATATATATACATATATATAATAGTATATATATATATATATATATATATATATAGTACACGCTAGGGTCACGCATAAAGCGTGTTCGCATGAAGTGTTTTTCCCACATAAAACGAACGACCAAAATATTATTTATTTTTTTTTTTTTAAATATAAATAAAATTCCAAAATTTTCGTTAGGAACGAATTTGATCATATAGAACGATTCCGCCATCAAGTAGGGCAATCCGAGGAGTTCTCATATAGAGAGCCGAAATAATAGTACCGAAAGTGAGCAGGCCGCCATAAGAAGGCTTGCGGCAGCTTGCGTTTTCTTGTAACTCGAGGCACTTTTTGTAAGCTGGCTTGCCCAGCTGGGGCAAGCCGTGGCAAGGGTGAGTGAGGAGGGTCACGGCGGCGGCGTGTCGCCACGGAGATGGGGTGAGGTTGGTGGTGAGGTGGGGAACGGCGGTAGCGACGTGCAGTTCTCATCCATTTGCCAAAAAAAAAACATTCTTGTGAAGTACCGTATTTGCCGGCGCATAAGAACGCAGTTTTTTCCCTTAAAAAGGAATGCAAAGTTCACCCTGCGTCTAATGCGGCCATATTAGCGCATGAGAGGTCGGGCAGAGAATCCAGAACAGCCGGTGGTGTATTACTAAAGGGGTCTGGAGTGATCTGTGTTTGAGCAGTAGTCCCACTGAGCAACAAATTTGTAAACTGTGTTATCAACAGTAATGGATAATACTAAGAAAAGGTTGGAGTTTAAGAGAAAACAAAGAGCTGGGGCAACAAGATAGCGATTGCTGCTGCCAAGATGGCCGTGTCAGATGTAAATATCATCCACCTCCCGCTGCTGCTTCTCTCCATTGTAAAACGTCTGATATCTCAGGTTCTGCCGCTGGATACTGGGGATACTTCACTCGGCGACGCCCTCCGTGCACCCACCATGGGTCATTACCGCTCAGACTCCTCCACGCACCCATGGAAAAGACAAACATCCTGCATCTTAGATGTCGCCCTAGACTCACATTCGACTCGGGCCACACAAGTTGACACAAACAGTTGGAAGGAGATGATAGAAGGAGGCAGAAAATGGTGATGGAATTTTCGCTGGGACTGAGTTTTGTTGATAAATGGAATAGTGAAGCAAAGAGCGTGTTAAAGTTTCATTTGAAGGAATGTGAGCCGTGAAGGGAGGTGTAGTTATCTTAGGGAGTCGGTATATACACACAAGGATGGAGAAAGGGCGTCGTGGCTTTGTAGTTTATTTGACAGCGAGTCATTGTACAAAGTGGGGACAAGAGGTGCACAGCGTGTGTCTCTATGTGTCCTGTGGCTGACTGAATGACCTGGCTGGTGTTGCAGTTGTGTTGGCGAGGACAAGACAGGTCAGCGTCAGGTCACCCTCTAATCCTGATCCCAGACAGGGGGTGGCCTAAGGCCGATGCAGGTGTGTATGTGCCTGTGTGTGTTAGCGCCGCTACAGTGGTAAGCCAAGGTGGGATAGGAGACAGCATAAGCCTTTGTACCACCTTGACCCCCTCAATTCTCACCCCTGTACCTCTACGGATAAGGAAACTGTATGAAAGTGCTACTAAAAAAGGCTGCAATGGGACGGGAGACGGGACAAAAGTCTTCCACACGGTACACACCAAGACCAAGACCCATCACGGCGCCACACCAATCCGCCTCAAGGGCCGAATCACACCCATACCATCACGGCGACATGGCACCGTCTCATCACATCCGTTAGAATTTCTTACATTCAAACAAATAGACGTGTTACACTAAATGGTGCGCCGCCGTCACGGCTCCAATACACCACCGTCCGGTCACGGCTCCAGCACATCACTGTCCTGTCACGTAACGGTTTCTGGGGAAGAATATTTTAATGTAATGAGACTGCCGTGCTGATAATTGTTGTTTTCTTCAAGGCCTTATGTACCCAAAACAGTGTCTTTTAGAGTTCAACATCCTCTTCTTCATCCAACAGAAGTGCTTAATAATGCAATTTCTTCAACCATAGCCTGTGACATGCCTGCTTAGAGGGTGAGCAGGAACTGACGAAAATGATGACCGTGACGAATAGTCTGAATACAAGGCACGGCTGACAGAACGCTGCCGTGATTTTTGAGTGTGAACCAGCCTTCACCTGTACCTTCCTGAGGAAGACTAATCAACCCTCGCGACTGTGATAGATTCATAGGTGTAAACCAGGGCAAATATCGTCGATCTCGACAATGGTGCCCTTCAACAATTACAACAATAACAACAAGGTAGAGATGGTTACCTTACAGTGTTACCTAAATATCTTCGTAAATTTTTGTTATTGGGCAACCACCGATTTCGAGGCCGAAACTTAGTCCTTCTGAATAGTTTTGATATGTTTTGAATTAGTCTTGCTCTCATTTTTGTTGGAAATCAATGTTTGTTTACATGTGTGTGTTGGGGGGGAGGGGGGGGGGGGGCTGTGCCCGCCCCGCCCCGCAAACATTGCTACGCTTCACACTGCCATAGTATTGGTAATTTTCGTTTTATATCTATATCATCTGTTACTAACCCAAACCCCACCTCTAACCTAACCTAATCTGATTTAACCTAACTTAACTTTCTGGCTGAAATAACGGTAGCTTTTTTGTAGTGCATGTAACGCCATTATTATTCAATTGCGCCATGTGAAATGGGGTTCAAAATACTCACAATGAAGAAAGCTACACGATGAAGTAGGTAAGAGTCCTAGGACTTTTGAAAGCCCACTACCGAAATAATACCAATATCTATGCTGCAAATTTTCCACAAAGTATAAACACATAGCAGAAAAGCAACAAAGGCATACCTACAACATTAAATCTAAGCTATATGTCATAGGTAGCAAAATATTAGAATATCAATTCGTGGGGGCATCCTGCAATATATTATGACCGATTTTTGTTACCCTGTCATTCCCTTAACATTTTAACTAGTATAATTTTTCATTCACATTCACTGCACTGTGAATATTGTATTTAGGTACATACTCATAATCATTTGCTTTCCCCTACAAATCCTTTTTTTTTTTTTTTACTTATGATAAATTTATGATTTCTTTTTTCCCTTAAAAACACCAATATTTTTTTTGCTCAAAATCTCCTTGTAAAATAGGGGTGCATCTTATGCGGAGGTGCGTCTTATGCGCTGCGTTAAACGCAGTTAAAGATTGGGAATGTTTGGGAATGATTAGCTCAAGAGCTGTTTAAGTTAGAATGAAGTGTTGTATATCAAATGAAAGCTGAGTTCCTCAGCTTTCATTTGATGTAGAAAAAAAATCTAATCGCAAATTATTATTGGTACAGTCAAACCTCGATATAACGGACTAAAGGGGGGGAGGAGGAGTCCGTTATAGCCGATTGTCCGTTATAGCGAGGGTATTTTCCCAAGGGGGGAAAAATATATGAAAAACCGGAAAAATTGTGAAATAAATGAGAAATAATTACAAACACAACCAGACTTGTGTAACTATGTTGGGGGTTAAACAGTGACTGGCACTACATGTTGAATTTGGTCCGCTCCTACACGTGAAAATAAATGAGAAATAATCACAAACAACAACCAGAACGTGTAGCTAGTCAAGCTCAAGCTCTAGTGAAAGGTAAACAAATTACTACGAGCCAGATTCAGCCGTGGCTTCCAAAGATATTGCTTATTATCATGACTAATGCTCATTATTATATATATTATATGGTTGTGAACTACAGTTCTATACACGTGTCACTATTTAGGTCAGTGTAGCACTGCGTGTCGCCTTAGATAAGGGTGATTTAGGGTGTTGAGGTGACAGGGAGACGTAGCAGCGGCCACGCCATAACACTAATAGTCACTATTTTAAACAATACATACCTTCTACCACTAAGTCACTAGCAACACAGGCTCCTTCCTTATGATATTATATCTTAATATGTGATACATCAAAACTCCTTAAAACCCAAGCATTCCAAAATAAAATGAGAAAATACAATAATGTTTGAGTTGACAATTCGAGCGGCGATATAAGCGGTCTAATTGAAAAAAAAAAAAAAAAAAAAAAAAAAAAAAAAAAATGAAGTCACGCAAATGGAGTTCGTTATATTCGATGTCCGTTATATCCGATGTCCGTTACATCGAGGTCCGTTATATTGAGGTTTGACTGTACTGATTTTTTTTCTTTCTATTCACCCATCCATGCGTAGACAGCTGAGTCTTGACTTCCACTTCACTTCCCCCGCCCCTCTCCCTTCCCTCAACCCTCCCACCTCACCTTCCATGCCTTTTCCTCATACTCCAACAGCTCGTCCAGGTCATTGGGGTCCTCGTCAGTGGGACGTCTTTGGTTAGGCCAACTGTGTGTGCGTCGATTATGTTGTTTGTAGAAGGTTTGTTTGTTGACAGGCATGAGGTCGAGGAGGTACTGAAGGTCACGCACTTTTTCCTTTTTGAGGGCTAAGGGGCGGCTGTAGTGCTTGGGGAGGAGGGGGGCGGAGAGGTCAAACACCTTACGGGACCAGGCTGCCCGTCCCTTCTGCAGTCTGACCTCTGTGATGTTCTCGCTGTCAGCCTCGTAGTCTGGCTTCAGTAGGTAGCTCTCACGGAATGCCAAACGCAGGAGGATTTTGCGGCTGTTTTTTAATGTGCTGCCTGGCGCTTTACGTTTGGTAATGTACGTACTTAGAGAGAGTGCCGAAACTGAAGAAGTCGTCCTGGGTCATCTTGATGACAGGGAAACCAGCTGCTACCGCGTTCTTGATGGCGTCGATGTAATCATCAGGCGTATAGATGACCCCCTGGTTTGTTATCTTACGCTCGATGTTGCTGAACGCCCGGTCGCAGGCCATGTAGCTGTGCCCAGGTACCAGGTAGACGTGATTGACCTCAAACAGGCATTTAGAGTGAAGCTCTCTTAAGTACATCAGGACAAGATTGATGTTTTTATTCTGTCCCGCACAGTTGTCGCTGATGACGACGAGCCGCCCAAAGTCACCCTTAGCAGACTCGAGCTCCAACCACTTCTTCAGGCAGCTGGCCACCTCAATGGACCCACGTTTGGCCACAGTCTCATTCCACACGAACATGGTGCTCTCACTGGTCTTGAGGTTGTGGATGCAGAAGTTGTACGTCCAAAGTGTACGCCTGTAGTATGCAGCGCTTGTATGCAGCTTCGGTGTTGGTAAAATCTGCTGCAGATCGATGCACACTGCTCTGGTTTTAGGATCGTTGTCATCCTGAAGGCGCTTCATGTAGTCTTGGGCCTTCTTAGCTTCCCTTTGGTGGTCGTCCAATTTCGCCTGCTGATCGGCCTTCTCCTGCTCGGTGGTGGCATTACTCAGTGCCATTTGAGCGTGTCACAGATGGTGCAGGTTTCCACTTTTTGGGGCTCGAAACTGATGTTAAATTCATGGGTGAACACATCACTATAATAACGAAAAGACACCCTTTCGTCTTGTGCGTACTGTTGGGACATCCAGGTCAGGTACATGTCGTATAACTTCCTGATGTTGAGGGTGCTATCGAGGTACAGCCTGTTAGGTGCTTTGGCCCTGCTATAATGGCTTGTCATGGCGGGGAGGAGACGGATGTGTTCCCTGACCTGCTCTGCTTTGCGACCCATAATCTTGTTGGCAGGTTTGTGGCGGCCACGGAGGTCAAGCAGTGGTGTGGCAGTGTGGGTCATCTTGCGTATAGCGTTGTTGATGCGTTTCTTGGTGATGTTATGCATCGCCATGAATCCAGACAAGCATACCTGTATACGCATGTTGTTGTAGCTTACATGGTGCACGCGTGTGACTGATCGCCTGCTCACTTCAGCCGTCGTACGCTTTAGTTTCATTGGCACAACGTTGATCATTTTCTGAATGTAAGCATTCTGGAGATTGTAGTCAGCGAGTCCCCAAAAATGCTGGAAAATAGACTGGACACCTGCCTGGGTTACCTTGTCGAAACATCCATCACGACAAAGTGGGCCTATAGCACGCAGAGGTATAGCACGCTGGCTATAGGGGCTGATGTAGGCTTCACCTTTGTTGTTTTTGCCTTGGCAACAGCACGCTTGCAACTTTCGGGTTTTGGAGCCCGTTTCCTGCCTTGCGAGGGGCCAGGAGCGCCAGGTGAAGGGGGGGGTGGGCTCTCGGTGTCACTGGCACTATTGTCACTGCTGGAATAATCCATGATAATGGCGAAAGTAATGCGTAAATCCAGAGAAAGCACTCGTTGCTTTCCTGTCTCCTCAGTCCCATTGCCAGGACTGAGGAGGGAGGGAAGGAAGGTGGCAGTGGTGGGGATCTGACGCTCTCATTGGCTCAACGCTCTGACGTCACGGAGTGCGTCTCGTCTCCCATTGGCTGGTTGAGCGCGTGTGGAGTTAGGTCCTTTCTACCACGGCGTCGCCTGCCTACACGTGTTCCCAGTAATCGAAGCAGAAAATCACTTTGTAAACAATAGGACTTTGGACCTTATGGAAATGTCGGAAGAAGGATGCTAACTCCACCATACTGTAGAGCGGGAATTCAGATCTCTGTCGATGTAAAAATCTCATTTTTGGCCGCGGTGGCGGTTAGTACCCTTCTGCCGTGGCGCACCTCATATGTTGTGATCCATTCACAATATCGTCAGTTATCGTAATTTAGTGATGGCTTCCATTCGAAGGTACACTCGTCATTGTGGTTTGGTGTCGTTGTTGGTGTTTACAAGTTATCAGCTGTGAGCGGTCCCTGCCAGTTCTGGAATCCAGAGAGCCCTTCTCCTCCTTACCATCGAGGGCTGGGAGATTGCCTTTCAGTGGGTTCCCTCCCACACTGGCATCCCAGGCAACGTGGTTGCTGATTCTGCTGCCAGGATGGCCCTAACAGATGTAAACACAACCCCCTTTCCTCTGCCGCTCTCCGCGGCTAAACGCCTCATCTCCCGGGTCTGCCGCTCCACCTGGAACAACACGCTCGGCGATATCCTCCGCATCAGCTCCATGGGCCAATACTGCAGTGACTCTTCCCCCCAGCCGTGGATAACGACAAAGTCCCGTGTCCTGGATGTCACCCTTACCCGCCTCCGCCTGGGGCACACGACACTCACGGCTCACCTGCATCACCTCCGTCTGTCCCCTTACCCCCACTGCCCTTGTAGTGGGGGTAATATATATATATATATATATATATATATATATATATATATATATATATATATATATATATATATATATATATATATATATATATATATATATATATATATATATATAATATATATATATATATATATACAGGAAAATACCTTTTATCCGGATACCCAATAACCGGAATTTGTGGCAGGTAAGTAAATAGTATTAAAAAATAAAAAAGTAACGAAATATTTAACTTTTAATTTTGTCGCCGTAGACGTGAGCGCCACCTATCGCCACCTGTTTATTCCCGCCATAATGCGCCATGCGCTATGATAATTCAGTGTTTATCAGTCCGTGGGCAAGGTCAGTGCTACCCGACGACCGGAGTGGTATTTTGAGTCATCCGTACTTTTAACATGCCGAAAGTTACAGCACCATTCCTGAATTCCAAAAAACAATCACCATCAAGGATGCCATATACATGTTGTCTTTTGCATGGGATAGTGTAAAGCCAATCACACTGCAGCGAAGCTGGCACAAATTATGGCCCCAAGTCATGGACGTTGGTGAGAAATCGGACGAACCCGAATTCGAAGGATTCCCGACAGTTACTGAGGACAAGTCAGACAAAGTATATGATCAAATCCGTGAGCTTCCAAATATATATATGGCTTCCAAAGACTCACATCGACATGGCAGGAATGGATGAAAATATACTAGATGAGTGGCTTGCAGTTGATGAAGATATTTCTGTGACAATGAGTATGGATGACGACCAAATAATTGCAGCCGTAAAAAATGAAAATGAGCAGGTAACGTCTGGGAGCGAAAGTGAGGAGGAAGATGAAACCGTTAAAGTGTCATGGGAATCAGCACTTAACGGCTTACAAAATTACATCAACTTTGCACAACGTCACCAATTTATATCTCTCCAAGAAGTCATGCAACTTATAATGTTACAAAACAAGACTTTACATGAACGTCGCAAAGCACTCAAGCAGACCGATATCAAAACAATGTTCGCCCGCGCAATGAAACAAAGACAAGCACCAGTATCTGTGCCGGGGCCATCAACTACAACCGATCCTGCTGTGCCTGGACCATCATCTGTCCAAGACTCAGTGCCTGATGAGCCACTATCACCACTGTCAGACAACCCAGACGACCTGGACCTGGAGTTTTCTGACCAGACTGCCTAGCCCTAAACAAATACAGTAAGTACAATAAACAAATAAAATAGAAGAAAAAAAAGTGTTCCTTTAGTATATAATTTCGTGTTAAAAGTCTTTGCATATACGCAGTTGAGTTTCTTTAGTTTATATTTATGGTACTACATTACGGGAGTGTCATTTTATACGTGCATAGTCAACAAGAACAGGAGTGCTATGTTGGGCTGGGCATGTCTATTTATGGTGAATTACAGTTCTACAATGATCTACTAATAAGGTAAGAGAAACAATCATACAATATTATGTTTATTTTTAGTAAATGCATCTTTCGTAAGTATACTTACCTATTAACCGGACTTTTCCATTAACCGGCTACCCGGAGTCCGGATATATCCGGATAAAAGGTATTTTCCTGTATATATACATATATATATATAATATAATATAGTATATATATAATATAATATATATATATATAATATGATATATATATATATTATATATTTATACTCAATATATATCAGGGTGGTCCAAGAAGAGGGGGTAAAATTTCAAAGTGCACTGGTCCTTTCTCCACCGCTGCTTTTTTTCGTGTTGCATTCCTCTCCTTGTGTGCAAATTTCATCGCGATACAATGATATTAGAGGTCGATCCATCATGTCGCTTTCTATCATAGGATTTAACGCGGAAAATATCACATACCCGAATTGGAGCACTTCCCCGACATCACAGACCCAAATGGTGTTGATTTCTGAATTCTCCGGGGTTTATAACCCCATAGACCACATTTTAATCAACTAAAACTGATATACAGCTGTCTGAATGCTGAATTTCATTATTTGGTTTTCACAGTAAATTTTAGGGGTAGGCCATACCCTGGTTAGGGTACTTCTAGTACATATTAAGCAAAATGGTTTCGCATTTTTGAACTCAGAAGGGTCGATTTACTCATAGAAGTGGTTTTCATCGCCACTGATTTATTAACAATTCACAAAATATTGCCAAAAAAATAGTTTTTTTTTATAGGAAGTAAGAATTGAAATTTTCTGTCATATTTTGCAAGTTTTAGTAAATAAATGAAATATGAAAGCATTCTATTGTAAATCGACCCTTCTGAGTTAAAAAATGCAAACCATTTTGTTCTATCTCTATTAGAAGTACCCTAACCAGGGTATGGCCTACCCCTAATTTACGGTATGAAAAACCAAATAATGAAAATCAGCATTCAGACAGCTGTATATCAGTTTTTAGTTGATAAAATGTGTCTATGGGGTTACAAACCCCGGAGAATTCAGAAATCAACACCATTTGGGTCTGTGATGTCGGGAAGTGCTCCAATTTGGTATGTGATATTTTCGGGTAAAATCCTATGATAGAAAGCGAGATGATGGGTCGACCTCTAAATTAAGTTTTATCGCCATGAAATTTCATAGGCTTGTAACCTATGGGTAATGGACAAAAAATAACCTGTGTGGAGGAATAAAAGTAGAAAATATTTTTGGTGGACCACCAAATTAATATATATTATATATATATATATATATATATATATATATATATAATATATATATATTATATATATAATATATTATATATAAAACACCACCAGGGTCCCACATAAAACGAGAAATTTGTCGATAAACGAGGTCGTTTTATGTGAATTCGCTCTATGTGAAACACATAACCTATGGGAAAAATTTATATTGGTCGATCGGTCCTCCCACCCGTACCCGTACATTTATACTTGTTCACACCCATGCATACCAGAACATTAGGGTGTCCCACAATGCCAAAGTTTTTAAATGTTGCACGCTCGTGTGTTATTCCGGTTCTCTCATAGTAAAACAGTATTGCGTTGAAATTTTGGGCGAATTGAGTAATATTTAAGGGTCCCGACAAAGTGAACATTTAGGTGACGTGACTCAAATTTCAGGATTTTTCTAAATTTCCACTTTTTTTCTCCCTCAAGTTATCAACATGGCAACAAGAGCCACTAGTAATCTTTGGCTGATCGACAAGGCTCCAATCGATGAAATCACCGGAGCCCGGCTACCATCGAAGGAGCAGGTCCTCCTCCGCTACTACCACCACCACCGGGAGATGGGGAAGACGGCGAGCGGGAGCAGGAAGGCGGTGGTGGAGGAGGTGCTTCCCTTCTGGTCGCGCGCCGGGATTCCGACAACTACAGTAATACATGCCGGCACGAAGCTGTCAAAGCTGGTAAAGGCGTACAATGACCTCAAGAAGAACAAGAACAAAGACAGGCCGAAACATCGTATGGATGAGGAGATTTTCAAAGGAGACCTCCAAGAAATCTTCGACCTCGCACACTCCTCCTTTCTCCAACGGGCAAACGTGAAGGACGAGGACAAGGAGTTCCTACGGAGTCAGAGAGAAGACAGAGGGGATCATCCATGGCTGGAATTGACCTCGTGACAGCGAAGAAGGTGGAGAAGCAGGTCGAGCGCGGAACTCGACTCAAGCGGCTCCGGGAACGTGAAGACAGCGACATTGCCAGGCTGACTGAAAGGACGGAAATCCCAAGCCAAAGCAGTAGCAACAGCAGCAGTCCTGTGTCGACGACGTCATCACCGGCTCGTGGATCCCGAAGCCAGAGGAAAAAACTCAAACAGTCGCCATCGATCTCCGTGAAGGATCTTAACCTCATTTCAACTTGGGATCGAGAGAAGTTGTCGGTGCGGCAAGCAACGTCAACGTTCGCAGCTACCGCTCAAGTTCTTGGAATGGACATTGGGAATATGGCGGTCTCGAAGAGCACGGTCCATCGAGCACGAATTGCGGGGAGAGAGCAAGCCGCCGAGAAGATCGTGGAACTGCGGAACCAGGAGATACCTGAGAGGTTGGTCCTGCATTGGGACGGAAAACTCCTCCCGTCCCTCTCTGGCGATACGGAGGACCGCATCGCCGTCCTCCTCACAGGGGAAGATGACGCCGAGTTCCTTCTTGGGGTCCCGGCAAGCTCGGATTCGACTGGCAGAAACGTGGCTGCAGTGGTCTTGAAGGAGGTGGATGAAGCGGGCGTCAGGGACAAGATCATCGCCTTCTGTTTCGACACCACGGCTTCAAACACTGGCATGGTGCAAGGTGCTTGCATTCGGATTGAGCAAGAACTCGGACGAAGCTTGCTTTGGTTGGCCTGCCACCATCATGTCCACGAGGTGATCCTCAAGGATGTCTTCGAAGCCAGACTCGGCTCTTCCTCTGGTCCTGACATTGGAATCTTCAAACGACTCCGTGATCGATGGTCCTTCGTGGATTCCTCGCAGAGAGAGACGGTGGAAACATCGGAGGACCTCGTAGAGTTCTTCACCACCAATGACACTGCCAGCAAGCTGAAGGACGACGCATTGGTCTTCCTGAAGGAGGCTCTGATGTCGAAGAACCATCCCAGGGAGGACTATGAAGAACTTCTCCATCTCTCCTACCTGTTCCTCGGTGGTGAAGGTCCAGCCAAACCATTCCGCCGTCCTGGAGCTCTCCATCAAGCCCGGTGGATGGCCAAGGCCATCTACTGCCTCAAGCTTCAGATGCTGAAATCCCAGCTGTCGCTGACTGGTCGAGAGAAGGCCGGAGTGGAACGAGTGGCCCTCTTCGTTGCTCTGGTGTACTGCAAGCAATGGCATGAAGCACCGATCTCTGTGAAAGCTCCGTTGAACGACGTGCTCTTCCTCGAGATCCTCAAGACATACCCTGACCAAACCGTTGCCAAGGCAGCAGAACAAGCCCTGCGACGCCACCTGTGGTACGTTTCCGAGGAAAACGCGAGACTGGCCTTCTTCGACTCAAGGATTGATGTGGAGGAGAAGAAGCAGATGGTCAAGGCATTGGACAAGCCCGCCTCGAAGAAGGAACTCAAGCGATTGGAGGGAAAAAAGATGACGATGTCTTCCTCCCTCTCGTCCTTCGTCACTTCGAAGACACGGTCCTTCTTTCAGAAACTCGACGCGGACGAGGGCTTCCTGGCAAAGGACCCGGCATTGTGGGAGGAGGACAACCGATTCAAGGACGCTCGGAAACGGGCACTTGGCCTCTGAGTGGTCAACGATGGCGCGGAGCGGGGCATCACCCTAGTCCAGCGCTACCTGGGGTCCACGAAGTCGGCCGCACAGGAGAAGTATCTCCTCCAGTTAGTCCACCACCATCGGAAACTTGTGGGGCGGGAAAAGAAGGAGGACCTACAAAAGAAGGCTTTCTGAATGGAAACAATGAAAACTGTCTGTTTTGATTTCCTTATAAGTTTCTTTCTAAAAATGTGGGATGTTTTGAGTTTTTTCTTTATTTTTGAAGGTTATTAGAAAATTGTTCAGTTTGTCGCGACCCCTAAATATTCTCCGAATTTCATCTAATTTCACAGGAACTCTTCTTATGCATGTGTTAATAGAAATAAAACACGAGCAAGTGAAAAAAACATGTTTCATTTTTTCCCTCTATGATCTTGGGACACCCTACAGAACATGGTATTATTTTACACTAGGATCGAAATGCCCTACACAATTGGGAGTATGGTTTCTGTTTACCTTATTAGATTCTAGGAAACATTCTTTTGGACTCAAACTTTTGGAGATAATGACATGTTGTTCATAGGGAGGCGAGAGACAAGTGTTTGTTTACGTGCAGCGTGCCTCTCACTCTTCTTCCTCTTGTGACCTACATCGCCTCTGTTCTTCCCTTGCCATACACTTTTAATGCAGATTTGGCTTTAGTTAGGAGGTTAAAGCGTGGGATTAGGTTAGGTTAGTGACTCAAAAGCAAGTTGCCATAAACCTGGATTAACTCTCACTTGTGTGCCTCGCTAGAACTGTTGTTGTTGTTGTTGTTGTTTTAGGGCTGCGAGGATCCCTTCGGGAACACTATGAGCCCTGGTGATGTCCTATGATGCTATCACAGGCGTGGTAGTTGACCTGTCTTCCTCAGGAAGGCACAGGTGAGGCGGATGACTGCGTGTTGCCAGGAGGGGGGAACGTTAGCTGCCGCCAGCAGGGTGAGCAGGTCAAAGGTGGTGACGTTCAGGGCGAGGAGTTGAGAGTGTAGCACTACACGGTGTGAGTGGAAGCGCGGACACTGCAGCAGAAAGTGCTCAATAGTCTCCGGATCACTCATGCACCAAGGGCAGTGGGGGTAAGGGGACAGACGGAGGCGATGCAGGTGAGCCGTGAGTGTCGTGTGCCCCAGGCGGAGGCGGGTAGTGATGGTTGCACTTAGGGCGTCGTCTAGCGAGGTATCCCAGGTGAATCGGCAAACCCGAGATATCAGACGTTTTACAGTGGAGAGTGGCAGCGGTAGGGGGATGATGTTTACATCTGACGGCCATCTTGGCAGCAGCAACCGCCACCTTGTTGCCCCAGCTCGTTTTTTCTTAGTATTATGCATTAGTACATCGGCGCCTAACTCTAAATAATTCATGGTAAATAACATGTGTTATCTATTATCTATTGTCTTTTGTATTGCTGTTAATGTTTCATGTATAATGTCTGCTTAAGCAGTTTAAGAACGAAAATGGAGGTCAAAAGGGTGAACTCGAGTCTCGTCAAAGACTTATGGATAATTTTCCCATTGAAAGTACTATTCGCTTTTAGCAAATTCACTTTTGGCGCTGGTTTGGCTAGACTAAATTAAATCGCCAAACGTGAGGGACCACTCATACAGTAAACCCTCGATAAACAGAACCAGTTGGGGGGAAGAGTTAATCGCAATATCCGATAGTTCGGTTTAAAGAATGATCGGTTGTCCGCCTCATAAGGGCGTCGTTCGTTCATAGGTGTTCAAACAAAGTTAACTGTATGCACACTGATTCATTGCACAGTACTGTAGAGTAAAATATAATTTTGTACTAAAAGAGAGATTTTGTACTTTTTTGAGATGAGAGATAGCACACGAGCGAGTAACAACACACAATGTACTGTAAATAGGCAAGTAAGTGCAGGGTAGTAGGTATTGTACATAGGCAGATAAGTACACTGTAACACGTAGGACGAGAGAACACACGAGTGAGTAGTCCACACACAATGAGGGCTGAGTGTAAATCGAGACGCACGGGCCGGCCAACATGTTCGGTCGGCTCACCAATCGCCGCATATGCAGAAGCTGGAGTTCAGTATATCAGAGGCTTGTTCGAAGCAACACGGCGTTGGTTTAACGAAGTTCGGTTTTATCGAGGGTTTACTGTATACACTCAACCCTCGGCTATCCCGCCTTATTGGTGCCGCTATCGGCGCGCGATAGCCGAAATCGCGATAGCCGAACAATAGAACTACTAATGGTAATAATTCTAATTGGTACCAGGATCCCCAAGATGACCACATATTTTACCACTTTTTTTTGGTATTTTGATACTTTCAACCAGTATGAGGCTAGTAGTGCTCTTTTGCTATGCATTTTGATGTGATAAGAATGATGGTTACATTAAAAATCATCGGAAATGCCTAATTTGGTTAGGTTAAGATTTTTCTAGGAATAGGTAGGCCTACCCTTAGACTTTATCAGTTTATATTTATGTATTTCGCCCTTATGTCATCCCATAGAGTGTTTACCGGATATATTTTATGCCATCCACATAATCTGCTCCCCGCATAAAACTAGTTTCAACTTTCCCCACCCAAAACCCCACATTCCTGACAGGTCTCCAGGTTTGTTATCGAGGAGGTGGAATGACTCCCGCGCCACCTATCGGCGGCAGGCGTCCACCCCTCACGAAGACACGTTTCAATAACTTGGCATCTGCCTTACCTTACCTGTCTTCCTGAAGAAGACTGATCAAAATTTGATCAATTACCACGACTGTGATAGGATCATAATACATCTCCAGGGCTCATATGCTTCCTCAACGGATATTCGTGGCCCTAAACACTTAAAAACTAAGGAGGGTGGATAATGGCAAAATGAGGCATTTCCTACTATCTTAATGTGACAATAATTTTTAACACATCAAAATACATGGAAAAAAGAGCACTTTTGACCTCATTCTTATATGCCTCGTTTAACTTTATCCTAACAAACTGCTCAGCAACGCTAAATGAACCAAACTGTTAACAGTTTCAAGGGTATTTGGTCAACATAGTCTTCATTTCAATGTTATAATGATTGAAAACGATGCTATTATTTTTTTCATATGATAATAGCATACCATAATCAATTGTATACAAAATTTCATCTTTGTTTATGTATGCACAGCTGACAAGAAATGTCCTACGTGGGCCGCCATCTTGATTAGCGGCCACAACAGCCCAACATATGTTTGTGAAGAGGTAATTGTGCTCCCCGGCACATTTAAGGCCTTAACATTACTCTTAAAACTAAAAAATGGTTTTGTAAATATACTTTTAGTGCTTATCAGTCAAATATTAAGAGTTAATCAGGATTTCTTGGCCTTCAGTAACAAACTTTGTGTATGCAACCTCCTGACGGCAATATTTGACCAACCATTCCGCAAACGTCGCCACTTTAAAAATAATGCCCGCGCCATTAGAGGCGAGAGCCAACGATCACAGTCCTCATGTCCTCAACGATCACAGCCCCTCACTGAGCCTCCAGGGCCTACCATTGCAGCCCTGGAGGTGACTGCCTACAGTCGCTGGAGGCAAGAAAAGAAAAAGAAAAAAAAAAAGATGCGTGATAGCCGTGATACACAGTAGCTTGCTGCGCTATAGCCTAGGATTGTAGTACATCTGGGTATGCGCGATAGCTGTAAAGCGCGATAGCCAAATGCGCGATAGCCGAGGTTTGAGTGTACTATGTATGTATATTTATTTTTTATATGTTATATAGAATTGCTAATTATAATTAATCTTCAATGCTGTCTAAGTTTCCATAGATATTTGTGTCTTTTATTTAAGCTTTGATTGTGCTTGGAAAGTTTAACTTTGTATCTTTTATCATTTTGATAGTACGTATATTCAATAGAGGTGGACTGGATGTCAATTTTTCAGTATTTGTGGATGCGGATATCTATTTCCAATATTTGCGGATGCGACCTCACCTTTGACTGCGACTACATGTGTGGCGGAGGTCACCAGGTGGCAGCATGAGCACCATCAAACCATCTCGGGTGTCACTATAAAAAATCCAACCATCACCACCGCGGGTGAGGGCCAACCATCACAGCCCTCCAGAATGTGCAGTGCAAACTACCTGAGCCCTTTAGGAAAACCAATAGCCTTCAGGCACTATAGGCTCCAATGTGAAAAAAATATTAATTGATAGAAATTTCTCTCGCTTGATACATGAAGTACACTTATACTCACTTGCTTGCTTTTCTTTTATATTGTTTGACTTTTTTATATGAATTATCAGCAGTTCTCCTTTTTTATCTTCAAATTTTTGAAAGAGTATATAGCTACATTTTATATTGTCTGGTATTTGTATGTTGTCATTTTGTTGTTATGTTTCAGTAATATATAGTTTTGAATTATCATTCAGCATGTTTAGTATATATATTAGTTTTACTTAAGTCAGTCCACTTCAGATCTTTCTGCACGGTCGAGTGGCCTAAGAACACCCACATGCTACCCATTAACTCTACCTTCGATTGCGAGTGCATCGGAGGACTCAGAGGCGGCATGAGCCTCTAATCACAGGTGTCACTGTAAATATCCTGCCTGCGCCACCACGGGTGAGGGCCAACTATCACAGTCCTCGAGTGAGCCTCCAGGGCCTACCATTCCAGCCCTGGAGGTCACTGCCTACAGGCACTATAGGCACGAATGTATAAAAAAAAAAAAAAAAAAAAAAAAAAAAAAGTGTTAGTCATTTAAAGTTTCTTTATTTGATTTATGTAAGTATTTTACTATGTTCTGCTGAATTGTCTGAACACTTTCTCTTGTTTGTATTTTGCTTATGACATCATCTTTCTTCTCTACAGTCTCTTCTCTTTCGGTCTCTTTCAGTTGCTCTTGAACATCTTTCACCTCTGTTTGCATTCTTGTCGAGTCTGGCACCATTGATGCTTATTTGTTTGCAGCTCTTACTGTTATATTTTTATTTTGTTTTATTTTGTTTATTACGTTTCATTTTACTTATTTTTTTCTTCTAGATTTCTGTACGTTTTCCCACTTAGCCTTTATAGTTCTTCCTCAACCATTAAGTGTCTCAGTGTTGCACACTCGAGTATCCTCACTGGATTTGCCATTTCCTCAGTCTCTACCTCTGTTACTCCTATTTCATTGGTACACACAAGTACATTCTGCTTTCTTGTGGTTTCCCTTAACATCTTCACCTTCAGCTTTTAGTTAGTTGAATATTACCATTTTTGTCCTTTCTCATTTTCCTTTATGCTTAATATAGCTACTATATATAATTTTCTTTAAATTATCATAAATATTTATAGACCAAGGTGGGGCAATGCCCCCTATGATTCCCGAGCACAACAATCCCTCCCTGCATTAATTAATGTTATTTTGGAAAATTTGTAAACTTTGATCTTGGGAGAAATCCCTATGGAAGCAGAATGCAGTAAACCTTCTCTAATTCGAACCCGTATAATTAGAACATCGGATAATTCGACCTGTTTCAGGACCAGTTCAAATATTTCAACAACTTTCCATAATCCGAACTAAAGTTCGAATTGTCCGCAAATTGTCTGAATTGTCGGAGTTTTCTGCAGCATCTTCTACCTCCTCTGTGCCATTCACTTCGTCAGCCGGCCTCTACATCGCCTCTGACACATTAAGCACCTCAAGCACTAAAGACCTTACCTTACATATCCCCAGAATGACACAACTGTTCCATTCAATAGCGGTCACCTCCCCCTCCCCCCGCACTCTCCCTACTGAACGATACTGAACGCTTCACAATACACAATGCTACCAAGATAGCAGCTGCCGAAATTTATCTATGGCTATTCTTATTGTTGCAGAAAAGCTTGTTGATGACCCTGTAATTCGTGCAGCAGAAGTTATAGCAGCAGGAAATGGAATATTAAGGAGACAAGAAGAGGAGAGTCTTTCTTTGCCCTTTGTTTACATACCCTTATTGTGGTGCGAGCTGGCAACTCAGTAGCGATCCACCTCCCAGGGATGTAGTGCAGGGGCTTGCGCTAGACATACTCTATGCTGACATCACCGTGCGCCTTCGTGTGCACCCGTTCGCGTTGCATTACTGAACGCAGCCCTTGCCTTAAGATGCTATCAGTGATGCCTGAGTGCTCAGTGTACAGTAGTAATGCATTTCAAGACTTCAGTATTAGCCATGTTTTAGTGAGTACAAGTACTATGTACAATCTGTGCTGTTTTAGCATATTTCAGTGAGTTCTTATTGTGTGGAGGGGCTAGAGGTAACCATCGGATAATTCAGACTTCCGGCTAATTCGACCCAGGTCTCCCCTCAATTAGTTCGGATTAGAGAGGGCTAACTGTATTGTATTTTTGCAGGCATAGATATATATACCATCTCATAACTGCCACATAACAATTCCCTATCATTACATAGTACGTATACCCATTTGTTTCTGCTGAAAAATAATATGCATGCCTACATGATCATATACTCATATACATTTACATGTATTTGTATGTATATTTTTGTGCATTGTTGATATGTGCATCTTTGACCACAAGCAGTCAATATTGAATTTGAATTTTTTTATTGTAGTGAGTTACTGTTCTATGTTAAGATTGTTGAGTATAATGTTATTGTGCACTGCAGTAATTATATGATTTTGCTATTCGTGCCATACTTGTTTTAGTTGTTAGTAGTTTCATTCATATTAAGTATGAGGATCTTGCAACAGACTGACATAGTATATGGTGTTGCTTTTGTGGCTTGCAGCCAAAATAAAGGAAAGTTGCAGTCACACATTAAGTAAAGCAAGCCCTTGACATTCACCAGCAATTGACATTTAATCTTTATACGTAATGAATTACTATGATTATGAAATGTAATATGATGTGGGTTTAAGTGACAACATTTTATTTACTGATTGATTTCATCATTGTTTTATAGTAAAACATTTATATTTTTTCATACAAAACTTATCAATCAAGACTCTTATACTTCCATCAAATATTGCATCTCTATTTCTACTCATATGATGTACATAAAGAATAGCTCTGAACACAAGTCGTCTTTACCCATGCATATTCTACCCTTTCAATATACCTGTCATGCTGTCTCCACAGTTGACAACGTATTTTCTCTATATGAACCACACCAATGGGTTTAAGGTATCAATACTACTTTATCATAATCTTCAATACCTATACAACATCCATCATGGTTGTTCATAATTAGAATATGTACAAGTAGCTGCTCACCGATGGCCTTACCCTCCATGGCATTGAATCTGCCTTTAGGTATAACTACCCATTCTCCTTACCATATTATTATCACCTCCCTGCACCATTACTCATCATAGTTGTAAAGTAGTGCTGAGGACAATTCACCTTTCTCATTCACCTATTACAGCAATGAGTGTTGTCCCAGACCCTGTTCAGGATGATGAGCTTACCATCCCCCGAGCTTCTATGAACAAGATGATCAAGGAACTCCTACCCAATGTAAGAGTTGCAAATGAAGCACGTGAACTCATTCTCAACTGTTGCACTGAGTTCATCCATCTGGTGTCCTCTGAAGCCAACGAGATATGCAACCAGCAGCAGAAGAAGACCATCAATGCTGAACACATCCTTGCCTGTGTGTAACTGTGTGTTTGTGTATTTATCCATAGGTATATATACAGGATTGAGTCAAACTTGTAATGTCCCTTTTTTGATATCCAATCATATATTTCTTAAGATTTATGTATGCTACACCACTTCCTCTGGTAGTGCAATCCATTAATCTATTTGGAAAACTGTACTTTGCTACATCCTTATCTCCTCTTCTCATGTTAAGCTTCTTCTTGTATTTACCTAGTTGTATTTACCTAGTTGTATTTACCTGGTTGTATTTACCTGGTTGTGATATATGGGAAATGAGTTACACTCGTGGGGTTCCGTCTCCTTGTCTCAATTGGTCAATCTTAGCTTTAAAAGCATGAAAAACATTGTGTCCTCTTAACCTGTACAGTGTTTAATACGTATATATACGTACTCCTTAGAGAAGTGTTTAATATGTATATACACAAAGTCAATTTTGTTGTACTTTACGGTAATTTATCGAGTAGAAAACAATCAAGTGTCTTTATATTATGGATAAGCTTTATTATTACGTACAGCTTTCGTGATTTTGTTGTTGTCTTAGAACTGTCTATTTTGCATAGAAAAAAACATGACAATGAAAAGTTAGTGAGATATTACGTATATCAGCTGAAATTCTTATGTTCTTGTACCTCTTTTTTTTCATATCATGATAACATACAACTTCTGATCTTTCTATAATTTCTGATTGGGGCAAAGCAAACCTTGTTTTGTTCAATGCCTCAAAAACCCAATTTCTTCACCTATCTACTCGACAAAACCTTCCAGATAACTATCCCCTCTTCTTCAATGACACTCAACTGTCTCCTTCTTCTACAATGAACATTCTAGGACTATCCTTTACTAAAAATCTGAACTGGAAATCTCACATCTCATCTCTTGCTAAAACAGCTTCTAGGAAGTTAGGTGTCCTGTGGCGTCTGCGTCCTTTTTTTACTCCCTCCCAATTGCTTGCTCTCTACAGGGGCCTTATCTGCCCATGTATGGAGTATGTCTCACATGTTTGGGGAGGATCCACTCATACAGCTCTCCTAAACAAGGTTGAGCCAAAAGCTTTTCGTCTCATCAACTCCTCTCCTCTGACTGACTGTCTTCAATCTTTAAATCACTGCCGCAATGTTGCTTCTCTTGCTCTCTTCTACCATTATTTTCATGCTCACTGCTCTTCTGAACTTGCTAACTGCATGCCTCCCCCCCTCCCACGGCCTCGCTGCACAAGACTTTCTACTCATTCTCATCTCTATTCTGTCCATCTTCCTAATGCAAGAGTTAATCAGTATCTTTACTCTTTCATCCCTTTCACTGGTACACTCTGGAACTCTCTTCCTGTTTCTATTTTTCCACTTTCCTATGACTTACATCTTTTCAAAAGAAGAGTAACAAGACACCTCCCGAACTAAATTGGCTCACCCTCTTTTTTTATTTTATTCTCTTACTGTCTTCTGTATAGGGACTGGCAACTAAGCGGGCTTTGTGTTACCCATTTTTGTTGTGCCCTTGGCCAGTTCCTTGTGATGTAAAAAAAAAAAAAAAAAAAAAAAAAAAAAAAAAAAAAAGGAGCTTGAGACAAGTGTTTGTTTATGTGCAGCGTGCCTCTCACTCTTCTTCCTCATGTGACCTACATCGCCTCTGTTCTTCCCTTGCCGCGGACCCTTTTAATGCAGATTTGGCTTTAGTTAAGAGGTTAAAGCGTTGGATTAGGTTAGGTTAGTGACTCAAAAGCAAGTTGCCATAAACCTGGCTTAACTCTCGCTTGCGTGCCTCGCCAGAACTGTTGTTGTTGTTGTTTTAGGGCTGCGAGGATCCCTTGGGGAACACTATGAGCCCTGGTGATGTTTTATGATGCTATCACAGGCATGGTAGTTGACCTGTCTTCCTCAGGAAGGCACAGGTGAGGCGGATGACGGCGTGTTGCCGAGAGGGGGGAACGCCAGCCGCCGCCAGCAGGGTGGGCAGGTCAAAGGTGGTGACGTTCAGGGCGAGAAGTTGAGACTGTAGCACTATACGGTGTGAGTGGAAGCCGGACACTGCAGCAGAAAGTGTTCAATAGTCTCCGGAACATTCATGCGCCAAGGGCAGTGGGGGTCAGGGGACAGATGGAGGCGATGCAGGTGAGCCGTGAGTGTCGTGTGCCCCAGGCGGAGGCAGGTGAGGGTGACATCGAGGACGCGGGACTTGGTCCTTATCCACGGCTGGGGGGAAGAGTCACTGTGGTATTGGCCCATGGAGGTGATGCGGAGGGTATCGCCAAGCGTGTTGTTCCAGGTGGAGCGGCAGACCCGGGAGATGAGGCGTTTAGCCGCGGAGAGTGGCAGAGGGAAGGGGGTTATGTTTACATCTGTTAAGGCCATCCTGGCAGCAGAATCAGCCACCTCGTTGCCTAGGATACCAGCATGGGAGGGAACCCACTGAAAGGCGATCTCCCAGCCTCGATGGTAAGGAGGAGAAGGGCTCTCTGGATGCCAGAACTGGCAGGGACCGCTCACAGCTGTTAACTTGTAAACACCAACGACGACACCAAACCACAATGACGAGTGTACGAGTGTTAAAGCGGCCTGCTCACGTTCTGTACAATATTTCGGCTCTCTATATGAGAACTCCTCGGATTTGCCCTACTTTGATGGCGGAATCGTTCTATATAGACTAGGAATATTATGTGAAAAGGGGCCCAGAAATCTCATGAGGGGTAACGGTTTGTTATAAGCTATCATCCATACTAGGATTGAACCATGACACCTCCTGAGCAATATTAGCCTGGATGACACTTGATATTTTGATTTGGGACCTCACAGTGGGTTATTTTGTGGAAGAGGTCAATCGCGAAATATCTGATTTTCTCGAAAATACAAAAATGTCAATAAAATTACCAATACTGCAGTTACAAACTTATTTTTGGTGTCAAAATGAGCAGAATAACAAGCCATATTGTAAAAATATTGGTTTATGCAATAGAATTGGGAAATGTTAAAAAGAATGACAAACACTACTGTAATGGATTCCTAATCCTTTGAATCCTTTATAAACGTCTGTTGTATATTGTTGCATCTATGATTCGATATCACGTGCATCAGTAATTTTCATCGAGGCAAATTTGGTGAGTTTAACATTTATATGCCTGCTTCAGAGGCTATTTAAGCTCTTATGTTCATTAATTAGTCATATAACAATCTTGTGTGGCTCGTGATACATGTGTTATGGTATAATTCGTTACTTACGGCTGTTATATAACAAAGTCGGGAAAGTCGCTGTGGGCTGATGGAATACTACAACGTG
>JACEEZ010009559.1:551208-579418 GCA_016584305.1 Chionoecetes opilio | reverse complement strand
GGAAAGTTAAGTAGATGTGGAATGGCATAGCAAAAGAGACAGAGAGGAAAGTATTCGATGGGAAATGAATGGATATAATCAAAACAAAGGTCGAAAAAGATCTGGGAGTGTGGATTACGGATAATTTGTCACCTGAGAAGCATATAAACAAGATCACAGGAGATACATATCAGTTGCTGAGTAATATAATAATGGCATTCAAATATCTGGATGAAGAGATGATTAAGAAATTGATAACATCTTTGATTCGACCAAGGTTGGAATATGCGGCCGTGATTTGGTCACCACATAAAAAGAAGGATATAAGGAAGATTGAGAGAATACAAAGAGCATCCACAAAAATGGCTCCAAGCCTGAGAGATTTACCATATGAAGAAAGACTTTCAAGATTAAAACTCACAACTCATGAGAAAAGAAGAGAAAGGGGAGATTTTATAGCAGTGTATAGAGCATCAATGGGTCAGGAAAAAATTGATAGAGAAGATCTGTTTGTGTGGGACGATAGAAGTGCAAGAGGTCATGAGAAGAAATTGAAAAGGACAACATGCAAGAGGGACAAAAAAAAATACAGCTTCCCGTATAGAAGCATAGAAGCCTGGAACAACCTTGATGCAAAAGTGATTAATGCAAGAAGTATTCAGGACTTCAAAAGCAAGCTAGATAATAGTAGATTTGGAGACGGGACAGTACGAGCATAGCTCTTTTCCTGTATGTTACAACTAGGTAAATACAACTAGGTAAATACATAACCTATGGGAAAAATTGAAACTGGTTGATAGGTCCTCTCGTCCGTACCCGTACATTTATACGCATTCACACACATGCATACCAAAACATATATAAATGATAAGTTATGCATAGAAATGATGAAATAGGCATATTGTTGCTTACCTTAAATCTAATAGGGATTATGTACAGGGGGCGAGGGGTTCCGAGGCATCTTGGAGGTAACTCATCGTCACATTGGTTGGGGCTCGCCCGCTCACAGCTGATAACTTATAAACAAAACCACAATGACAAAAGTGTACCGTCGAATGAAAGGCATCAATAAATTAAGATAACTGACAATATTGTGAATGGAATACAACATAGTATATTCTTCATGTGAATGTTTTTTGTTGTAATAATGGATGAGAACTGCGCAGTTGCTACCGCCGTTCCTCATGCCACCCTCACCCCACCTCCGTGGCGAGACGCCGCCGCCGTGCCCCACCTCACCCCATGCCAGGGACACACAACCTTCTTTCTGTATGATATTTCGGCGCTCTGTATGAGAACTCCTCAGATTTGCCCTTCTTTGTTGGCGGAATCGTGCTATATGATCACATTCGTTCCTAACTAAAATTTGGAATAATATTTTAGGTCGTTCATTCTATAAGGGAATCGTTCTATGCGAGCAGGTTCTATGCGGGATCCTAGTATGTCTACATCCATCTAGAAAAATTATATTTTGTAGCATACCAAGCAGTAATGAGCAAGCCTGCAGGACTGACATTTATAAAGAATCATAAGAACTCCTAGCAACTCACAACGGTTTTTTTAAAAACTTGGTAACACTTTTCACAAGAGTATTATGTGTAAGCTGGTGTCTGAATGCTTGACTTCTGTGAGCTTAAACAAAACATTGAAAAGGCGTGAGATTTGGTAGGTATGGTATCATCGATAGTTGATATAATTACTACACTGCATCCTTGTACAACACGGGTTCGTACAACACGATCCTCGTACAACACGGTGGGGGTCTGAGCAACCCACTTCATTCGCACAACACTATTTGTATTCATACAACACGATCTGGTGATCCGAAAGCAAGGCAATTCCGCCCTTACCCGCACTGCACGGTTCTGTGCTGCACAACACGCAACTTGAGTACAGGGAGGTCCCGAAGATACGAGCAGTTAGGTTCCACCTGGCATACTCGTAAAGCGAAATCTCGTATAACGAAACACATAACTAATGGTAAAATATAGGTTTGGTTCCAGGACCCCATCAATTAAAAAAAAAAAAGAGTAAAAAAAAGATTAAAAAAAAAGACATGTTTTTCAAGCTAAAATAAACTATAGCAAACACAACAAACTCTCAAACTCTCAAATATAGGGCTCTATATACCACACCACCGCACCACCACACCACCACACAAAACACAGTGAATTAAGAGTGTGACAGCACAGTAGGACAGAGCACAAATAAGTCACAATAAGCACATTAAGTAAACCAGCAAACCACTAAAATCGACTCACAAGGCACAATACATACAAGCAACAAAGACGTTGTATGTACTCTTGGGGACGCCGCGTGATACACTAGACTCGAGAGGGTACGGTAGGTAAGGGATAAGGGAGGGGTGCGCAGACCTCTTCCACTGCCCACAAACTCGTCTCTGTACATCTGAATCATTGTACATTGTCCAGGGTTGTGAATTTTTGTAGGCCACATTGTCGTACCGAGCCACCAGAATTATCATATTTTTGTCTAAGCGAGCAAAGCTCGCTTGGACACCTATTTCAGCCGAAATCAGGTGTCATATAGGCTTGTAAAATGTTTCCACGAATGTGTGGGCAAGAAAGATACAGACGCAAAGGAAGAAATTTAGCACAGAAAGTTATATTTCGTCTCTTAACTCATTGTCCAAGCGAGCGAAGCGAGCTTTTAGCATTTATGCTAAAATTCGTAATATATTGTGCCTGGCGACATTAGTGCAGTGGCGAAAGTAGTGCATTAGTGCAGTGGAAATAAAATGTGTTCATAGCCTTCACAACAACAGTGTCTTATAGTGTCTCCGAGAGGCAGGTCGCTTGTGTTAGGCCTCATGTAACCACTATAATTCGTGTTTCTAATGCCATTATAGGTGTTATTTAGGGTTAGCGTGGTGTTATATACGTGGTAGGGTGTGTGTGAGGTGTTAAATATGCCATTTCAGCCGTGGGTACAGAGAGGAGGAAGAATAACAATTATGAAATACCACCACCACCACACCACCACCACCATCAGATTGATTATATATTATCGTACAACCTTAGATAAAATCATATAGTCAGTAAATGACTATAATTTTAGTGAATATCTTGTAATTTACTTTAGTAAATAACTTGGTAATTTTACTCACCCCAGTTTGAATGTCGTAGCATTGGATTTTCGATATCGTATATTGAAAATAGACCCTAATTTACACATCTCGTATCATCGGATTCTCGTATGTCGAATGCTCGTATAACGGACCTCCTTGTACTTCCTCAATACTCAGTACTTCAGTACACACAAACCTTGATTTCCCGGACCTCCATTTCCCGGATATCGGATTTGCCGGACAAAATCCGAGGTCCGGGGATATGTCTAGAGTCCCAGAATTTTTTTTTTTTTTTTTTATGTTATGTTGAAATGCCTGGTCCTGTTCGTAAATTGACAAAGTTGTCCGGCGGTCCGAGCGTCTCCTGTCACCCCTGGTCAGTGTCCGCGCCTCCCGCCATGTGGCAGCATGCTCAGCGGTCGTATTGTTTACATTTGGGCACACGACACTCACGGTTTACCTGCACAGCCTCCGTCAGTCCCCTGACTCCCACTGCCCCTGGTGCAGGAACATCTCTGAGACTATTGAACACTTTCTGCTGCCTCCCGCCAGGTGGCAGCATCCTCAGCGGTCGTATTGTTTACATTTGGACACACGACACTCACGGTTCACCTGCACAGCCTCCGTTAGTCCCCTGACCCCCATTGCCCCTGGTGCAGGAACGTCTCTTGAGACTATTGAACACTTTCTGCTGCCTCCCGCCAGGTGGCAGCATCCTCAGCGGTCGTATTGTTTACATTTGGGCACATGACACTCACGGTTCACCTGCACAGCCTCCGTTAGTCCCCTGACCCCCACTGCCCCTGGTGTAGGAACGTCTCTTGAGACTATTGAACACTTTCTGCTGCCTCCCGCCAGGTGGCAGCATGTTCAGCGGTCGTATTGTTTACATTTGGGCACACGACACTCACTGTTCACCTGCACTGCCTCCGTTAGTCCCCTGACCCCCACTGCCCCTGGTGCAGGAACGTCTTTTGAGACTATTGAATACTTTCTGCTGCCTCCCGCCAGGTGGCAGCATGCTCAGCGGTCGTATTGTTTACATGTGGGCACACGACACTCACTGTTCACCTGCACAGCCTCCGTTAGTCCCCTGGCCCCCACTGCCCGTGGTGCAGGAACGTCTCTTGAGACTATTGAACACTTGCTGCTGCCTCCCGCCAGGTGGCAGCATGCTCAGTGGACGTAAAAGTCCGCGGCGGGGTAGTTGATATTGGCGGTTGCTGGACAGTAAATATTAGAGTAGGATAAACGTCCGGGGGTGGGTAATGGCATCCCACTGTTGCGATTCCCGGACTTTTGCGGTTCCCGGACCAGTGCTCCCTCCTATTAGTCCGGGAAAACGAGGTTTGTGTGTACTTACCTGTTACAAGTATTTCAAATACCATAAGACATTCAAATCAACTAATCTGTTCTCACGCTGTAATGTTTACGTTCTGCCTCTGGAGGCTCAGCAGATTGGCTTCTTCTTCTTCTTGTGACCTGTTCTGCTTAGGATCGCTTTGGAGATCGTCTGTCAAGCCCGAACTCGAGCTTGATGCATATCTTCCTTCTATACCACTCTGTAGCCCTTTCTTTCCCTGCCACCGACAGGGTTGGCGCCGCCAACAGCGCCATCTATCGTCTGCTACCATTGTGTTGATATATCATTTACCACCAGGCTGTCACACACGTATCACAAGCTCTTTTCAGTCTTGGAAATTATCACCCATGGCGAATTCATCAAAACTATTTACTAATACGTACTATCACATACAAGCTAAAAGTTGTACAATACGCAAAAGAACATGGGAATAGAGCAACAGAAAAAACACCGCCTACTGAGAAAAGCGGTAGATTTTACTACCGATTTTACTACCGGTAGAAAATCTGTTTATTTTTATATTTTTTTCTTTGAAATTTGTTTCCAAACATTCTCCCACCATTATAATTAAGGTAAGGGACTGAGATGAGTGTATGTTTACTATATATTGATTATTGTAAAGGCAATGTATGTATTGCAATGTGTTAATATGGGGGAAAAAGCACAACATTTCGGAGGTGTCCACCATAAGTACATCATAACATGGGTTTCTATGATTCGTACAACACGATTTCGTACAACACGGCGTGCTGTGTCGCCCCTTAAAACCGTGTTGTATTAGGATGCAGTGTACCATATATATCCACATAGTGTACATATGTCAAGAATGCTTGACAAGGTACATTTTTTGTAGTGTTATGGATTCGAACGCTGTATTGTGAACCGCCCCATCCCGCATTTATCCGCCCACTGAATCTTAACCTAATCTCCTAAAGACCTAAAGGGTGGGGGGGCCTCCAGATGGGGAGGGTGTATCTGTATGCACGATTAGACAACTATGTCATTTCTTCAATATGTTTATATATTTTAAGGTTATGCGGGAATGGATTAATACTGCACAGTATATTGAGCAAAAAATTAGGTAAAAAGGGACGAGAACTGCGCGGTCATTTTCTGAGACACTGACTAATTTATCCTAACCAAAAAAGGGTGCTTTATCACATTTAGATATTTTTTTTTTCCGGAAACCTGTTTAAGTTTTTTGTTGTTGTAATTTTCATCGCCAAATCCTTGGGTCGCCATGGTTGTTTCCATTGATAACAATGTATCTCCATCAGAAAAAGCACTAAAACTTGGCCAGGAAATAATAGTCAGTGTCTTGTCTCAGAAACCAGAGAAGTGACGGAATTGTACAAAAACAATGGTCCGATCTGTCCCGTCCTGCCGGAAGGATTATTACCCTAACCTAACCTCATAACAGGGGGGGGGGGCGCCCCCCTCGACCCCCCAACGGGATTATTAACCTAACCGAACCTTAACCAAAGTCCATGTATTGTATTAATTAATTAAACTGCAGTCTTACCGTTGTGCTTCAAGATATAACTAAATTTTTGCAGGAATAGGTAAGTAATTCCCGTAGACTTATTGGTAATATATTTTTATTTATTTTCGGCCTTAAGTCATCCCATAGAGTGTTTACTGGATACATTTTACACATAAATATGTAAACACACCATGTAAACACCTGTAAACAAATATATATATATATATATACACACAAACTTCGATTTCCCGGACCTCGATTTCCCGGATATCGGATTTGCCAGACAAAATCCGAGGTCCGGGTTTACGTTGAAATGCCTGGTCCTGTTCGTAAATTGACCAAGTTGTCCGGCGGTCCGAGCGTCTCCTGTCACCCCTGGTCAGTGTCCGCACCTCCCGCCAGGTGGCAGCATGCTCAGCGGTCGTATTGTTTACATTTGGGCACACAACATTCACGGTTCACCTGCACAGCCTCCGTCAGTCCCCTGACTCCCACTGCCCCTGGTGCAAGAACATTTCTAAGACTATTGAACACTTTCTGCTGCCTCCCGCCAGGTGGCAGCATGCTCAGCGGTCATATTGTTTACATTTGGGCACACGACACTCACGGTTCACCTGCACAGCCTCCGTTAGTCCCCTGACCCCCACTGCCTCTGGTGCAGGAACTTGAACTCTCTTGAGACTATTGAACACTTTCTGCTGCCTCCCGCCAGGTGGCTGCATGCTCAGCGGACGTAAAAGTCCGCGGCGGGGTAGTTGATATTGTCGGTTGTCGGACAGTAAATACTAGAGTAGGATAAACGTCCGGGGGTGGGTAATGGCATCGGAACCTGCGATTCCCGGACTTTTGCGGTTCCCGGACCAGTGCTCCCCCCTATTAGTCCGGGAAATCGAGGTTTGTGTGTATATATATATATATATATATTTTTTTTACTTGCGATTCCCGGACTTTTGCGGTTCCCGGACCAGTGCTGCCCCCTATTAGTCCGGGAAATCGAGGTTTGTGTGTATATATATATATATATAGTGTTTGTGTAAACCCTAGGCGCTGGCCAAGGTAAAAGGAGAGGAAGCAGTGACTTAGTGAGGGACGCAAGAATCAAGGTGGCTGAACCAATGAGAAGGTCCGAAGGGAGGTATTGGAGTAGGTGACGTCAGAGCCACCAACCAACCAGCACCAATGTGTGGGCCTGTACAGCTTAAATGACATCTACCAGCCAACCAGCGCCAATGTGTGGGCCTGTATGGCTTAGATGACATCAGGGCTACCAGCCAACCAGCGCCAATGTCTGAGCCTGTATGGCTTAGATGACATCAGAACTGGCCAATCAGCGATAGGGACGCTAGAGACGTCACTTTGTGGTGGGAAGCACGAGGAAGGACGGCGGTTATGGCCACTGAATCAGTCGCCAAACTCTTTTAAGTATATCATTATAAATCACTGGGTCACACTAGGACACAGAAAATGAGATGCCAATAGTGGCATTGCTACTACTAATCCTACATGAGTAAAACACTAATATTACATCAGGTGCAGCATATGCTTATTTTCATGTTTTTTTTTTTTTATGTGGGAACATATGCATGCACATATACAAAAGGTCCAATAGTAATGGCAGTAGGCAATTTTTTATTGTGTTGATTGATGCATTGGTTCGTTGTTTTTTACTGATTATTTATTTGAATTTGTGCTAAAAGGATATACCGTATTTTACGGCTTACAAGACTCTGCATCTTGGAAGACGCATCCTGATTTTGGAAAGAGATTTCCAAAAAAAAAAAAAAAAAAAAAAATCTAAAGTATATTAAAACATCTCTTGTCTAAAGGTATAAGTAAATCCATAGTATAAGTAAATCGTTTTGATGAATTCGCCATGGGTTATAATTTCCAGGACTGAAAAAAGCTTGTGATACGTGTGACAGCCTGGTGGTATAAATGCTGCATCAACACTAGCAATAGTCAGGTGGCGTTGTTGACGCCAATCTACCGAGGCGGAAGTTGCCGCGGAAGGGCTCCCGCCAGTCTTGGTGGCAGATTCGTATAGAGTCTAAGCTTGTGATACGTGTGACAGCCTGGTGGTAAATGATACATCAACACTAGCAGATGATAGATGGTGCTATTGGTGCCAATCTGCCGAGGTGGAAGTTGCCGCGGAACGGCTCCCACTAGTCTTGGCGGCAGTCTCATTCCAACATTCGTCTTGGAAGACGCATGATTATTTTTCAGGGTATTTTTTGGGGAAAAAAGTGCGTCTTATAAGCCGTAAAATACGGTACTACAACTATACTAGACGGTTTAGTACAGTATACTATACCAGAGTATACTAGGCGATCTGGTAACTTGGTCCCAAAACATATTTTCCCAATATCTGCCCCTGCTACTTAACAGTGTCAAAGAAAGTGATAAGGTAATATTCTCCTCTCTCATACCTCCCCCAGCGCTGGACAAGTTGGGGTTTGGTGACTACAGGGCAGATGCTGAGGCTGTGTTGAAGGACTGTAAGGCAATGGCAGCAAAGAAACGGCGGAAGAGCACCCGCCTGGAGAACCTTGGCATCCCAGAGGAGGAACTTCTCCGACAACAGCAGGAGCTCTTTGCCAAGGTGGGTGGTTCTTAGAAAGAATGGGGTGGCTGTATCTTGAGGCATGTGGATCAGAATGTATGAAGCAGCTTTTGCCAAGTGTTAAGAGTTTTGGGGGTGGTAGAATAGTCTCTGCTTAGTGCATAGCTTTGAATGTGGGAGATAGGAGATATGGATGTTGGAATGGAAGGCCATATTTCCAGGTTAGAAATTTTAAAAGATGGTCATTATTCATTACTGCTCTTAAATTTTTGTAACATGTAAAAGTATAGAGATGAAGAAATTCCAAATGATAATCAATGTCAACAGACAGCTGTTTAGAGGGTTAATAGAAACTCAAAAGAATATTATATGTGGTGGACTTAAAAAGTGTCAGAAGAAAGCTTCATCCACCTCAGTCCCGTTATGTAAATAATTTACTAGGAGTGTTTTCCTCCCATATCAGCAAATAACTTCCTGTCCATTTCATGATAGAGAAAATGTAAGTATAGTAGACTCTTGTAAAACCGTACTTAACCCGGGAACTGCGGGAGCAAAGATTTTTTTAGTGCCACCAGTGCGGGGATTTGAGTAAAACAGTGACCATTACAGAATTGGATGAAAACCACATCAACGTCAAGGTAGTAAAAATCCGCATCCGGCAATATATCTATTTTTAACCCAAACGTATGGGGTTGTGGTGTGGTTGTGGTCGGGAGTTGAAATATCTGGCGCGAATGGCACCAAACCGCTGGCGAGAGACTGCTGAGGTGGGATCAGGGGTGCCTCTCCTTGGGATTTTTCCCAAGATTTTGAGGGGATTATTAAAGTATTTCTCCAGTAGTTTATTTCAAGGTAAGCATAGGTACCGTTGTACCGTACCTTGAGATAAACTACTGGAGAAATACTTGTATAATCCCTCCAAAAGTCCCAAGATAGACAAAAAATATCCCAACGCCAGGACTTAAATCCCATATCTTGGGAAAAACCCCAAGGAGTGGTATATCTCTGCGTACAGCGTAGTTAGGCAGATGATGGTGTTTGTTATCGAGGGCTGACATCAAGGCGTATATGTGGCGCAGTTTGTAGACTTCTACGGATGTTGGTGCGGTTTTTGTATGCAATTGAAAATTGCTCTTCCGGAAGGTTTGCCGCAGCCCACGGGTTAAAGGGGAGAAGGACGGAAATAAAAAGGTTGGAAGGTTGTCTGGAAATATAATATATTAATTCACTGACAGATGCTAAAAGATATCCCAAATATTTTACGTGTGTACTTTGTCAAGATTCATCCAAAATAGATGCAGCTTAGGTAGACCTAATTGTACTTGCAGCACGGAGTACCCAGTACAATTGTATTTTACTACACACATGTAGTGAGTCCGTTTTAACAATCTTCACATCACATGTTAAAATCCAAAGTGTTCTTTGCTGCCACATGTACTGTACTGAATGTTTTTGTTGTTGTTGTTGTTGTTACTGAGGTTTCTCAACCTGCATGGTCCAACAGCCCTGACCTCCTAAGGAGGCCATGGCATGGGCCAGGTTATCCCACATGGCCTTCATGGAGTGTATCTTGTGTTTTTGGCATGTGTGATTTGTGTGCAGTGCAGTTTATCATACAGGAAGGTATACAGTTATACGCGTATTCATTATACGAGAAACCTATGATACGAGCTGAGTAAATTTGGGTCTATTTTCAATTTACGAGATCGAAAATTATATTATACGACATTCAAACTGGGGTGAGTGTACCTTTTTTTGTCTTCACAGTAGTGCTTACCTGTGTTAACTATGCCTCCCAAGCATTCAGTGTCTTCAAGTGCGAGTGCTAATGGTAGTGCTAGGCGGTTTATAGTGCCAATAATACTCACTAATAAGTTAAAAATCGTTAAGAGGCATCAGCGTGGTGAGCGAGTGTCGGATCTGTGCCGCAATTTATAAATGATCCTCTTCTACTGTGAGCACAATTATTAAGCCAAGTGAGAAAGGGCTGGACATGGCGGGTAGTTCAGCATTCTTTCTACAGAATAGGTAGTACAGTGTCGAAAGTACAGGGTGTAACACGAGTTTCTGCACTGGGGGGTGAAGAGGGGGAGGGGAGGTGCGAGGCTAGCGATTAGCTGAGTGTCCTCATCCCCCTCCTCACCCACTCCGACATGATGCCACGTAGCCTTTTATAGTATTGCTAATTGCAGCTATACTGTCCTCATGTACTGCTTATTGGTAAATTACATTTTTATTAGTACCAATTGTGTCATTATATGATACTGTTATGTTCCATACCTTGTAAAAATATTGATTAAATAATTAATAATTTCACCGTAGGGCATCTGCGACTGCACAACACAAATCTCCATACCCCTCTACCTGCTCTATGACAATGCTGCCCGCCGTGATTCTTACTTCATGTCACGTCTAAAGGAAGCCTTAAAATGCATATGTGTACAGAACATTTGACGCGCTCCATTCAGAAGTGAGGCAAGTGACGCCAACAAAATACCGAGAAAACGGCGTTTGGAGTTGTGAGCATCTTGGAGTCTGGGCCAGAACTTGCCTCACTACTGCATAACGGTGCTTAAGACTCTGGGATGCTCTCTGCTGTCAACCACTGTTTTCTCGGTTGTCACTTGCCTTGGTAATAATGTTGCATCTTATTTTATTTTATTGCATTTTTTTTACTAGTTTATGTTGTTTCAGTAAATAAATGAAACTGCCACTAACATAATAACCAAAAGGAAATAATAGAAATATAAAAATTACAACTACGACCTCCATCCACAGGGAACTCTGAGATGAAAAGACATGTTCTGTCCTTCACAAACACAGTTAACTAGCCCCTCCCCGCCAAGGACTGTGGGCAACAACAACAAAATTATAATAGAATTATAACAATTAACATCTTTACACTCACCCCTGAGACCGAAGACTGCAGCTAATACTGAAAAAAAAAATTGCACTTACTGCTGACAGAAAGAGAGAGAGAGATTTTAAGTTTTTTTATGACTAAGTATTTTAAAGTATTAAACTATAAGCGACTTTGGCTAAGCTGATCTAGAAGCTACGTCCCCTGCCTCCCCTTTTTCTACGGGTTAGCTGGTTGGTACAGGGAAGATAGAAGAGAGATAGCGTCACTCCCATAGGCTACTATAGGAAAGAAAAAAGAAAAAAAGCGTTCGAGAATGTCTGATGTGGGAGAGCTAAGGGGGCCCGCGGCTAATAGGCGTGCGATATATATATATATATATATAATATATATATATTTTTTTTTATATATATATATATATATATATATATATATATATATATATATATATATATATATATATATATATATATATATATATATATATATACAGACATGCCCTCGGTTTTCGAACATAATTCGTTCCAAAAGTTGTTCTAAAACCGAATTGTTCTAAAACCTAAACACATTTTTTCATAAGAAACAATATAAAATGGATTAATCCGTTCCTGACCCAAAAATAAAGACCTTTTTTAACCTTTTTAACTATTTCATGCATAAAAATGCCTATATGCAATGTAATATTATATTATAACATTTTTTATTATAACATTTTTTTCATTACACTACCCTCCCGAGTTTCGCGCTTGCTTTCTTCCGGAGGCATAGCGCGAAACTCGCGGATCGCGAAACTCGGGTATTATAAACCCTGTAAAAAAGCTTATTTAGTCCGTTTTTTTTTTTTTTTTTTTTTTTTTTTTTTTTTTTTTTGTGTGTGTGTGTGTGCCTACAGCGCCATTAGGCAGTGACCTCCAGGGGTGGGATGGTAGGCCCTGGAGGTTAACTTGAGGGCTGTGTACCTACCGTATTTACAGCTTATGAGACTCACTTTTTCCCCAAAAAATATCCTGAAAATGCCCCAAGCCCCTGTCCACCCAGCAGTGAATGGGTACTGGGTGTTAGCCTAGGGTTTGTGACCCGCTTCCCGGGTGGTGGCTTCGGCCAAGCACTACGTAGAGAAGAGGAGGAGGAGAGGAGCTTGAATTGAGCTTGAGTTGGTCACCCAGCGGATGCTGTTTTGGTCTGAGTGAGTGAGCCTGACACATATCTTGTCAGCTGATGGTTGTGTGACAGTGTTATACGACAATAACACTGTCACAATGCCTTCCTCTCTTCTCTCCTGTCTCCTCCAGTACCTCCAGAAACCACAGTACCACACACGTCATGGTTAATCACTTATAAAAGAGTATTTTGTGGTAAATAGTAAGGAACGGCAGGGGTGTAAGGTAAGGTGCTACTTATTTCGAGGTGTTACCTATCTTATGCGACACCGGCTGCTCCTGTAGAGAAAAACACAAACAAATGGAAAAAAACAAAGCAAAACTACAAACTATACTAAGCCTATTATAATACTATACTAAGCAGGAAGGAAGGAAGACGTCTCCCGTACGTCTCTTATGGGAGGCGGTAGCAGAGTGGTTAGCGTCAAGATATATGTCAAGCTCGAGCACGAGCTTGACAGACCCTACAAAGTGATACTAAGCAGAAAAGGTCACAAGAAGAAGAGTCTCCGAGTGGCGTTCTCGGTGATCCGAGTTCGATCCTTGATGAGGGCTGTAAAATCCACTTAAAATCTTTCTCTGCACTGTTGAGTAGCCTAAGAACACCCACACGCTGCCCATTAACTCTACCTTCGATTGCGAGTGCATCTGAGGACACAGGGGGGCGGCATGAGCCTCTAATCACAGGCGTCACTATAGAAATTCTGTCTGCGCCACCATGGGCAAGGGCCAACCATCACAGCCCTCAAGTTAACCTCCAGGGCCTACCATCCCACTCCTGGAGGTCACTGCCTAACGGCGCTGTAGGCAACACAACACACACACCAATAAAAAGAAATAAAAAAAATAAAAAAAACGCGAAACTCGGGGATATAATGTGCGAAAGTCGGGATGGTAAGAATTTAGGACTCAGCGCGAAACTCGAGGATCGCGAAACTCGCATAGCGTGAAACTCGGGAGGGTAGTGTATAACTTTTTTCATTCTCTTTCTGTCTTCTTTATAGGGACTGGCAGCTAAGCGGGCTTTGTGTTACCTCTTTTTGTTGTGCCCTTGGCCAGTCCTTTGTGATGTAAAACAAAAAAATAAAAATAAATTGTTCGGTAACCGAATTATCGTACGGCAACCGGTGCAATTATGAGTTTGAAATTCTGTTCGTGAACCGAATTGTTCGAAAAGGGTGACGTTCGAAACCCGAGGTTTGACTGTATATATATATATATATATATATATATATATATATATATATATATATCGATCAAGATTCCTCATGAGAAAGTATTGCCCTATTATATATATATATATATATAACGTATTTGCCGGCGCATAAGACGCAGCTTTTTTTCCTAGAAAGGGAATGCAAAATTCACCCTGTGTCTAATGTGGCCATATTACTAATGAGAGGTCAGGCAGAGAATGCAGAATGGTCGGTGGTGTATTACTAAGGGGGGGTCTTGAGTGATCTGTGTTGAGCAGTAGACCACTGAACACAAATTTGTAATTGTGTTACTA
The DNA here is from genome assembly GCA_016584305.1 of Chionoecetes opilio. Lineage (NCBI taxonomy): Eukaryota > Metazoa > Arthropoda > Malacostraca > Decapoda > Majidae > Chionoecetes > Chionoecetes opilio. Next base: position 565,412 of record JACEEZ010009559.1, on the reverse strand, counting down.
ATAATATCAACAGTAATGCATAATACCAAGAAAAAGTTGGAGTTTAAGAGAAAACAAGAGGTGGGGCAAGAAGGTGGCGGTTTCTGCTGCCAAGATGGCCGTCAGCTGTAAACATCACCCCCCTCCCGCAGTCCCGCTGCCGCTCTCCACTGTAAATGGATGAGAGACAGGGTAGGCCGTTATATCACCTTGATCCATCAATCCTCACCCCTGTATCTCTATGGATAAGGAAATTGTAAACTGTAACTGGAAAGAGTGCTAGTAAAAAGGCCGCAATGGTACCTGTAGACGGGACGGTGCCTTCCTTCACATCACACCAAGACCAAGACCCATCACGGCGCCACAACTTCATCCGCTTCAAGGCTGAATCACACCATACCATCATGCCTTCACCTGTACCTTCCTGAGGAAGACTAATCAACCCTCGTGACTGTGATAGATTCACAGGTGTATACCATGGCGAATATCTTCGATCCCGACAGTGGTGCCCTTCAACAATAACAAAAAGATAGAGATGGTTACCTTACAGTGTTACCTTAATATCTGGGTAAATTTTTGTTATTGGGCAACCACCGATTTCAAGGCCGAAACTTAGTTTTCCTGAATATTTATGGGGTGTTTTGAATTAATCTGGCTCTCGTTTTTGTCGGAAATCAATGTTTGTTTACATGTGGGGGGGGGGGGGTGCCCACCCCGCCCCTCCAGGCTCGCCCCGCATACATTGCTAAGCTTCACACTGCCATAGTATTGATAATTTTCGTCTTATCTCTATATCTTCTGTTACTAAAACAAACCCCACCTCTAACATAACCTAACCTAATCTGATTTAACCTAACTTAACTTTCTGGCTGAAATAATGGTAGATTTTCGTTAGTACATGTAATGCGATTATTATTCAATTGCGCCAACTGGAAATGGGGCTCTAAATACTCAGAATTAAGAAAGCTACACGATAATGTAGGTAAGAATCCTAGGACTTTTGAAAGCCCACTACTGAAACAATACCATTATCTTTACTGCAAAACTATCTAATCTATCTATCTATCTACTATCTAAACACATAGCAGAAAAGCAACAACGACATACACACAACCCTCGTTTTCCCGGATTAATAAGGGGGAGCACTGGTCTGGGAACTGCAAAAGTCCGGGAATCTCAACAGTCTGAGGCCATTACCCAGCCCCGGACGTTTATCCTACTCTAGTATTTACTGTCCGGCAACCGCCAATATCAACTACCCCGCCGCGGACTTTTATGTCACTTTGTTGTTGTTTTTAGGGCTGCGAGGATCCCTTGGGGAACACTATCAGCCCTGGTGATGTCCTATGATGCTATCACAGCCGCTGTAGTTGACCTGTCTTCCTCAGGAAGGCACAGGTGAGGCGGATGACAGCGTATTGCTGGGAGGGGTGGACGCCAGCCGCCGCCAGCAGGGTGGGCAGGTCACAGGTGGCGACGTTCAGGGCGAGGAGTTGAGAGCGTAGCACTACACGGTAGGAGTGGAAGCGCGGACACTGCAGCAGAAAGTGTTCAATAGTCTTAGAGACGTTCCTGCACCAGAGGCAGTGGGGGTCAGGGGACTAATGGAGGCGGTGCAGGTGAACAGTGAGTTTCGTGTGCCGAAATGTAAACAATACGACCGCTGAGCATGCTGCCACCTGGCGGGAGGCAGCAGAAAGTGTTCAATAGTCTCAGACACATTCCTGCACTAGGGGCAGTGGGTGTCAGGGGAATGACGGAGGTGGTGCAGGTGAACGTGAGTATCGTGTGCCCAAATGTAAACAATACGACTGCTGAGCATGCTGCCACCTGGTGGGAGGCACGGACACTGACCAGGGGTGACAGGAGATGCTCGGACCGCCGGAAAACTTTGTCGATTTACGGACTGGACCAGGCATTTGTCCGGAACTCTGACATATCCCCGGACCTCGGATTTTGTCCGGCAAATCCGTTATCCGGGAAATGGAGGTTTGGAAAAACGAGGGTTTCGTGTACTTACAACATTAAATATAAGCTAAATGTCATAGGTAAAAAATATTAGAATATCAATTCGTGCAGCATCCTGCAATAAATGATGACCGATTTTGGTTACCCTACACTGTCATTCTCTTTATATTTTATCTAGTATATTTTTTCATTCATATTCACTGCACTGTGAATATTGTATTTGGGTACATGCTCAAAATCATTTGTTTTCCCTAACAAAACCTTTTTTTTGAGAACTTAATAAATTTACGAAAAATAAATATGTCATCAAAACACTAATAATTTTTTTCTCTGAACATTTATGTAAAATACGGGTGCGTCTTATGCGGAGGTGTGTCTTATGCGCCGGCAAATACGGTATATATATATATATATATATATATACATATACAGTAAAACCCTTATAACTCGGCACTGTATAACTCGGAATTTGATATAACTGCAAGGCAGAGAGAGAAAGTTTTTTATTTATATATTTTATTTTTATTTTTTTAATTTAATTTTATTATTATTATTATTATTATTTTTTATCTATGCCTATAGCGCGTGTAGGCAGTGAGCTCCAGGGATGGGATGGTAGGCCCTGGAGGCTCACTCGAGGGCTGTGATGGTTGGCCCTCGCCAGTGGTGGCGCAGGCAGGATTCTTATAGTGACACCTGTAATTAGAGGCTCATGCCGCCCCCTGTGTCCTCCCATGCACTCGCAGTCGAAGGTAGAGTTAATGGACAGGGCATGTGGGTGTTCTTAGGCCACTCGATGGTGCAGAAAGATTTCAGTGGATTTTTTGGGTTTTCACTCGGGATCGAACTCGGGTCTTCGAGAACGCCACTCGGTGACGCTAACCACTCTGCTACCGCCTCCCCTAAACTGCATCTCTTGGTTTTCACTCGGCATATCATACCCTCACAACCTCTTGTGTGAACATGTAAACAGAAAGTCGGCAAAAAATAATGTATATCGGCATATTGATGTTATAACTGCATCTCTTTGCTTACACTCGGCATATCCTCAGTCGCATAAAGTCGTGTTTTGTCCTTTTGACCCTTTCCTGCAGGCTCAGCTCTTCAATTTCATTCCTTCCTGCTGGGGACACCCTTGCGTGATGGAGCTGACATCTGAAATACAGTACTGTAGATGTAATCCAAAACACGTAAAATAGGAGGCAAAGTAAAGCAAAGGTCGGGAAGCAGCGTGTAGGCTGTCAGCTGCTGAGCCTGTTTATGTCGTCCCAAGCACCGTCTTTGGGTACGATTCCGTTTTTTGTCGAAATTGAAAAAGGATTGGTTTCTGCTTCAAAAACACAACAAGCTTGGTAGGAGCCGAAATAATAATCAATGCAAAACATTGCAAACATATCAAAAGTAGTATAAACACACATTTCAGCAGGTGTTATTGGATTGGGATTCGTAATCCAAGACGGTGCTTGCACGACAAAAACACGGCTCAACCTACGCGCTGGTACCCGACTTTGCTTTACTTTGCCACCTATTTTACGTGTTTTGGATTACATCATACAGTACTGTATATCAAGATGTCACTCCATCCCCGCAAGGGTGTCTCCAGCAGGAAGGGAATGAAATTGAAGAGCCTGACCTGCAGGAAAAGGTGAAAGTGCTGGCAAGGATGGATGCAGGTGCGTCCATGCGTGCTATTTGTGCTGAGTTTTGATATCAAATCCAGCACATCTACCCGTTCAATGGTAAGTGTAGTTTTTACGCTTTTACAGTACAGGGAGGTCCCATTATACGAGCATTCGGTATACGAGAATCCGATGATACGAGATGTGTAAATTAGGGTCTATTTTCATATACGAGATCGAAATTCAATGATAAGACATTCAAACTGGGGTGAGTAAAATTATCAAGTTCAAAATGCGAAACCCCTCCCACTCCCGGGGGAAAAGGGGGTTTTGGGTTAAACCCCAGTGAGGCCCCCCCCTAGCAAGCCGGCCCCTAAAGGGGAAATTTAGCATTTGGCCCGGCATACATTTAGGGGTAATTAGCAGGTGTGCGGCCCCAAACCCTTTGGGGACGCATCAGTCCCCCCTAGCAAGGCGTGTCCTAAAGGGGTAATTAAGCATTGGCGGGGCCCTGACCTTTGGGGGAAATTAGCGGTGTGTGGCCCCAAACCCTTTGGGGCCCGCTACACCACCTTCTCTTTTTCCGCGGGCCCCCTACAGTACAACGTTTTTTTGCTTGTTATGCATGTTTTTGTTTAATTAATGTGCATTTATGTTATTTTGGGGGTTATTTTCTTTACAATGTTTTTTCTACAAAATGGGTAGTACAGTGTGGGAAAATTAGAAGCTGTGTTTTTGTTGTGTTGTTAGTTAGGCGATCAGCCGGGGGGGTTGGGGGTATAAAAATTAGGGCGAGAATGCTAATAGTTTTTTTTGGGAAGGGTTAAATGCCTGAGTTAGAAAAACAGTGATAGCATTTGGCAGTGGCAGCTTTAGGGAGTTACCCCCCCTTTTTAAAAACTTTTCCAAAACTTTTCCAAACTTTTCCGGAAAAAAACCCTATGTAATAGACCCTTCCAGCAAGGAAATTTTCTCATGCAGGGTCCAGCAATAATCCCTTTGGGCGGAAACCGTGACGACAATTGGGGTTAGGTTTAAAAGGACACTCAGACTCGGGAGGCACGTAGGGTTCACCCAAAAGCAGGAGCCATCAAAAGGTACTACATAAAGCGAGTACCGCAGGAATTTTTGGCCCCTAAGAGACATGGTGCAGGGAAAAACCAATCAAAATCAATCTGCTGATCTCCAGCACCCCAAGAAAAATAAAGAGAGGAAACAGGTCGGCAGTCGCAGCCTCATTAAAGCCGGGCCCAAACCCCATTCTCAGAGAAGCAAGACTCAAAAGCATTTCTACTGCTAAATCGGCACACAGAGACATTGCCTCGACTGAAAAACAGTCTTTTGGAGAGAAGATTAGCCACTTCCGCAATGAGAGACTGGGAAGCCCCACCACCAAAACTATTTCACGACCCGATGAAACTAACAAGCGAAGACTTTCACTAAAGTGTAAGAATAAAGTATTGAAAACAAGTGGAAGGACATAATCTTGAAAGTGCCCGGTTTTGTTTGGCGCATCATAGTGATGGCCAAGGGCGCAATCTCAAGATGGAGGACATCCTCTTCACCCCTGGGGCCCACTACCCTGGGCTCCTACCCAGACGGTTTACTCGGGGAAAAACAAACAAAGCTTCCTTAGCCAAATTTGCAAAAGAAGTGACAGTAGCAGACCAACCCCTAAAAAATCCGGTTTCGTACGATGGAATGAACTAGTTCAAAGGTACAGGTTGATAAAGTCGTTTGGGACATTGCCATACAATATGTCTATGGCTTTGCGTAAAAGGAAAAAAAAAGTACCGAATAGATTTGGGTTTTCGACACGTATCAAAAAGAATTCTATCAAGAACAGTGAGAGAGGGCCGGGTGGAAGAGACCGGACAGCGCGCGGGGTTTATCACAAGGGCACAGATCGTAGGAAAAGGAGAATTTTCCTGACAGAAAAAACAAAACAAAACCAGTCTGATTGTTTCATTGTCAGTGAATGGAGGAACCCAGTGTACGGGGGAAAAAAACTACATGAGAAGATTCTGTATACAACTGTAGTGAAAAATGCTAAAAATTACATCACGGGGCAGTGAAGAGGTCCCAGATTCCAGGCCACAGGAAAAAGCAGAGGGCGCCTACTTTCCTTTTGCTGCCCATGTGCTAGACGGGCTACAGGCGTTGTGATATGCGCAGAGGATACAGATGTCTTTACATGTTTTGGCATTCCCATGACAAGATGGGGCCCCCCGTTTTTCCAGAAAGTGGAACTAAAACCCAAAACTAGATTAGTTGACACGGGGAAAGTCGCTCCCACTACGGCATAGATGTCTCAGAGCCTTTTTGGTTAATGATACACTGGATGTGAACTACCAGTGCTTTTCGCAGGTAAAGGGAAGGCAAGTGCTCTAAAATCGTGACCAAAACAGGAAACGAAACACATTACACTTTGGGCCAGAAAGGGGCCCTTCCTCAAAAAATGAGGGGACAAACTAGAGTGTTTCACATGTTCCTCTATGTCCCCAAAGCAGCTTACAAAGGGTCAATAATCTCAGGTACCACTTTTTCTGGTTAAGAAAGGTGAGATAGAAGTATCAGTTCCACCGCAGGGACTCTTAGTCAAAAATGCCAAAGGGAAAAAACACCAGGGGGAAATGGAGAAGAGTCTTGAGCAAGACCCAGGTGTACCAAGTCCTTTGGGCAGAGGGTGGAAAATTGACATGGATGTAGTGAGGAATAAGGGGGTTGGTTTGGATGGATGGTCGGCCGCACCGAGGCTATTTTGGGCCCTTGGCCGAAAATGTTAAAGGGGATGTTACACTGCCAAAGGTGTCGTCTGGAAAGGGGACTTAAGTGCACTGATATGTGCAAACTGCAGATGCGAGAACGTTCATCGATGAGAGGAGAGCACGGACGAAGACGCCCATGTTGATGATTAATTTCATAAAAGGTGTGTTTTAATTTTTAGGTAATTTGCGTAGTTATGTACATAATACTAATACATAATACATATGTACATACATATGTATATAATATTATCCGATTAATTGGTATAGTATTTTAAAAACGGATTCTAAATACATTTTGGGGAAAAAAGGGGGATAATTATATAAAGCTGCCACCCCCCCAATGCTAACATGTTTTTAATTTGGCATTTTTTCCTTCTCAAAAAAAATCTTTGCATTCTCGCCCTAATTTGATACGGTGAGCAAAATTTTGGACCCCGGGGGTGACCGACTAAGTTTTTTTAGTTTTAAAAACTGTCTTTTTATTTTTTTAATTTTTAATTGAGGGGCCCGGAAAAACCCAAAACCCATATTTTCCATTAGTATGTGTTTTGTTATACGAGATTTTTGCTTTTCGAGTATGCCCGGGGAACCCCAAAAAGCTCGTATCTTCGGGACCCCCCTGTACGTATTTACATTTTTATTATTATTTTTTTTTTTTTACCCCTATAGAGGGGGGACATTTGCATAACTGGCAATTTAATAATCGGCAAGGGCCCCGAGCCCCCATCGGCCGAGTTATAAGGGTTTTACGTATATAATTTTATATATATATATATATATATATATATAATAATTATATATAATATATATATAATATATATATATCATAATACAGTCAAATAGGGTTTCGAAGTCTCCCCTTTTTTGAAAAAATCGGTTCAGAACAGAATTTAAACTCATAATTGCACCCCGGTTTCGTAAACCAAAATCTGTTGCCCAAAAAAAATATTTTTATTTTTTTTTTACATCACAAAGGGGGCCAAGGACACAAAAAAAAGGGTAACCAAAGCTTTAGTTCCGTCCCTATAAAGAAGACAGAAAAAAAGGGAAAACAAAAAGTTAAATGAAAAAAAATGTTTTTAAAAAAAAAATGTTATAAAAATATTAATGAAGAGGCCCCTTTTTAAGTGAAAAAGTAAAAAAGGTAAAAAAAAGTCTTTATTTTTAGGGGCAGGAACGGATTAACCATTTTTATATTTTTTCTTATGGAAAAATGGTTTAGGTTTTAGAACAATTGGGTTTTTGAACAACTTTTGGGAAATAATTATGTTAGAAAAACCCAGGGCATGTCTTTTAAAATATATTAATATATATATATATAATATATATATATATTTATATATAATTTATTATATAATATTATATAATATATATGAGTATATATAAAATATATATAAGAAATAAGAAAGAAATAAGAAAATAAGGAAGTACAAGAGGGCCCCGAGACCCACAGTGGTAGTTCCTGTATATATATATATATATATATATATATATATATAATAATTATATATATATATATATATATATTTTGTGTGTTATTATAATAATATATTTTATAATATATATATATATATATATATATTTTTTTTTATTTTTTAATTTTTAATTTTTAAAAATTAAATTTATATATTAAATTTATTTTAATTTATAATATATAAAAATTAAATTTAAATTTTAATAATTAAATTATTAAATACTATTGGCTTTCCTTTTTTTTTTTCTAAGTGTTTTTTTCGAAGGATTTCCCAAAAAGAATTTTCCCACCCTTCAAAGGATAGAAATAAAGTTTTAAAAAAATTTTGTAATTTTCTCCATTCTATTCCGATTGGTTTGGCCCTTTTTTTAGTTAGGAAAATAAAACATATAACACCCCTTCACACACTGTTACAGGGACTCTTTGAAGGAGCGTGCCCAAGCGTAAAAATTTCAGGGGGGTTTATCCTGTGGATGAACTATTTTATCCTTTGGAATTTTGGTTAAAACATAATTTTAAAGTGTACAGTTACTCATAATTTAAAAAAACAACCCCTCCTATCAAACGGTGGGACCCTGGGAGACTTTCCCAAAAGGGATCAACTGGGCTGATTAAAAAACAAATTTTATTTAAATAGATTTAAAATAAAATTTGTGTATTTAGAAACGAAAATTTTAAATACATTGGGTTTTTTGTATTTAAATACAGGGTTTTTTTTGTATTTAAAAACTTTAATAGTATTTAAAAAACATTGTTTTTGTATCTAAGTTTAAAAAATTAAAAAATTTTTTATCAGTTAATTTGGTCATAAACCTGCTCAACTGGGTGGGAAGGCCTTCTGGTGAGAAGGCCTCCCTAAAAAGGGAAATATACAATAGGAAAAAATCCTTGATCATTTATCAAGCATTTTATATTGTTAATCATGAATTACTAAATACATGTTAAAATTTGTGTGTATATTTAACATGTAATTTACGAATATATTTAAATACAATTTATGTATTTAGTATTTAGATACATTCGTAAAATGTATTTAGAATTTGGTATTTAAATACATTTCTCCCATGTATTTAGTATTTAGTATTTAAATACATTCAATGTATTTAGTGCCCAGCTCTGGGTGTAGTGTAAATATATCAGTATGTGTAGTAGTGTACAGGCCATCTTCACACAAAAACAAATATGCAACACTATGGTAGCTTATTGGGGCAAATTCCGAGAAAGCATAGATACTACACAGCACCAGTATTTTCTTCTCAGCTTGAAAATAAGATTACTACTGCGGGCAATGTAATGAAACCTCTTCTGCTGTTGTTTTGCTTAATTAATATAAGTAGATAATTTTCTCAATGTTTTTGCTAACAAAGATTAAGATTCATTGTAAAATGAGCATTGGTCTAAATAATTTACAGCACGGCACTTATATTCATGAGAATTTGCATGAAGGACTAGAAATATGCAACTTTTGCTGCACAGAGAGAACTTTCTTGATTTATACAATTCTCTAAATGCAACTGACTAATACCAGCAAAGTATATAAGAAACATTCATGTTCACCAGAGTGTGTTGATGCCTGAGGTCTAAATGGGACAAAACATTGTGTGTGGTAGTATGTTGATGTAGCTGCAGGGCAAGCAGCGTGGTGCAGGGGGAAAAGCACCGAACGTAGACCAGCATGGAAGCAGCCAGGATAGGTAGCAGGTGGTGGAGAGCGGGTAGCAGGAGCACATGGGTATTCGTTTAACACCCTTTCAAGGGCGCCGGTGAGTGTGGTGACTTTCACAGTACACTAAAGGGGCCCCATAGAACGAAAAAATTGGGGGAAAACGAGTCGTTTTTTGTGAATTTGCCTGTGAAAAACATAAAATTTTGGGGGAAAAATTTTTTTTTTTTCGATGGTTTTTTTTCCTTTCCCCTCCCTAACCCCTTTTATTTATTTCTAAATTTCCCCCCAAGGATACCAAAACATAAAATAAGTGAAAATTAGATAGAAAAGATGAAATAGGGATATTGTTTCTTACAAAAACAAAATTTAAAAAAAAAGTGAAAATCTTATCTAGAAACCTTTTTTAAATTTCCCCACAATCCCCTTTACTTTCTATTTTCTTAGTTTAATTTTGCATCATAGCGAATAAAAATCATTTTAAAATGTTCACCCCTCGTCATATCATTTTTCATAAAACCAAGAAAAATCCCCGGGGCCCAAAAGATCCCTTTAGGAATCCCCTTTTCACACCCCCCGTCCATTCTGACTTTGTCTTTTATTACTGTTCTCCCTTTTTTCTGTTGCCCCAAAAAATCTTTTCCCTCCACTTCAGAAACCACCCCTTTAATCCCCCCCCCCATTTTTCTAGCTTCCCGAGCAGTTTTTTTGAGGTTAAACCTTTTCAAATGCCTTCTTTTGGTCCAAGATTGCAAAGGGCCCCCCCCCTCTTTTTCCCGGTCACATGAATTTACTCAGTAAAAAAACTTAATAAAAATTTTTTTGTACATGAAATTCCCCCCTCTAAAATTTCCCCCAATTTGGGCCCCCTGCAAAAGTGTTTGTCTCTTCCAAATATTTCAAATCTGTCCTTCACAATTTTTTAAAACATTTTGGGCCCCTACACTTTTTAATGATACGGGGCCCGTAAATTTTAAGGGGGCTTCTTTGTTTCCTCCTTTGTTTAGTTGGCCAAAAATTTTCTTTCCCAATTTAAAAGGGGGCTCTTTTCTCCTTGAGTGAAAATCTCCATTACACTATGAACTTTCCTGCTGTTTGGTTTTCTGCACTTTTTCATTTTCCAATTCCCCCCCAAAACCCCCCACCCGGAACCCCGGGGCCTTTTTTCACAATTTTGGGCCCTTTCCCTTAGCCCTTTTTTTCTTCTATTTTCGGGCAACTTTTATGGTCTTCTATTATTTTTCTATTGCTTTATATTTTTCGTTTTAAAACCCCTTTTCTTGTAAAACAAAATCTGTAAGCCCCTTATTCATTACCTCAGCCTGGTTTTAATGCCAAACTTCGTACACTTTTGCCCCCTTTTACCTTCAGCTTATCCCCATTCCTTTCCCCTTTTTTTTCCCCCTTTTCCCCTTTATAAAAAAACAAAAAAAAGGTTTGGTTCGTCGTTTCATTTTTCTATTATATTTTGTCCCATAGTTATTTCTTTTCTCCCTTTGGATTCCCTTAAAATATTCCCTTTTTTATTTTTGTACTTTCACAAAGGTTTATTCTCCTTTTTTTTTCCCCCAAAAAACCCAGTTTTTTCCCCCCAGGTCCTTGCAAATTTACATTTTTCCTGTTAACCATTCCTTTTCCCCTTTTTCTTTTTTGATTTTTTTTTTTTTTAAATTTTTTTTTTCCTTTTATTAAAAACCCGGAAGGGAAAAAAAACCATCCAAATTTTTCTTGGGACCGGCCCCCCTTAAAAAAAGGCGTCCCGAAAAAAAAACCCCCCAAAAACGGGGGTTTTCCAAAATTTAATTCCACGGGGTTCTTCTCTTCTCCCCCCTTTTTTAAACTAACAATTTAAAAAATGCAAAAAAATTTTTAATTTTAAATAAAAAAAGGCAAAAAAACCCCAAAAAAAAAGGGGAAAAAAAAATTAAAAAAAAAAAAAAAAAAAAAAAAAAAAAAAAAAAAAAAAACCCGGGGTTTTTCCCTTTTTGTAGGTCCTTTTTTTAAACCCTTGAGGTTCTTCCGTATTTTGTTTTTTTTTTATTCTTTTAAACCACTGGTCCCCCTTAAAATTTTTTCTTTTTTTTTTTTTTTCCAAAAATCCAACCATTACCCCCCCAAAAGGGGCTTTCCTTTTTCGGGGATCCATTCCCTTCCCCGGAAAAATTTGCCAGTTCCCGTTTTCCCCAAAAACCAACCCAAAATCGCTCTTTCCAAAAATTCCTTTTTGGCCTTTCCCCCCTTTTTCTTTTTTTAATTCAAAATCTTAACCCACCCCCCGGGGGCCTGCAAAAATTCTTCCCGTTTTTTCCTAATAATGTCTGGGGCCCAGGCCCTCCGCCTTTTTCCCTATTTAACCCCCAGCAAATTTTTTCTTTCCTCCCCTGCCAACCCACGCCTCTTCCCCCCCCCTATCCCAAACCAACCAAAATTTTTTCCGTCAAAATCCCCAGCAAAAAAATTTTTTCTCCCAATTTTCCCCCTTTTTTTTTAAAAACCCCTTTTTTCCCCATCATTCCCCCAAAACCCCCTCCCCCAAAATTTTCCCCTTGGTTAAACCCATACTTTTTGAAATAACCCCCCTTTTTTTACCCCAATCACCTTTAAACCTCGAATTTCCTTTTTTTAAAATTCCCTATAAAATACCTTTTTAAAAACCCTTTTTACAACCCCACAAACCCCCCGTAATTAAAAACCCCCCCCTGGCAATCCTCAGAATCACTCAGCCTCCGGGTTTTCACTAAACCCCAATATGTCTGGTTTTTGGCCTTTTCGGTTTAAACGTTTTTCTTCTTTTCTAATGTTGAACCCAGCCCCCTTTATATTTTTTGTACGATACCCCCCATCCTTTTTCATTTTCCTTTGAACTGTCTTCTCTTAGTCTTTCTCTTTTAGATACCACTTCTTCAGTTTTTGGTCTAAACCTCTCCAATAGAACTTCTGTTTTTCCTCTTCCGTTCTCAATTAGTTTTTTTCTTTGGCTTCTTTAAACAGTACATTCAAACTGGCTCTTTCTTCCTCATTCATATTGTTACACTTTGTGTGTCTGGGGGTGTATGTGTCTGGTTGAGTGGGTCTGTGTGTACGTAAATGAGGCGTACAGTGTATTTAGTGTCTGTATGTTTGTGTGTATGGAGCGGGGAAGCGAGGAGTGGGCTGTAGTGAGTGTCTGTATGAGCGAGAGGCCCGCGTGTGAGGGTAGCTTGCTGTACCAAACAAAGGGAGGGTGACGTCATTCACCAGGAGGATTCTAATTGGGTCCGGCATGCTTTCCTAGAGCATCATTGGTCAGTGAGGAGGCACGGCAGAGACAGGAAGAGGGGACAGGGGGTGAGGGTGTGAGAGGAGCGGGCTGGCTGGAGACAGAGGGGCAGAATAGTCTGGACCGCAGAGAGGAGCAGAGGGTGTCGCGTTGGAGCAGAACGCCGGCGCCTCCTGAAGGCGCCTTGCCTTCGTCAGGGGGAATCTGAGAGCCTCGCGTTAGAGCCTATGTATGGTCTATGTATGGTCTGTGGTCTGTGGTAATCGTATGCTGGCAAGCATTCACTAACGATATCACAGAATGAGGCTGCGTAGCGGGCACACTCATGTGGTCTTCCCGACTGGCTCACACCTGCGGGGCTCACCGCTGATAACCCAACAGCCCAGTGGATCATATTTATCACCTCTAATATTAGAGAAGTGTAGATTCGGTAGATGATGTGATAGGGTAGATTTTTTAATTGATATGAGGTACACATACAGTACTGAATAGATAGTAAAATTCAAAACTGCCATTTGTCTGCAACAGACAAATTTGTCTGCAAAAAAAAAAAAAAAAAGGAGATAGAAATCAAGAAATTATTTCACAGCGATTTTTTACATAAAGTCTTATCAGTCAAAAACCCAGAAATACTTGAAAATTAAATTCTTCCAATTAGAGACGGACAGACAGAATCTCCAGATATAACTGAACACCGCTGCTGAAAATAGCTTCTCTTTACTCTGCTTACTGCCTGAATACCTTTCCTCAACACGTCTTACGGAGCATGTCTTAAATATAGGCTGCCGAAGACATAGACAAAGTAGAGCATATATGATCCACTGGGCGTTAATGGGTAAGTTCAATATGCGATAGATTGTCATAGGACTGTATTTTCAGGAATGTAATTCCATCATATAGATAATGAGGGAATACTACTTTTTTCATATATTTTTATATTTATTCATTTATTTATTTATTTATTTGGCAATAATTGGATTTTGAAGATCGTGAGATTAAAACAAGACATGTGGTAACTCACATCCTAATGTTTTGTCCTTTGACAGGCAAGACAGGAACAAATGTTGGTCGAACAACAACAGTGGCAGTTGATGCAGGCCCAGGTAGCAGCAGCACAACAGCAGCAGCAACAACAACAGGAACAACAAGAAACTAGTGATGATGAGGACTACTCCTAAGACCATGAACAGAGACAGAAGTTTTGTCACTGACCCTCCAATAATTGTTAGGATTTATGTATCTTATTCATGTATGGCAGTTTTGTATCATATAAAACCGTTTACCCAACACTCTTTTTGCTATGAATACCAGGTTGTAAGTAAGTTTTTTTCATGTTCAACAGTAGTAACCATGATTGTTATAAAGTTAACAAAATTAATACTCAACAACACTTGACAACCCATTCGTTGTTGATGACCTGTTTAGGAGTCGGCCAGTTTTTTCCGTACGCTGCTAATGTCTCATATACAGGTCA
>JACEEZ010009559.1:512528-550350 GCA_016584305.1 Chionoecetes opilio | reverse complement strand
GACAACTTTTAGATAATCTTCAATTCTATGTTTCTGAAAGCAACTCAACAAATATGTTAGCTTGTTGGCCTTTTCAGTGGATGTTTCACACCAATATGTCCATCAATTTTTTTTTTCCTTGGCATGTCACTAGCTTGTAGCTTTAAAATGCTCAAATAGTAGGAGGATACAACTAAGACCAACTGCCACTGTTAGTTACCAGAGGCGCTAATTATCCTGTGTGATATGATAGATACTCCATCCAATTCTGATACATCTTTGGAAAATTATCAGACTGAGACAGGATGCATACTTCCTTTTAGCTAACTCTGGATAATAAACATTATGAAAATGGATAATAAACATTATGAAAAAGGAATTTGTACTATTATGGGTATCTTTAAATTTATCTATAAATTTTCTCAATAATGCTAATTCCACTATACACTATACAGTGATTTAAATAAATAAAAAATTATATAATTTTTGTTGTAATAATTACTTTGGCATTTAAACAAGAAAATTAAATTTTTTGTTTGATAATCATAATGCATATTATACATTGGTTAATATCACTTTGGCTTTTTATAAACAAAAGTAACATGCACATTCAACTTTTGGTTATAGTAGTGTGGCTTTTTGTACAGTACACTCAACCCTCGGCTATCGCGTTTTATGGCTATCACGCATACCTGAATGTACCTCAACCCTCGGCCTTAGCGCATCAAGCTATCGAATTTTACGGCTATCACGCATACCTTCTTCTTCTTTTTTTTATTGTTTTTTTTTTTTTTTTTTTTTTTTTTTTTTTTTTTTTATATATATATATATATATATATATATATATATATATATATATTATATATATATATAGGCTATATATATATATATTTATTTATTTATTTATTTATTTATTACATTTTGGCCTATAGCACCGGTTGGTAATGACCTCCAGGGCTCGGATGGCAGGCCCTGGAGGTTCACTTGAGGGCTATATACCCGCGGTGGAGGTGCAGGCAGGATTTTTATAGTGACTGGCGCCTGTAATTACAGGCTCATGTTGCCCCAATGTGTCCTCAAACCAAACCTCGGCTATAGCACATCAAGCTACCAAGTTTTACTGCTCTTACACCTTGTATATGTATTCACAAACATGTCTATCGCACTAGGTTTGCCATGGCTGCAGCCAGTCGTGGCCAGACCTAGCGAGGGCTTGCAGATTGGTTTGTTATGACGCCAGGAGCTGCTTACACAAAGTTTGTTACTGAACCTTAACAGCTGTTCAGGCCAAGAAATTTTGATTAACTAATATTTGACTGTTAAGCACTAAATGGTTATTCACAAAACTAAGTTTTAGCAGTATTGATAAAGCCTTAAATGTGCCAGGGAGCACCATTGCCTCTTTACAAACAGGTTTTGGAGTCGCCGCCGCTGCTAGTCGGCCTGGCAACTTGGGCATGGCGGCCCAAGGAAAACAGTTAAGTCAGCTGTCCATATATAAACAAAGACGAGACCGTGCATACAGTAGATTATGTCATGTTGTGATGATAATAATATCGTTTTCAATCATTATAACATTGAAATGGAGACTTGACTGCTCAAGGGTATCATACCCTTGAAACACAACATTTCGCTACATTTAGTGTTGCTGACCGGTCTTCTTTCTGTTTAACGTCATATTTTCCCATATCTTATGAGGTTAGATGGCCTATGATACGCTTCCAACTATCTCTATCCATTGCGTCAAATTCTTCAATGTCCAATGCTACCAGATCCTTTTCAATACATTGTCTCCATGTCTTTGGCCTGCCCGGTGGGTGGCTGCTATCCCCCCCTCCTCCATAACAAACCTGGAGACCTCTCATGAATGGGAGGTTTTGGGTGGGGAAAGTGCAAACGAGTTTTGTGCTGGGAATAAATTATGTGGATGACAAAATATATCCGGTGAACACTCTGTGGGATGACATAGGCCAAAAATACATCAAAATACAAATCCCACAAAGTCTACAGGAAATATCAACTTTTTCTGGAAAATTCTTAACCTAACTAATGAAGCATTTTTTATGATTTTGAATGTCACCATCATTCTTAACACATCAACATGTATAAGGAAAGAACACATCTAACCTCATACTCAATTACTGGTTGAAAATACCAAAAAACTGAAAAAAAATTGTAAAATATATGGTCATCTTGGGGATCCTGGCACCAATTAGAATTATTACCATTAGTTCTATTGTTCGGCTATCGCGATTTCGGCTATCGCGCGCCGATAGCGGCACCAATTAGGCGCGATAGCCGAGGTTTGAGTGTACAACAAAAATATATATATAATTGAGAAAAAAAATATTTCGGCCATGAAAACAACCACATGGCAATTTGCTATCTAAAAGTGCCACAGTGGATTCCCCGCACCATTCATTTAGTCTCATTATGATATAATTATACTACAATCATAAAATTGGTGTTTTTAAAGCCCATTTGCTTAAATTTCCTTCTTTCCCCTCGTTTTCAAATAATGATAAGGTTAAATCTGATTTTTTTTTTTAAATAATTTGATTTAAATCATGATTTAAATCAGTGATTAAAATCAACTTGATTTAAATCAAACAACTCTGGATTACAGCTTTTCTTGGAGTGTTCAATCTCGCTTGATGCACCAACAATAGTCAGCCATCATATTTACATCCCATCTACCCTGATGCCGTTCCTGCATGACCTTCAAATCTTGGTGGAATCGTTCACCTTGCTCATCACTGACGTCACCTAGGTTTTCCGGGAAGTTAGCAAGATGGCTATGCAGAAAATGCACCTTGATGCTTATGTTGCAACCGAGCATTTTGTAGCTCTCCAATAGTTTCTGGACAATTTCGGTGTAATTCTTTGCTCGTGTATTTCCAAGAAAGTTCTTGACAAGGTCTTTGAATGATAACCAAGGATTCTTTTCAAGTTCTGACATTGTCCCGATGAAATGTTCATCTTTGAGTTCTAAGCTGCCAAATTTGTGGACCATCAAACATGCCGGCCTTGATTTTTTCAATTGACAGGCCAGGAAATGCCAAAATAAGGTACTTGAAACAGTCGCCTTCAGTTGGCAATGCTTTAACAAATTGCTTCATGAGACCCAGTTTAATGTGCAGAGGCGGGAATAAAATTTTCTTTCTGTCAACAAGTGGCTCATGTAGAATGTTGGGATCACCAGGTTTAAAGTTAGATCTTGGAGGCCAATTCTTCTCCACCCAAGCTACTCTCGAGCTCTGTTGTCCCACATGCACAGAAAGCAGGGATACTTGGTGTATCTGCATTGCTGACCAAGAAGGAAGCATACCATTTTAAGATCAACACAGATGATCCAATTGTGTTTGTGATATTGCAATAAGTCAATGGCTCTCTTTATGTCTCTATATTCTCACTCAGTGGCGCCGTGTGTGAGTCGCTGGCAGCGATGTTATTATAAGTGTTATCATTTGTGGTGGTGGGGTCAGCAGGTGTGGTGGTGTGTGGGAGGGCAGCACATGCCAGGCAGTTGTGGTGGTGGGGGCAGCAGATGTGGTAGTGTGTTGGGGGCAGCAGGTGTGGTAGTGTGTGGGGGGGCAGGCAGCAGGTGTATGTTCCATGTTTCTATTTAAAATCCTTATTCCAAAGAACATTGTACACTTAATAAAATAGCTTACAATTTCAAAAGGTAGTCACATATTTACAAATTTCCTTTGCTAATCATTTTATGGAGTCTTTTCCTGGCTTTAGTGTCTTATAACTGTGATAACAAAGAATTTTTTTTTCAATTGCCTGCATCTTTTTATAAAAATCATCTGTTGAGAGAGAGAGAGAGAGAGAGAGAGAGAATCCCCTCCGCACACACCTGTGGCGCCCTGACCTCACTACTGTGAGGTGAGGCTACGTACCTACCCTCCAGGCCATTCCCTTTTATCTACTCTTTCCACTACGAGAATATGATTATTACTATTGCTATTATTATCATCAATATCATTGTTATTTCTGTAATGTTTGTTATTATTATCATTCCCATTCCCATTAAGCAAGCTAAAGAAAATTAGTTTAGTTTGGGAAAGGTTGTTAATGGCCAACTATCAGAAGAAAATAACTGCAATGTAGTTGCAATGCGATGGCATTCTAATGACATTGATCTTGATATTACAGTCCTTTGAATCGGCTGCTCCTGTAGAACGAAAGGAAGAAAAAAAAAAGGGAAAATAACCCTCACCATAGAACCGTGAACATGCACAGAAAACGCAGCACCGGAGATATGCTCTCGGAGAGCGGAGAATGTGCCTGCTCGTTCTAGACTGGCGACCTGTTTTGGAGGAAGGATGACCTCCTCACATCCACTGACGTCACACGCACCAGAGAAAATTTTAGTTTAGCTGAGGAGGGAACTTTTAAAAGTCTATAGATCTTGGATTTATGGTTCTCACTCGGGATCGAACTCGGGTCACCGAGAACGCCACTCGGAGACGCTAACCACTTTGCTACCGCCTCCATTGTGGTGCCTGAATCTTTGGATTTCCCATCAGGTTATGTCTTTTCGGTTTGCCAGTCTTCCGTTGACACCAAGCTGGGGCAGGAGCCAACCCTAAGATCGCTTTTCAACGTCGTGGACTACCAGAGACAAAACACTCGCTCTTAGGGCTATTGGAGCAGTACTGTGATGTCATAGCCCTTCCCAAAGAACACTTACCTCTCAGGTGTATGTGCCAGCCTTCTGATTCGCTCACAAAGAGCGGTAGTAGATGAGCTGGTCAGCGACATGTTATAGCAGGGGGTTATTTAACATTCCTATTCCTTTTGGAATTTGCCATTGTTTTTTGTTCCAAAGAAGGACAAAACATACAGGCCAGTAATTGATTACTGAAAGATAAATAGTGTCACTATAGATGACTATTTCCCTCTACCAATTTTAAGTGATTTATTAATGTCGCTAGGCTGTGGGACCAAAGTCTTCTCTAGTTTAGATTTAATGTCAGGATATTGGCAAGTTCCCATGGCACCTGGGGCCGGATGTTCGAACATTTTTAACGCATCTCTAAGATCATCTTTGCACTTAGATTGATCTTGGAACGTTCGTAACGCGTTTAGAGGTATTTTCAAACGCTCTTTGCGAACATCCATCCGCCATATTTGTTAGTTTTTCCACCATATTTGTTCATAGTGCTAAGGTTGCTGAAGAGCACTCGCACACTGTTCGTAGGGTCGCATATGATGAAGGCTTTTCTAATAGTATACAAGCCATATAAAGTTATTGTATAAGTTGTTTATTTCATGTTAAGTTGTTTATGGTTGGTCAGGACGTTGTAGGGGGAATGTGAAGGGTGCAATGAATGGTATGCTGCCGAATGCCCATAGGTGAATGGAATGAGTGCAAATAAAAAAGAAATGTATCTTGTGCTAGAAGTATATAGAGAAGATGATATGGGAGAGGAAGATGCGGGAAGTGGAGCTAGGAGGAGAATAGGAGACAAGGATGAGATGGAGAGAATGAGTCAAGTGAAGGATACGGACAGCGGTGGCATAAAGTGAGATTGGAAAGAATGAATGATAGTGGGTGGGTACGCAAGGTGTATGAAGAATGGATAGAGAAGCAAATTAACCCTTTCACGTCACCATTGTCATTCACTTTTTGTTGTCCCGTGTATACCCATTGTCACCCGAAATGTCACGCGCGGGAAAAAAAGTTGTACTTCCACCATGTCTAGAAACTAAACTATCAAAGGTATCGAGTTCAATTATGTTTCGTTTTTAAGCTAAGATCATTTCCTATATCATACAATGTTAAAAAAAATACGCTAGCGTGAAAATAACGTACAAAACCTCGAGTTAGAAGTGAAAAAAAAAAATAACCTTGCGGCAAAAAATAATATGCCAAAAATCAACTTATCATCATAGAAGATTTTTCTACATTCCATGACATAGCTGAATATATTTCCTTTCCAATGAAGTATAATATATTGTAATTCGCTCAAAAATAAAGCCATACAACGAAGTGAAAGATAACGTAAAGTTGTTTTTTTTAATAAATAATATAATATAGTATAATATAATATTATACAATATTATATTATACAAAATATATTTTAATATAATATATTGTAATTTGCTCCAACGGTCAAGTGAATTTCACGTCAACCGCGCGCTTTTTAAGATTTTTAATAAAAAATTTAAAATATTATTTTTGGATGACTCTCAAAGACGTCATTTGTACATATGGCCTACACGTACCGGATGACGCTCAAAGACGTCATTTGTATGTGAAAGGGTTAAGTAAAATGAGTGCTGGAACGGCAGATAAACTAGGTAACCTTGATGTGTGTTTAGGGGAGGAAAGGACTAGCAATACAGGGAGTTTCGTACAAAAGTTGTTTCGTACCCAGGTTTTGTTAGTTTCGTACACTGATTTTGAGTTTTTTCGTACATACCTGGTGTGTCGTTTCGTAACTAGTCATCAAGTTAAACTCTGAGCTGAGTGTACGAAACGACTATCGTTTCATTATAGACTACGAAACAACTTTTAGGTGTACGAATCTACTGGTGTACGAAACAACTTGTGTACGAACTGACTGCATCCTCCTCTCATCAATGCTACGGAGAGGCAAAGATAAGAGACATTCGAGCACCGGTGTACTAGTGCGTGGAATGCATGTACTGTAGGTGGAAAAGTGAAATATATAAAGGTATAGGTGCAGTTAGACCAATACAATACAACACAACCAATCGGTGGATTTAACCCTTTCATGCACAAAAAGTTTAATAAGTTTTTCCGTCCACTGCGACATCAGTCTGGGGCTCTCTAAGGGGCCCCGCGTAATGGCCTGACTCTGCGGCGAATGTTTTGGTTATGTTATCAATTTCAACCACGATTACAGCCAAATTCCCAACATCCGACCTTCAAACATCCGACTTGTCTAAACAACCGACTTTTTTCTTCTATGTCCCAAGTCGGATAAATTATAATTAAAAACAATCAGACAACCAACCTCGGTCAGTGACGTTTGAATTCGGCGGCGGGCGGGAGGCAGGTAGTTCGTGTTTTTCATCAATACCCGCTCAGCAGCGCTGGTAGCGGGCGTGGCGTTGGCGGGGTGTTTTCAGAGTTTATTTACACTTGCTGTTGGCTGCTTCACCACCACATTGTGTCTTGTTTGGCCATTTATTTTACTTTCTACAGTGAATAATGTCGTCTACAAGTGCTAAACGTAAGCGTTTTGTGTTGAACATTGAACAGAAAGTGAATATTATAAGGAAAGTAGAACAAGGTGTTCTAGACAAGATATATGATAGGCATCGAATACCTAATTTCAGAAAGCCAATTATGCGGGATTAAGAAGACACCTGGAGGTTATAATAAGAGGTGTGGGATGGAGGAGAAGAAATTTTCCCAGGACAGGGCGATGACAACTGGAAAGGCCAATATGAAGGATTAGGAAGGCACCTGGAGGTAATTGGCGTGGTCAGATATGTAGTGAGGTCGAGGCTGAGGAGATAATTGGAGCGGTTGAGACAGGGAAGTGAGGTCAGGGCTGAGTTGTAATTAGAGAGGTTAGAAGGGGAAGTGAGGTCGGAGCCGAGGAGGATTATACCTCATTTGTAAGGAATATAATTGAAGGACAGAAAAGAAATATTCCTTATAGGGAAATAAGTCCAGAAAGAGTGATCCAAAATGGATGACCTACAAGTTAAAACACAACATTGGAGTAAAAAGAAACATTTATTTAAGGTTCAAGGCAGGATTGGTAAACAAAGAACAGTATAACGTGATGGCGAGGACAGTAAAAAAATTAACTCCAGTTGCTAAGAACAATTATGAGATTAAAGTAGCAGAACAGGCGAAAGGGGACCCAAAGGGGTTCTATCAGGTTTTAAAACAAAGACAAGGGAATTATTGGGCCGTTAAGGTCAGGACAGGGTGAGGTCTTAAATACGGATGAGGATATGTGTAAAAGTCTAAATGATTATTTCTTAAGTGTTTTTACGGAGGAGGATACACAGAGGATACCTGATAGTGAACAGATGTTCAAAGGAAGCGATGAGCAGAAACTCAGAGATATTGTGATAACTAGGAAAATGGTGGAAGTAATACATAGAATGAAGAAATTTAAATCGCCAGGACCAGATGAAGTGTATCCCAGGGTATTAAAGGAATGCAAGGAGGTTCTTAGTGAGTCGTAAGTTCACATTTGTAGGAAATCGGTTGAGATAGGTGACGTGCCATTATTGTGGAGGAAAGGAAATGTTCGTCCATATTTAAGAAGGGAGACAGAGGACTAAAGTCAAATTATCGACCCGTAAGTCTAACATCAGTGGTGGGTAAATTATTGGAATCTATTATTGCAAAAAACATTAGGAGCACTTAGATAAACATAGTTTGATCAATGATTCACAACATGGATTCACCAAGGGTAGGTCATGTCTCACCAATTTATTGAGTTTTATATAGGAAAGTTTATGAGACGGCAGATAATGATAAGGATTATGATATAATATATCTGGACTTTAGTAAGGCATTTGAAAAAGTACCACATGAGCGACTCTTAAATAAGGTTAGGGCTCATGGTATAGATGGGAAGGTCTTCATTGGATCAGAGCTTGGCTAAGTAATAGGCAACAAAGGGTTACAATTAATGGTTCCAAATCTGAATGGGGACTGGTGACAGTGGAGTTCCACAAGGGTCTGTTTTGGGCCCATTACTATTTTTGATTTACATCAACGACTTGGATAGTGGGATTAGCAGTGATATCAGCAAGTTTGCTGATGATACTAAGTTATAGGTAGGATTATTGGACCACAGTCTGACGTAAAACATATTGCAGGGAGACTTAGATAAACTTAACGAGAGTGGGCAGTCAGATGGCAGATGGAATTTAATATTGATAAATGTAGCGTTATGAATGTTGGTAGAAAAAACCCTGGTAATAGATACACCATAAGCAATGTATCGCTGAAAAGATCAGAAGGTGAAAAGATCTTGGAGTGAGGGTGAGCCCAGACCTCCGACCTAGGAAACAATGTATTGAGGCTAGAAATAGAGCTAATAGAGTATTAGGATTCATTACCAGAAGTGTTAAAAGTAGAAGTGTGGAAGTATTCTAAAGCTTATCTGGCTCTAGTCAGGCCTCACTAGACTATGCAGTTCAGTTTTGGTCTCCATATTACAGGATGGATATAGTGTTGTTAGAAAAAGTGCAGAGGAGGATGACCAAATGATACAAGGGATGCGTAACTTTAGTTATGAGAGGAGATTGAAGTTATTCAAACTTACACTCACTCGAGAGACAAGAGTAAGGGTGATCTGATAGAAGTTTTTAAGGGATAAAGGGTTTAATAAAGGAGAGGTAGGAAAAGTTCTTACGGCTTTTAACCAGGGGTTAGAACAAGAAGTAAGGATTCAAGCTGGAAAAGCGTAGATTTAGAAAGGAAATAGGGAAAAAACTGGTTCACAAATAGGGTGGTGAATGAATGGAATGGTCTCAGTAGACAGGTAGTTAGTGCTGAGTCATTGGGGAGCTTTAAAGGAGAGCTGGATAGGTTCATGGATGGGGATGAAAGGTGGATGTAGGTAGTGTTAGGTGACAGGAACTACCACGTGTAGGCCTCACGGCCTCTTGTAGCTTCCTTGTTTTCTTAAGTTCTTATGTATATGTCGGGATTTTAACATCGGCAAGACGACTGTGGTGGACATTTTAAAGTCCAAAGGTAACTTGTTTAAGTTTTATGCTGGTACAGAAACTAACAAGTTTTTAACAAAACGGAAAGCTCTGAGCACGCCTAAGTTGGCTTTGCTGGACGAAGCAGTGTGGGAATGGTATAAAATGAAGCGTAATGATGGTAAAGGGAAGCCAGTGCATGGCTATATGATAATTGAACAAAGCAAGGAGATGTACAAGAAAATGAAGATAAAGGAACAGTGTACTTTCTCAGATGGATGGCTTCGCAATTTCAAGGTTCGTCACGGCATCAGGAAGCTTACTATAGCAGGTGAAAAACTCTCAGCTGACTCGGTTGGTGCTGAGGAGTTCATCGATAATTCGATATTAAATTATGTACATCCGACTATTCCAATTATCCGACCTATCTTCAGTCCCCCCAAGGTCGGATAATAATTAATACTTAGCTGTATTCTTTTTTCCTGGCATTATTATATATCGTTGGTTTCGCAAGAGATTATTCTGCCTTATGAAAGCCAAAAATAACAAGAAATGCAAGTAAATAGCGGAGTTTAACGACTTAGAAAAAACATTGAGTAAAGTGAAATAAGAAATACTTACGTTCACCACTTCGTAGCTCGATACTTCCTGAGTCAACTTTTTATAGTTTATATGCCAATAAAAGCGATTTTTATGAGGATTCCAACACTACCATTATAATTTTCATATGGCCAGTAGTTCTTGAGAAAATGGAGGAAAACTGAAACACATGTTGGAAGACGGATTAGGCTACAGTATGGCTTACCCGGCTCGGGACACATTTTAAAGGGACGGGCAGTCCGCGCTGACAGGCTGCCTGCTGAGAGTGAGCTGGAACACAGGCCCTTATCACTTCAAATCCACCCTCACGAGGGAGTTGACAATTAGTTTATTTTATAGGCCTAGCTTGGATCTTTTACGCAGTAAATTTTGACGCGATTCTGATAAATACTTTATTTTTGGCGAATTTTTTAATGTTTTTTGACGCAATTCACGTCAAAAAGCTCAGATGTAGACGGGCCCGTTTTGACGCGATCGCGTCACCGTGCGTGAAAGGGTTAAGTATCCTGAACGTTTCGTTCTTATTATAAGGAGTATTTCTAACCCACACAAAAGCTGTCGGAAATGAAAAAATAACACATGGGGATCTGGGGGGGCGAACCCCCCCCACCCAGTGAGGTTAGGTTACGTAATCAATGCCCAGGTTAGATTAGTTAACTAGCAGGGGGTCTTGGGTGGCGTAGCCCCCCTAGTTATGTCAGAAGAGTATTGGTCAAAAGGGAGTATTGGTTGAAACTGCATATTTACCTAAAAGAGTATGTAGAGGATAAAGGAATGTGTGATTGGTGGGCAAGGATGTCTGAGAAGAGTAGGTACACTCTACTCCAACTCTAAGAGATGGTATGTGAGTAAAGCGAAAGTAATGAATGAATGGTTCAATGATGGAAGCTGGGGTAGTGAGATGTTATACTAGGCAAGTTTACGACCACTGAAATTGTGGGGTTAAAGCACATAAAAATCACTAGAATGCAGGCTTTCATTTCAACCTAACCCATCTACAGTAATATGTCAAGTCGGTATTATTTCGATGCTGAGCTGGGGAGGAATCACCCCCGCTCAATCACTAACCTAACCTAGACATATAGTCAACTGGCCAACCTAACCTAACCTAACTGTTCAGGCTATTGCTGGTATTTAATCCCTGAATTCAGAAATACGGATAAAATAGGAACACTCACCGACGAAAAAAATAGGAACGTCGGCGAGAATTCCTATCGGCGACAGTTCCAGGTATTGTCTAGTTACTTGGATAATGTATCCCATTAATAATACCCACCCTAAAATGGGTGGGTATTAGTTTGGTGGTGGGCTTTCAAAAGTCCTAGGATTCTTACCTACATCATCGTGTAGATTTCTTCATTCTGAGTATTTTGAACCCCATTTCCCATGGTACAATTGAATAATAATGGCGTTACATGTACGTACTACCGAAAATCTACCGTTATTTCAGCCATAAACGGTTAAGTTAGGTTAAATCAGATTAGGTTAGTTTAGGTTATAGATGGGGTTTGGTTTAGTCGTCTAAGTTAGGTTAAATCAGACTAGGTTAGGTTAGGTTAGAGGTGGGGTTTGGTTTAGTAACATGATATCAAGAAAAAAATTAAATTATCAATAATATGGCAGTGCGAAGCGGTGCAAGGTTTGCGGGGCATACATCCCCCCATACCTGTAAAAAAATATATATGTCCGACAAAAACGAGTGCCATATTCATTCAATACACATTAAAACGATTCAGGAAAACTAAGTTTCGGTCTCGAAATCGTTGAAAGCCCACTAACGAAATTTTACTAATTGGGTGTAAGTGGCAGCTATTAATCATTCAATTCATATATAATTATTCGCGCTGGCTAAAACGGTAAAATTTTAATCCTTTCCCGCCCTTATTAGTGTTTTTTTCTCTCCAGACCTTCACAAATCCCTTCAGATACCTCTAAAACGTAATTATAAAGTGGGAGTTACCCCCTTTAACATCCCCTTACCCCACCTAAGGTCCTAAATGACCCCCCAAAATAATACTATCCTAACCTCGTTATAACCTTATCTAACCCTACCAATAACCTCCTAGCGAGACCTAAGGGCAGGAAAGAAATATAATTTTACCAGTTCAGGTTATATTGAGGTTATAAGTTTGTAATTTGCTGTGTGGGGACGCACCAGGAGGTTATTATATAGTGAGCATACGTCTTCAGTCTTCAGATATTTCCCTTGGGGAGGCATGATATTTGTTTACATTCTAACTGCATTATGATTGGCTAACAATCTCAAAGGTTGATGAAATCTTTCCTCTGATTGGCCAAGCGACAGTCAGCTGAGTTTCATTCCTCATGGTCGGAACGGAACGGACCGAGCTAAGGAATGGATCACATCATCGTGAGCTAAGAACATTCGGACGATCCTTTGAAAATACATTTTTGTGGTGTTCGTAGCCCAAGATCTAAGATGGCCGCTATGAACACTCTAAGATGATCTTAGAGGCGGAAAGTTACGAACGTTCGAACATCCAGCCCCTGCATCGCAGAAAGTTACGGCTATTAGTACGCCATCAGGCCACTATGAATGACTTAGAATGTCGTTTGGTTTAAAATCGGCCCTGCTAACATTTCAGCGGATGATAAATGTTTTTTTTTGGCGATATGCTGGGCAAAACTGATCATGCGTCCCTTGATGATGTAATTATTACATAATAATGCCAGCAAAAATCTTGATGATCACTTGATTAATTCAAAATTTGTCTATTATATTTTTGCAGATAATGATGTAGCCTATGCGCTAGATCTTGAATCCAGATAGGGTTCTTGCATGTAAAAGCTGTAGCGCATGAAGCATGATTACGACATTTATTCGTATTTTGCTCGAAAAAAGTGAGGTCTAATTAATATTTTTGGTATGATTGCCAGTTATTCTTTGGAACTGCTAATAATAATAATATAAAAATATATAATATAATGAAAATAGTAATAATAACTCAAAACGATTTAACAAACGAGTTATGCTTTCTGGTTACCATTGCAGCGATTAACCAAAGAATCTTTAACATCATTTATCAAACATTTTGTTACTTGAATATTATATTTTGTGTCGTCTACGTGAACCGTGAAGGGGGTTCTTTTGAATATATAGATGAGAGTGTGGTGTGGTAGGAAGCAGGAACATGAGTGGAGGTAGTGGCGGGCGCGTGGTAGCTGTGTGGCGCGAGACGGTCAAGGCTCGGAGAGCGTGGGTTCTTTGGTCTGTGTTGTCTAAGCGTGTCCTTATAGGTAGAGTGTGGGTATGGATCAATAATTACCAGCTTGTAGACATAAGATGAATGTATAGCTCAGCAAAAGTGGAGTAGGCTACAGAGATGTAGCCATGGGCTGGCTGGGGACGGCCGCACGTGGGCCGCCCAGAGGCAAGGAGCGTGAACGTGACCTCCGAGCAGAGTGAGGGCAAGTAACTAAGAGAGGGCGAGGTCACGCGTCAAGCATATTTATATGCGAGGTCAAAAAGAGTTTCCATATAGATGCCATATATAACCTACCTACGACACCGTACAGTACATTTCCCCCCGGTGATAGACAAACCGTGACCTCACGGTTTATAGGGGATGTAGATATATATATGAACAAAACAGGAGATATAATTATAAGGCGCCGTAAGGGGAAAAAATGAAGCTGAATGGGAATACACAAAAATGGAGGGAAAGAAGCCTATAACCGAAAATGACGCTGCGGAGAACATGTGACTGAATCATTCAAAAACAAATATGGAAACTACACCAAGGATATATGAGAAAATCATACACAAAAATAGAGATAAACCGTACCAAAGGAGAAAATATGAGAAAATCACTTAGAAATGGGAATATATAAATCACACGAAGTAGAATATAGATGCATGGAGTCAACCACTCTGCCACTGAAGCGAGTAGTGGACCGAAAATAAACTGTGACTATATTAGTTAATCAACCAAAAATGGAAATAGAGAAATCACACCAAATAGATAATATATGATAAGTTAACCACTGAAGCGAGACGTGGACTGAAAATAAGCTGAACACTAGTTAACCACTCAAGCACACAGGCAAGACGTGGACTGAAATAAGCAAACACTTGATTAGGTAAGCAACCAAAAATTGAAATAGATAAATCACATGAAATAGACAATATAGATGGGAGTTAACCACTCTGCCACACAGGCAAGATGTGGACCGAAATAAATTGAGACGACATGAGTTAACCATACTGGCAAGTCGTAGACTGAAATAAGCTGAGCACATATGCAAAAGATAAACATGGGAACCAAAAATCACAAAAGTACGCAAAAATTACATCATTGGTCTTGAGAAACAAAAGCAAAAGTAGAAATTATAACCCAAAGATTCCATATCAATTGTCTTGAGAAAACATATACAATATCAAAAGTGGAAATTATGACCAAGATTCCAGATCTAAGGTCTCCAAAGCAGTATACCAAAGGTGAAAAGTATGACCAAAATGAACGCGTAACTTACACACCAGTGCCATACAGACACATAAATGAGGACATCTAACTCCCGTCAAAGACACGCTGAAGCTACCACACAGGCAAACAGCAAAACGAAAAGAAAGACATTTTGCAGTTATCTAATCTCGACACCAGCTGAAAGCACTGCCTAGCCAACGAAGGAGAGATGAGGGCGGAGGCGTCGCCGATGGGCGTGGGCGGCGGGGCGTGGGCGTGGGGGTGGGGCGAGACCAGCCAAGGTGGGCGGGCGCGGGCGACAAGCTGCAGGAGGGTGCGTGGGCGCGTGGTGGCGGGCACGAGGCAGGCTGCGGGAGGGATGAGGCGGGCGTGCGAGCAGGCGCGCGGCGACAAGCCACGGGAGCGGCCCCGGTGGGGGCGAGGAGAGAGGCAGAGAGGGGAGGCGGGTGATAAGCCGCCGCGTCGGCCCGACCTGACCCACGCGGGTGGCCGTAACTCAGCCAGGGGTGGGGGTGGAGCATGAGGGTGCAGCGGCGGGCGGCAGGCTGCGTCGCCGGAGGGCCCGGGAGAGGTCATGCCATTGTCCACCATTTCAGGGGGTGGGGGGGGGGGTGAACACGTGAAACACTAACATCAGGTTGCGCCGCGGAAAACATGAAATCATACCCTCGGTCCAGGGAGGGAGTGGGGAGTGACACGCAGGTCAGAAAGCCACCAAAATGAACAGCCAGAGAAGGGAATGCACGCAAAAATAGTTTCTAGCCCAAAATACACACAAATCACACAAAGGATAAAAGTAGCCAAAAATATTGCAACACTGCACAGATGAAAATGTAGCCAGAGATATGAGTCAACCATGGGAAAAATATACATAAGGCACGGTAAAATCACAGAAACATACACACAAGATATGAACGGTCACAGTTTTCAAGTGACGTGAAAATATTAACACTTTCGCTGAACGACACACGTGGAGCAGTAGAGTAGATAGGCCGCACGATATCAGAAGACCAGGAACAGGCTTACGAGCACGCCACGAGGGGCTCGTGAAGGGCGTGCGAGAGGCACGAGATCATTATCACGGGCGTGGAAGAGGCCGCACGGGGCATCAGAGGCGGACGTGCGGCAGAGATCCGCACGTGACATCAAATAAGGATAGAGCGCCGTGGGCGAACAGGATGGCGTGCAGGAGGAAGATCGTAGATACAGCGAGGCAGAACATCAGGTGACCAACATCATCGACCACGTGGCGACCAGAGAGATGCGTCGCATATACCCACACAAAGAACACAGACAGAGACTAAAACCGTTGCCACCATATGAACCGTGAAGGGGGTTCTCTTGAATATATATATATATGAGAGTGTGGTGTGGTAGGAAGCAGGAACATGAGTGGAGGTAGTGGCGGGCGCGTGATAGCTGTGTGGCGCGAGACGGTCAAGGCTCGGAGAGCGTGGGTTCTTTGGTCTGTGTTGTCTAAGCGTGTCCTTATAGGTAGAGTGTGGGTATGAGCTGGGGACGGGTATATGCGACGCATCTCTCTGGTCGCCACGTGGTCGATGATGTTGCTCCCCTGATGTTCTGCCTCGCTGTATCTACGATCTTCCTCCTGCACACCCATCCTGTTCGCCCACGGCGCTCTATCCTGATTTGATATCTGGACCAATAATTACCAGCTTGTAGACAGAAGATGAATATATTGCTCAGGAACAGTGGAGTACAGAGATGTAGCCATGGGCTGGCTGGGGACGGCCGCACGTGGGCCGCCCAGAGGCGAGGAGCGTGAACGTGACCTCCGAGCAGAGTGAGGGCGAGTGACTAAGAGAGGGCGAGGTCACATGTCAAACATATTTTGATGCGAGGTCAAGGAGAGAGTTGCCATATAGATGCCATATATTATCTACCTACGACACCGTACAGTACATACGTACATTGAGTGTTTCTGCTTTTGACCAGATAATCATGTACTGAAATCATCGCTAAATGCGATCATTGCTACTAATGTGGCTATCATTCAAACCATGATGGATGCTGCTAGTGGTAAATAATAATTTCTTTGTTTCCTGAATTATTTACTCAAATAGTAATATGTTCACTTATTAATTATATATGGGTTTTTTTTATCGCAAAGGACTGGGCAAAGGCAAAAAAAGTAACACAAAGCCCGCATAATTGCCAGTCCCTATAAAGAAGACAGTAAGAGAATAATATAAATAGGGTGGGTGGGCCAATTTAGTTCGGGAGGTGTCTTGTTTTACTCTCTTGAAAAGATTTAAGTCCTAGGAAAGTTGAAAAATAGAAACAGAAAGAGAGTTCCAGAGTTAACCAGTGCAGGGGATGAAAGAGTGAAAGTACTGGTTAACTCTTATATTAGGGATATGGATAGAAAAGGGATAAGAATGAGTAGAGTGAGTAAGTCTTGTGCAGCGAGACCGCGGGAAGGGGGAATCATGCAGTTAGCAAGTTCAGAAGAGCAGAAAGCATGAATATAACGGTTGAAGATAGCAAGAGAAGCAACATTGCGGTGGTGATTTAAAGATTGAAGACAGTCAGAGGAGGGGAGTTGATGAGACGAAAAGCTTTTCTCAAGAAGAAACTCAACCCTGTTTAGGAGAGCTGTATGAGTGGATCCCCCCCCCAAAACATGAAAGGCATGCTCCATACATGGGCGGATCGGTCTTTGTATAGAGCAAGCAGCTGGGAGGGAGGAAAAAAATGGACGCAGACGCCACAGGACACGTAACTTCATAAAAACAATTTTAGCAAGAGATGAAATGTGAGATTTTCAGTTCAGATTTTTAGTAAAGGATAGTCCTAAAATGTTTATTGTAGAGGAGGGAGACAGTTGAATGTCGTTGAAGAAGAGGGGATAGTTGTCTAGAAGGTTATGTCAAGTAGATAAGTGAAAAAATAGGGTTCTTGAGGCATTGAACAAAACAAAGTTTGCTTTGCCCCAATCAAAAATTACAGAAAGATCAGACGTTAGGCGCTGTGTGGTATCTCTCCGTGAATCACTTAGTTCCTGTTGAGTTGAGCGTCTAATGAACGAATTTGAAAAATGCAGGGTAGAATCATCAGCATAGGAGTGGATAGGGCATTGAGTTAAACTTAGATCATTAATGAATAATAGAAAGAGAGGGGATAGGACAGAACCCTGAGGAACACCACTATTGATAGACTTATGAGAAAAACAATGACCATATCCCAGTACGTAGCTGCAATAGAAAGGTTTGAAAGGAAACTTAAGATGAAGGTGCAGAGAGGATATAAATTGAATGAGGGTAGTTTAAAAATTAAAGATTCGTGCCAAACTCTATCAAAAGCTTTTTATATGTCAAGGGCAACAGCAAAAGTTTCACTGAAACCCCTAAAGGAAGGTGATCAAGATTCAGTTAGGAAAGCTAGAAGATCGCCAGTAGATCGCTCTTTACGGAAACCGTACTGACGATCAGATAGAAGATTGTGAGCAGATAGATGTTTAATTAAGAATCTTCTTATTAAGTATAGATTCAAAAGCCATAGGAAGGCAGGAATTAAAGCTATAGGACGATAGTATACAGGATTAGAACGATCACCCTTCTTAGAAACAGGTTGAATGTGAGCAAATTTCCAGCAAGACGGAAAGGTGGAAGTAGATAGATAAAGACGGAAAAGTTTGACCAGGCAGAGTGCAAGCACAGAAGCACATTTTTTAATTACACAGAATTGCTTACAACTATTCTCAGGATCGTATACAGAAGTACTACCTCTTTATTAGAGGTTTCTCACATTTCTAATTATAATTAATGTGCAATTTTTTCGGTCAATCATTTAATATTTTGGTACTTTTACAGTTACCTTACTTACTTACCAGACCTATCTGCACATCAATCACTTGCCCTGAAGATACTATCTATGTAAGGATTTTTGAGTAACATGCTGTACGTGATATTTCCTATGTTTGTTCGTTCTAGTAAATTTATTACAGGTAAATTAATGTATAATAACTAATTAATAATTAATTACTTTTATAAATAATAAATTACCTTTCCTGTATGTTTTATTTTGGCATTTACTGGAATATCATCTATATCATCGATATATTTTGTGCCTGACACATTCTACACTCAACATCACTTTGCTGAAGTGGTAGTGGATGACTTGCCTGAAAATGAAGATGGCTCTGGGTAGCTTTACACTTCTCATGGTTAGGTTTAGTTTATGATTTTTTTATTTCACGTGGGAGCGAAAGGTAGGTGACCGAGCGATGATACAGTATGTATTCTAATAAGAACCATGTTGTATCATATAAATAAAATTCGTATATATTCTTATATTCTTCTCTATTATTATCTATCTATCTATCTAATAACTAGGTGGCACCCGCACACTGACAGCCGGTGGGGATATAATTTTCCACAGTGTAATCATTGTGATCAACTTGATATTTATAGCATCGTATGAAATGTATTGTGTATCACTGATGCAGCCTATTTTGATGTATCTTAAATAATTGTCTATGTCCTTCCTTTCTAAAGATGATATGACATTTCATTGACCTCTCACTATTCATAGTATAAATAAGTTTTAACCTTTGCAATAAACGGAATCTCAACACACCACTATGTCAGCAAATTACCAGTCGCCGCCCATCTCCCGCCGCCCGGAGCCAGGGCCCAGAGCGAGACAGGGAGGCCGGCTACATGAGTGGGCTGCTCGCTCCCTACAAAAACTTTCCGGCTGTATATAATATACTTGTGCAGATGTGCACTACGCGCCAAAATTTGTTCGCACATCATAACAGCGCTCCCATAAGGGAATTCTGAAAATGTACTCTAAAGCAGCCTAGTGACTTCCGAGAGAGATATCCTACATATGGTAGCTTGTTTAAAGTACGGACAGTCCCTCAAGACCGTTGATGAATGTTCAGATGCCACTTGTCAATTATAGACGAAGCATTTTGAAAAGGATCGCCTCACTCACCGCGAGTAATTTGAACAGACGCGCGCTGGTATAACTCATTATCTCCTTTAATGGGCGGCAAAGAAAGACCTAACAAAAGAGCAAATTAAATTTATTGTAATTCTACACAAGGCAGAGAGGCCAGTGAAAGAAATATCAAGGATTGTGGGTGTTACGAGGAAATGTGTCCCAGAAGTGGGTGAGAACGTTCGTGAACGTGGCGGGGTGGCATCACCGTAACATAAAGAAGAGGCCAGGGCGAGGATGTAAAACATCAGTAAGCACCCTAAATGTCATGAAACGTCAACTGGATGCCCATCCTCAAATAAGAGCAAGAGAATTATTACGATATGACATTTACATCCTCGCCCTGGCCTCTTCTTTATGTTACGGTGATGCCACCCCGCCACGTTCACGAAACGTTCTCACCCACTTCTGCACACATTTCCTCGTAACACCCACAATCCTTGATATTTCTTTCACTGGCCTCTCTGCCTTGTGTAACGTTACAATAAATTTAATTTGCTCCTTTGTTAGGTCTTTCTTGCCACCCATTATGGAGATAATGAGAGTTATACCAGGGGGAGGACCCAGCAACGGAGGTGATATCTCCAGCTACGACCTGCTCTCCTAGATACCTAGATACTACCTGCCCTTACCACGGACCCACAAAGCCTCCCTTCCCTTCCCTCGGTAGGTAGTAAACAGGTAGGAAGGCCCTGACTGGCTAGGGCGTCATCCGTCACCAGCCAATGACAAACTGTTTTTAAAACTTCTCGGCCAATCACAACCCAGCGAGACATATTTCCGGGCAAGAATGGC
The DNA here is from genome assembly GCA_016584305.1 of Chionoecetes opilio. Classification (NCBI taxonomy): domain Eukaryota; kingdom Metazoa; phylum Arthropoda; class Malacostraca; order Decapoda; family Majidae; genus Chionoecetes; species Chionoecetes opilio. The sequence continues at coordinate 529,903 of JACEEZ010009559.1, read as the reverse complement.
ATGCCAGACTGCCTGCTCCCTGCCTTCTCTCTGCCGAGTCTGCCCCGCCATCTCAAACTAATTCTCGTTTTATTTTGGAATGCTTGCGTTTTAAGGAGTTTTAATCAGAGATGGTCGCGATACTTTTTTTTGGTAGTGCGATAACGATACTGCGATACTTTTTTCCCGCTAGTTCGATACTCGATACTCCGCTACTTTTTCGGATTTTCTTAAAGTAGTCGTCCAGACCCATTTTTTTTTTGCCTAATTATGTTGACTGTACATTCAAAACACCTAATCCACCAAAAATAATTGATTTCCAGGCCTTATTTCCGTAAAAACACGACTTTTGTAAAAAGCGCGCGAAAAAAAAAATCTTCCCTCCAACAGGGCTACGACTGTTATTGATGACGTCAGAATAGGGACACCCGCAGACACTCTGTCTGACACCTGTCGGCAAATGTTATGATGACCGATTGTACTTCGGTGTCAGACAGTGAATCTGTCGCTGTGACCGACACTCTTCCCACACACACGCCTGCACACACGCCTGCGCACCAACACCCTTCCTGCACACACACACACATACACACACAACACACACGTGAGTGGAGGGCGTGTGTGCAGGCGTGTGTGTGGGAAGTAGGCTGTGTGTAAGAAGGGTTGTCGGTGTGCAGACGTGTGTGCAGGCGTGTGTGTGGGAAGGGTGTCGGTGTGCAGGCGTGTGTGTGGGAAGGAAGCGTGTGTGTGGGAAGGAGGCGTGTGTGCAGGAAGGAGGCGTGTGTGCAGGCGTGTGTGTGTGCAGGCGTCTGTGTGGGAAGGGTGTCGGTGTGCAGGCGTGTGTGTGGGAAGGAAGCGTGTCTGCAGGCGTGTGTGTGGGAAGGAGGCGTGTGTGCAGGCGTGTGTGTGGGAAGGAGGCGTGTATGCAAGCGTGTGTGTGGGAAGGAGGCGTGTGTGCAGGCGTGGGTAAAACTTTGGAAGAAGTCCTTCACCCCTATCTTTTTTTCTTCCCCCTATAGCCAACAAGCCTGGGGAACTGGCGGGAATACGGGGTTTTTGGGTGGGGGAAGCAAATATAAGTGATTTATGACTCCCCAAAAAAATCATCAAAGTCACTATATGTAAAAATCTAACCTAACCTAACCTTAACCACAAAGTATACCTAACCTAACCTTAACCACAAAGTATACCTAACCTAACCTAACCTTAACCACAAAGTATACCTAACCTAACCTAACCTTAACCACAAAGTATACCTAACCTAACCTAACCTTAACCACAAAGTATACCTAACCTAACCTAACACAAGTATACTCTATAACCACAAAGTATACCTAACCTACCTAGCCTAACCTTAACCACAAAGTATACCTAACCTAACCTTAACCACAAAGTATACCTAACCTAACCTTAACCACAAAGTATACCTACCTAACCTAACCTTAACCACAAAGTATAACTAACCTAACCTAACCTTACCACAAAGTATACCTAACCTAACCTAACCTAACCTTAACCACAAAGTATACCTAACCTAACCTAACCTTAACCCCAAAGTATACCTAGCCTAACCTAACCTTAACCACAAAGTATACCTAACCTAGCCTAACCTAACCTTAACCACAAAGTATACCTAACCTAACCTAACCTTAACCACAAAGTATACCTAACCTACAAGTACTAACCTTAACCACAAAGTATACCTACCTAACCTTAACCACAAAGTATACCTAACCTAACCTAACCTTAACCACAAAGTATACCTAACCTAACCTAACCTTAACCACAAAGTATACCTAACCTAACCTAACTGACTTATAATTTTTTGAGGCACCTCATATTTCATAGCGGTTCGTGTGGGTTAACCAAGGCTGAGCGCACGCTGGAACCTTTACAGATGTGAAGTATAATAAGCATACAATACAGTGCGGTAGTTCATTTCAGTCAAAGCCGGAAGGATGAGTTCCAAAGTATTTCCCAGGCGTGTGTGTGGGAAGGGTGTCGGTGTGCAGGCGTGTGTGTAGGAAGGAAGCGTGTGTGCAGGCGTGTGTGGGGGAAGGAGGCGTGTGTGGGAAGGGTGTCGGTGTGCAGGCGTGAGTGTGGGAAGGGTGTCGGTGTGAAGGCGTGTGTGTGGGACGGAGGCGTGAGTGTGGAAAGGATGTCGGTGTGCAGGCGTGTGTGTGGGAAGGGTGTCGGTGTGCAAGCGTGTGTGTGGGAAGGAAGCATGCTGCACCCATAAAGGATGCATGCATGTGGCATATAGCAAAAAAAATCTATCAGAAACACCCAAATATCTTCAAGTACTATTATATTTATCTCTGTATTTACGTGCCTCTGATCAGCGCGGGAAGATGAGCCTCCCTGATGGTACGTCACGGAGCCTGAGCCTGAGCGTCTGCAAATCTTGAGTGCGTTTTGAGAACTCGGGGAATTTGCAGATTTTGATTGCGGATTATTTAAAAACGGCTGACTGGATACAAAAAGTGACGACGTATTGTTGATATACTCGTCAATGGCTATGATTTGACTGCATTAAATCAGGAATGATGAAATGGTCTGGACGACTACTTTAAAACGATACGCGATACTGCGATACTCCGCTACCGATACTTTTTTCTTAAAGCGATAGTATCGCAGCAATACTGCGATACCAAAAATTTAGCTTTGCGATACTTTGCTACCTAAGAAAACACTGTATTAGCCAAAAAAAGATCTATTTTACTTAAACTACAGTTTAGACACATTAAAACATTGTAATATATTAATTTTTAAACTGACAAATTTTATTTAAAATATAAAGGTCGTCTTTTAAAGTATCGCGGGAAATTTAAGCGATACTTGCGTTGCGATACTTATACTCCGCTACTTTGAATTCTTATGCGATACTGCGATACTGCGATACTATTTTGGCGGTGCGATAGTATCGCAGTATCGCACTAAGAATCGCTCTCGCCCACCTCTGGTTTTAATGTATCAGATCAGATAGTAAGATATATAAGGAAGGAGCCTGTGTTGCTAGTGGTTTAGTGGTAGAAGGTGTGTGGGTTAAAATAGTTAATATTTGTGTTAGGGGGGGCCCCGTCAAGAATGTTTCCGTCACTCACTGCCCCGCCAGTCACCTCATCATAACATCTTTAAATCACCCTTATTTAAGGTGACACACGGTGCTACATTGATTTAGATAATGACACGTTGTATATAACAGCTCACCATAATCATTAAGATGTATAATAAAGAATAATAAGACGTTTAACCCTGCCCAAACCTGCCGTGGCGGAGGAGCAAGTGGCCTGCCCCACCCGCCGCCTCTCTCAAAACACGCCGTCATCCGCCTCACCTGTGCCTTACTGAAGAAGACAGGTCAGCTCCCACCTCTTGTGATAGCACCATAGGATATCACCAGTGATCATAGGATTCCTCAAAGGGTCCTCGCTATCCTACTAAATATTACCAAGGAGATCTCCGCTGGCGGAGTAGCGCGGCGCTGGCGGCGGCCGGCCTGCTCCGCCGATCTCACAACACCCCGTTATCCGCTGTACCTGTGCCTTCCTGAAGAAGACAGGTCAGCTCCCACGCCTGTGATAGCACCATAGGATATCACCAGGGATCATAGGATTCCTCAAGGGGTCCTCGCACCCCAACTAAATATTACCAAGGAGATCTCCCTTGGTGTTGATATCCACCTCACACTCCTCACAGGCTACGTGATGCTGCTGCTGCTGCCGCGCTGCCAGACGTGGATGAGACCCTTTGCTTGTATTTCATCTCTTTACTTATATATATGAATAATAGCCATTCAAATGGGATTACAGCTAAGTATTAATTATCCGACCTTGGGGGACCGAAGGTAGGTCGGATAATTGGAATAGTCAGATGTTCGGATATCACAGTACCCATAAACGTAAGGACAAAATGGTATATAACATAAGAGATGCAGCTCTTGAAGGCCGATCCAGTGGTATACGCGAAAGTAAAATTCATGCATAAATAAAGCCACAAATCAATGTTTTCTAAAAACTTTAAAAAACGAAGTAAAATAAATGGCCGAAACAAGACACAATGTGGTGGTGAAAAAAGTCGGTTGTTTGGACAAGTCGGATGTTTGGAGGTCGGATGTTGGGAATTTGGCTGTATATGTCTAGATTCACCTAGAAAAATGATATTTCATAGCATACCAAGCAGTAATTAGCGAGCCTGCAGACTTAGTACCTCTCCTAATACCAGTCGCAAGCAGTCATAGGCCAGCCTGCAGGTTTACCACCAAATCTACGACCTAGTCGCGCTGTGGGTTCGAGTTACCACCTAAGAAGGAGCTACCACCAAAAAAAAGGTGGCAAGTGCATCGTGGGTCCCCGCCCAGCGCGCGTCTGTTCAAATTATTCGGGGGAGTGAGGCGATCCTTTTCAAAATGCTTCGTCTATAATAATTGACAAGTGGCATCTGAGCATTCCTCAACGTTCTTGATGGACTGTCCGTATTTTAAACAAGCTGCCTTATGTAGGATATCTCTCTCGGAAGTCACTAGGCTGCTATAGAGTACATTTTCAGAATTCCCTATTCGTCCAGTTGCCAGGTTGAGAACCTTGTTGTTGCGAGGAGTGTATAGTTTTTTTATGGTTTCGTACTCACATGGGTCTATAGGAAAGATTTAGCTTGGTTGCCGGAGTGCCAACCTTGGGGAACTCCGATAATTGGCATAAATCCAAGATGGCCGCCGCGGACGGAGGTGGAAAATAACTTTTCAACCAATCAGCCTTCAATCACGTGTGATACCTTTTTTCCGTATAATTTCGATGTGAGGAACCGATTTATGAGGTCAGTTGCGTGGTTTGGGGTCAAAGGTCAAATTAAAAGTAATTTTTATACATTTTGGGGTTCAAACTGTTTGACCCCTGCATAAACTGCACAGTGCACACCACTCATACTCGATACGTTGATTCTAGTCTCACCTCTTCTTCTTTTCAGAGAGACATGATGGCTGACTCAAGGTGTCTTCTCCCGGTGTGTCACGGAGGTGGACAAGAAACGAAATTCACTGAGAATAGGATCAGGAAGCTCACCTTATGCACTAAATCTCGTGGAGATGGAGGCTTGCAGGCTACGCTACAGAACATTATTGATGTACGTTAGTGGAGATGCGGCAAGCATTGCCTGTCATAAAGGTTGCTACTGTACTTATACATCGAAAGAGAAAATCGAGAGAGTTAAAAAGTCACATAAAAGAAAGGCTGAAGATGAGGGTGTAAGGACAAGTACAATTTATCATACTAAGGTAGCTGATAAAGGTGTGTTTGAGTACAACCGTGATTGTATGTTCTGTAGCGAGGAATGCTTACCCATTGATGATAGACACTCTGAAAGATGGGACAGTGTTCGTAAGTGTATGACCAAAGAACGTTTTGATATAGGACGTAACCCACTCCCAACTATGAAAGATATGCTCCTTGATGTTGCTGATCAGCGTAATGATGATGTGGCTAGAAGGCTCAAATTGTACCTTGCTTTTGTTTCTGATCTACCTTCTGCTGAGTGCAAGTACCACGTCCGCTGCTATAACAGTTTTACGAAAGTTCCCACATATGCTGATTTGCCACCTGGTGCTGCAGATGAAGATGCTCTGAGGTAAGTCATTCAGTACATGAGCCGAGACAGGTCCAGATTATGGAATAGTGTTGAACTGCATTCCCTTTACTCGGATCTAGGTGGCAATCTCGCTCGACGTGACATGTTTAGCAAGGTGACTGACTGCATGAGTAAGGATGTTATAGTTGTTCAGGTAGATGGATGTGCTACCATGGTTGGTTTCCGTGATTCCGTTGCTAAAACTCAAGATAGTTAAGGATGACGATACGTATGAGAGGAGCATTGCTTCCGTGGTGAGGCAGATCAAGCATGAGGCACGTCGGTCAGGTACAACAGTGCATTATGACCTATCAGAGTTTACACAGGCCACACAATCAAGGCGACCAGCTCAACTTTGCTGAAGTTGGTTTCGGACCTGGTCTCCGGTGGTAAGGTGACCAAGAAATCTCTGAGCCTGAGCCAGTCAATCCAGAGTCACGTTACAAGTACCAAAAATCAGACAATCACGGGATTTTCGACTAAAACTAAAACTAACGGCCATTAGGCCGTCAAATTGTTGCACCGGTATGGTAGTTCCGACCTTCTCAAACTCCTTCATGAGCATTGCTTCACGATCTCGTACGATGAGGCCCTGAAATTCCGAAAATCGGCCGCTCGTTTACTAGGTGACAATGCACAGGTCCTTCACCAGTTTATGGGGTTGTGTAGAACCGTCGGCGTCATCTTCGCGTGGTTTGACAACCTGGATCTCCAGGTATTCACACCCAATGGTCGACGCACTACCCATGTCCTCTCACATGAATTCCAGCAACCTCAGCCCGCAGGTATTCTAGAGTATGGCCGCGCTAAGACAGGGATGAGCAGCCTCATCATCCCCGGACTCTCTAAGAAAGCCGCCCAGTCAAAGACCAGCAGTAGCTCATCGGGCAGCCTTCCTCTGCAACACTACACCGGGCCGACAAAGATGAACCCACCGGCTGTAGAGGTCCGCATCTCCTACCAAGATGTGACATCTCCTACCAAGAAGTATGTGCCCGGCAGGTGAGTCTAGCTACTGCGCAGGAGAAGGACATGAAGTGGCTAAACACGTTCAACACACAGGAGAATGCAATGGAGTGGGGTGGGTTCAACAATCAGGAGGCGCGCAATGATCAAGCTCAAATGAAGCCAGCGAGTACCTACATATTCGGACCTCTCATCGACGCCAAAGCCGCTCATCTGGACACGGTGCTAACTTCGCTGGAGTACCTCAAGAAGTCGTTGGATGACATGGGGATGTCCTATGTCTACATCTCCGTCGATCTGCAGTTGTTCATGGTGGCCAGCCAAATCATGTGGAATGATGTCGATCGCTTCAATAGCGTCATTCTCAGGCCTGGCATCATGCACACCGTGCAGTCCTTCTGTGGCTGCATCGGCAAACTCATGCGCGGGTTGGGTATTGAGCCTTTCATCAGCTTTGCGTTTGGAGGGCTAACATGAATCATGAGCGGCAAGTCTTGGGTTCGGGACATGCGAGTGTTCCGGATGGTTTTGACTACTCTTCTGAGCAAGTTCCTCACCACTGGTCTCAAAACATTCCAGGATTTAAGCGACTACCTTGAAACGTGTCGGCAGCACCTAACCGGCAGGCACTGGGTCGATAATCTGATAAAGCCAACTCTGCTCGTCCATCAACTGATTCGTAGCGAGAGGGGGGGAGATTTCTTGCTGCAGCAGCTCACGCTCGAGCTTATGCTCCCCTACTTCGTCGTTGCTGGCCACCACCACTACGCCCGCTACATCACCCATCATGTTCTCAAGATGCGCCACCTGCTGCCACCCGTGGCCAAAACGGAGCCCATGTCAGGTGCCTTCGTGTGCCGTCACCAGGAGGGTAGCTGGAATGGCGTGAGCTCTGACCAGTTTGGTGAACAAACTGCCATTCGAATCGCCAAAGGTGGCTTCAAGGGTATAACCCTTTCTCAAGAGATGGTCGCGGAATGGATCGATTCTTTTCCCGTCATCGCCTACCTCTCAGACACCATGGCACACATCTACCCTGATCCACCAGTCAAGGAGAGCAATGCCCCAGCTGGAGCAAGTACTACAAGCAGAGGACCACGTCACAAGGAGGAGGGGAATAAGAGGAGGGAGCTGGATGGAGATGACAGACGTCGAATCCTGCTTCAACTGTCCAAAATGTCTCACCCATTGGAAAATCAGTCGCCACACCTGTACAACATCGCCAATGGTAGATTCAGTCCCCCTGAAACCGAGGTGAATGTTGCCGAATCAGTGGACATAGGCGAGAGAATGGCTGCACAGTTCCGGGCATCCCTCCCCACAGGATTCCATGCAACTGTCTCTAGTTCCATCAAGACCATGGAACACATAAAAAAAGGTGTGAAAATGGGGGGACAAGACGATCTTCAACCTGGAGACTATCTTCTTCAGGCTGCTGACAGTCGGACAGCAGCGACAGATGAAGCGAGCACCCATCTTTCAACATGAGCTGTGCCCAATACCCCATCGCTCATCAAAGATATGGCTTGCTTGAGGAAAGGTAGCAAAGCACCGCTGGCTCACAAACTCTGCGTACAGATACAACGACCACCGCTGCCTGATGTCACCATTGTTGATGCGAGCCAACTCCTCTACCACATCGTGTGGCCGTCGAAAGAAGATGCGTCGGTCATAGTTAAGTCCATTAAGTCGAGATTGTCCTCTCTCGCTGGCAAGATGGTCTTAGTCTTCGACAAGTTTCACAACGTTTCTGCGAAGGACCATGAGCGTATGCGACTTGCTGGCCTTGGTTCCATCAATTACGACCTGACCATCAACACACCGCTGCCCAGTCGAGACGCCATCATGAGGAATAAGCACAACAAGTTGCAGCTGTCGAAAATTCTTAGTACAGTCACTCCACCTAAATCGCGAACACTTGGGGCGAGGCAATCCCATCAATTTCTCAAATCTTTTCCTTGTCTACAAATGTTCGCTCAGTCTCCTCTTGGAGACCCGCTCCACCCCCCCTAAATAGCCACACCTGTTTCAAACCTTCCCGACTTTATAGCTCCCTGATGAGTAATTATAGTTTTAAATCCCGCACCAACAGCTAATGACAATTTAACAGCTCCCTCCCTCCCTCCCTCTTTCCCTCCCTTCCTCCTTTCATTGAGCCCTTCAACTGGGTCCTTCCTCCATCAGACAGGATGAAGTAACTTTTAAAATATTTACATTCTTTGTTTTCGGAAAAAATAATGGCTATAGCAAAATATATTCGTAACACTGAGAGCAAGGTGTGTGTGTGTGTGTGTGTGTGTGTGTGTGTGTGTGTGTGTGTGTGTGTGTGTGTGTGCGCGCGCGCGTAGATGTGTGAATGTAGCCAATAATATTGTTTGGAAATATCTATAATTAAAGTATTTTTAATTTTACATTATGTATGTGTATATTCCTCATTGTGTGATAGTGTCAGAGAGAGAGAGAGAGAGAGAGAGAGAGAGAGAGAGAGAGAGAGAGAGAGAGAGAGAGAGAGAGAGAGAGAGAGAGAGAGAGAGAGAGAGGCTAATCTGGTAATTATGGGTTTAACTCCTGCACAAACCAACCACTAAAGACATTTTAATAAGGTGACGTCTCGAGGTGCTAAAAACTTTATCCTTCTTGTGCCTCAAGCAAGGCTTTCTGATCCATTTACATCCTATAAGCTAAGTGGAGATATCAGGGCCAGGACCCATATATAAAGCATGTAGTGGAAATGTGCAGTCACTTAGCCTTCACCAGCACTTCAGTCAGTACACACACACACACACGCACACACGAACTTCGTATTAATATGATTAATATACTTTCTTTAATCAATAGTTTGTTTCATTTAATTTTATACTACAAAAATTTTATACTCGCTCTCTCTCTCTCTCTCTCTCTCTCTCTCTCTCTCTCTCTCTCTCTCTCTCTCTCTCTCTCTCTCTCTCTCTCTCGCTCTAGAATATACGATCGATTCAAATATGACTAGTTTACTACTGCTATGCCAAACATAGCATAGCAGTAGTAATAGTAGTAGCAGTAGTGGTGGTAGTATTGCCTTGTTTAGCAGTAGGTGTTAATGAATAGTAATTATAGTTTTAAGTCTCGCAATTACACTAATGACAGTTTAACAGCTCTAACAGAGGGAGAGAGATAGGGAGGAGGGAAGGAGTGAGGGACGGAAGGAGGGACGGAAGGAGGGAAGGAGGGAAGGATGGATGGAGGGAGGGAGACAGAAAGGAAAAGATGAAGGGAGGGAAGGGAGGAGGGAGACAGAAGGATCACCAGGTAGGAGGAACAGGTGTTGTAAGAAGCAGGTAAGGGAAGGGAGAGAGGGAGGGAAGAAGGGAGGGAGACAAAAGAGTAGAGGAAGGAGAAAGGGAGAAAGGGTTACTGAAATTTAAGAGGAATGGGAGGGAAGAAAAAGGTGACGTGACAGAGAGAGAGAGAGAGAGAGAGAGAGAGAGAGAGAGAACGAGAGAGAGAGAGAGAGAGAGAGAGAGAGAGAGAGAGAGAGAGAGAAGGGAGAAAGGGTTACTGAAATTTAAGAGGAATGGGAGGGAAGAAAAAGATGACGTGACAGAGAGAGAGAGAGAGAGAGAGAGAGAGAGAGAGAGAGAGAGAGAGAGAGAGAGAGAGAGAGAGAGAGAGAGAGAGGAGAGAGGAGAGGGAGGAGAGAGCCCCCGTGGGATTAACAACATCCCAGGGGAAGGAGGAGGAATGCATTGTACAGACTTTGAGAATATGAACGATAATTTATTGGAAAATACGAAAAGGAAATGGAAGGAGAGGATCCGAGGCCTGTGTGCTCGCGATTTAGGTGGAGTGACTGTACCTACAGCTTCGGCGAAGGAGTCACCGTGGAGAGCCCCAGCGATGGTGTGTTCACCCATGACGAAGCGGACATAACAATGATCTCGTACCTCTTCATGGCTGCCGAGTCCGACACGCGAGTCATCCGCATTCTCTCAGATGACACCGATGTGTTCGTGCTGCTTGTGTACTGGGTGTACCGAAAAAACATCCAGGCTACAGTGCAAATGGAGCGTCGGGATGGATTCGTTTGGGACATCAACGCAACCTGTTCCCAACTCGGCCCCAAGTGCCTGCATATCCTGGGAATGCACTACATTACTGGTTCAGATACCACCTCATACCTGTAGGCCTACGGCAAGGGGAAAGTGTCGGCACTGAAAACCCTGAGAGCTGGCGACTTCCCAGGCCTGTACTCCGCCTTGGGCGAGCAAGCCACACATGCACAGCTCATGGAAGCAGGACAGGCGTTCTTCTGTGCTCTATATGGTCAGCAACAGGGGACCACTATAAGTGAGGCGAGGTACCATATGTACACAAAGAAGGCTGGAAAGCTGCTCAAGATCATGTCGCTACCACCAACAGACAAAAATCTCTTCCTGCACATCTTGCGCACTCATCTGCAGACTATACTCGCCAAATCTGCTGACCAGCAGGCTCCACCTGAACTTGACATCACGAAGTATGGGTGGAAAATCAAAGATGGCACCCCAGTACCAGCAACCTCTGATCAGCCCCCAGGACCCCAAGTTCTCATGGATGTAGTGCGTTGCAGCTGTAAGGCGGCGGGGAAGGCATGCGGCAGTGAACATTGCAGCAGTCACCATGGAAAGATATCATGCACTGTGTACTGCGCTTGTGTTTCTAGTGACGCTTGCTTGAACCCCTTCAAGACAGGAGACGTAGACCAAGATGAAGTGGAAGAGGAAGGAGAAGCAGATGTGGAAAATGACGAGGAAACTGATCATCTTGATCTTGCATTCGGCTCTGATGATGAATGGGAGTGATCGCCATTAATGAATAAGCACTTGACCACCCTCGTTCTGAAAATGCAATTATTATTATATTTATAAATGCTTTGGCCGAAAATGACCTTTAACTTGACCTTTGACTCTGAATTTGACCCCAAACCACGCAACTGACCTCATAAATCGGTTCCTCACATCGAAATTATACGGAAAAAATGTATCACACGTGATTGAAGGTTGATTGGTTGAAAAGTTATTTTCCACCTCCGTCCGCGGCGACCATCTTGGATTTATGCCAATTAGAGAGAACTGCAACTCCGAAATGCCAGTGGTCGCTGGTAGTTTTAACTCACAATTTGGTGAAAAGTTGGTCAACTTGAAAGAAAAATATGGGCTTATTCCACTGTACTTAAAACACACAAGTATAATATTAAGAACGATTTTCTTCTATATGTATATTGTATAGAAGCCTGATTCTGTAAAACATTGTATATAACCAAATAACCAAGTAGGTTATAGTTGAGGAGGCGAGGTAAATGCTACTCTATGATATTATATAGTCAATAACGAATGTTTAGAAGTTATCTATACCTAGGCAGTCATATTTTCCTGTTATTATTGTGTATCAATCAGATAGAAAGCCTAGAAGTGCAATGAGTCGACGCGTGAAGTGGCAATGTTTTGATTCAATCTCCCCGCCACAATCTCCCCGCCCACCACTCCCCGCCGCGGCACGTCGCCTCCACAATTATAACCTACATTGTCGCAGCAACAAGCCGATTTCGGCATTCTTTATTCTTCGTTTTTCCAAGGCATTGCTTATTGTATTTTGACAAGCGTTTGCCAGACGCAGCAGTACTGTCTTAGAAAACAGTGTGAACATCGCCCAAATTTTACATGCCACAATATACATGTAAAAAATCTATTAAGCTTTGCTACTCGAGGCGAGTAATTTGCATTAAATTGCTATTATAGAACGTTCCATCGTAATGCATGTCATCCATATAATTAGTAGAACAACAGAAGAACTATATTTTTTGGTATTCAGATGCGGTGCATCAATATTTATCGCGAAATTAATTTATGAAAAATATTAGTCGCGGAGCCAAAACACAGTAGACCAACCTTTGAGTTAAAACTGCCAGCGACCACTGGCATTTCTCGAGTTGCAGTTCTCTCTAATTATCGGAGTTCCCCAAGGTTGGCACTCCGGCAACCGAGCTAAATCTTTTCTATAGACCTATTCGAATATAAAGCTATAAAAAAACAATACACTTCTCATAAGAACAAGGTTTAGTACAGAACACCTTTGGGTGGCAAACGGACTATTATGGGAGCGCTCTGTTATGATGTGGCGAACAATATTTTGCCGCGTAGTGTAATATATCTATAATTAGCAACTAAAGCGTCTGTCTCACCTGGAAAACACCACAATCCGTCTGAAAACTGAGTGAACTGATACTACTGAGCTAACTTGCTGGACTAGGAAGTAAGTAACTACACATCCCCCAGTACACTCCCTCTCGACTGTTGTACTGTTATGTGTCATAGTTAAGATATATTTGACAGCCCTTCTTCCTTGCCCCGCGGGCATTTAGAGAGGATGACGGTTGACCTAGACCCCAGTCGACGAGCGGGCCCGAGAGTACAAGCCACAAGGTACTATGAAGGTAGTTTAGCTTCGGGCTCCACTGGGCCTAGACAGGCGCCCTGCGTCTGTCTAGTGGCGGCCCAGCCCCGACCATTGTCTCTGTATATTGCTTCCTGTAAATATACCACCAGTCTACAACTCCGGTTGAGTATTGATTTACCCACACACTCATAAGGTACACACAATAAGACTACCGGACCGGGACGCATATTGCCGAAGTCTATTGTTTTTCGGGACTAGGGGAAATTAGAAAAAAATCGGTGCACGCAGGAAGTGCGGGTGTGTTCGGGGCTTACTCAGCCGTCCATCCACAAATTTAACGGGTAACTTGCTCATTTTGTGGGCAGATATAGTGCGTGACTTTAATTAACTATTATATATTTATGCTGCATTATTAACAATGATAATTATAATTCTATTGATATGTTCCTAATATGTAGAAAACATGGGTAGAGAGAGAGAGAGAGAGAGAGAGAGAGAGAGAGAGAGAGAGAGAGAGAGAGAGAGAGAGATACTGATACTGATACTGATACTGATACATTTATTGGCCCATTCAGTACATTGGCAATACTTATGAGTACATATAATTTTTGTAAAGGCTCGATCTGTTGAGCCGATGCTCTTATACAGACCTGTAAATCAATTCATTAGTGCCGACAAAGTCATTTATTAGGCCTAATATATTATAAGGCTACTCTACCCAACCGTAATTTCCACAATGACTACTGTATATATTATGTACTTACTAAGCAATAGATATAATACATAACTAAGTATACACATATATATATATCTATCTATCTATCTATCTATCTATCTATCTATCTATCTATCTATCTATCTATCTATCTATCTATATATATATATATATATATATATATATATATATATATATATATATGACAGACAATACAACGAAAATTTGAATATTCCACGTACGATACTATTCGTATACCATATATGCAAGCTGCATATATGTACACATTCACACATATAGTACATATATATATATACAGAAAAACACACACACACTTACTACATTCAAATACATACATTCGAAATACTCATGTAACGCGAGAAATTACATTAAAAGGGGAAGAGATGAAATAACACATAAGTATCAATAAGCTAACGAGGAATTTTCCTCCACGCCTCAGTCCTGAATCACTGGTTAGGCTTATATTTTAAGCCAGTAGTAATTAGACACGTAGCGAAACGAGGTGAGAACGGGGATTCTACGTTAGGATAATTTTAGAAGCAGCTCGACGTTTGCTGAGTTAAGTTGCCTGTGGGGAGGTGATATTCTCGCCCTTGGTAAAGGTATGTTATGAAATGTTTGTTAACTAGAGATGTAGATATGACTTACTGGTGATTCCTTTTGTTGACCAGGACTAATGAAGTGTATTACTTAGGGTCCCAAGGTAGGAGGCTGTTGGCGGACCAGGGGGCCAAGTGCTCACAAATTAGCAGAGGGGTCAACTACAGCATATTAGAGCCAGCCGTGTGAGGCCAAGGAGAAAGAAGGAAATTGAAAAATAAGTGAGAGGGAAACTTTGGAAGTGGGATAGACTACATTATATTAGGATAACGACTTGAGCATTACATGTGCGTATCGTTAAAGTGGTAACAGTGCGACTGAAGTTACCAGGGATAGTAAACTATATTAGGATGCCGACTTGAGCATTACGCGTGCGTATCGTTAATGTGGTGACAGTGCAACCGAAGTTACCAAAGATAGTAAACTATATTAGGATAACGACTTGAGCATTACGCGTGCGTATCGTTAGGATCCGGAAGACTTAATATTAAGATAACTTGTGAATGTATAATTATTACCAATTACAAACAAAGGGAATAATATATTTATGATTATTATTTATTAACGAATTATTATTTAGATCCAAACAGTACTTACCTTTTTCTCACATCTTTTATTTTTATTCATTTATATATTTTTTTCCCACTACATGTGGGTGGTGGCAGCAGAGTAACCAGGACTGTAGAGTACACTTTCAAGGTGGGCACTACATAATGGTGACAACGGTGTAGATGGTCATTTTGAGTACCACACTCAGACAATACAAACTAGTAATTACTGAAAAACCTCTGCTTGATTTTCTATTTGAAAATGTTGAACGATTGAATGCTTTTCATATCTTCTGGGATTTGGTTCCACTGACTTAATTGGTCCTCTAGCTGTTATATATCTTTGTGCATGAGATGTCCTACATAAAGGGAGTTTTAAATCATTGGGTCTACTGGCATTTGGATTATTTGATATGTATTGAAAGTCACATTCAACCTTGTTTGAATGTAATGCTTTATGTACAAAGATATATGTTTGCAAGGATAGAACATCACGCAATTTCAGTAATTTTAGGTCATTAAATAGAGGGTAGTATGTATGAGCATAGCGTTGGGTGTTGGACATTGTGCGTATCATTTTTTTCTGGGTGAGGAAAAGGTTGTCGAGAAAAGTATTAAAGGTTCCACCCCATATTGTTGAGCAATACAAGAGATGCGGATAAGGTAATGATAAATGTATATTTGTCTTAAACAGTCAGTTGTGATGGTATTTCGTATTTTATGCAGGACACCATTAAATTTACTACATAAGTCTAGTTGTTACATCAGTTATATGATATTTCCATTTAAATTTACTATCAATGATAACTCCTAAAAATGTACTACATTCTTCTAATTGTTCTAATAAATTTTTTTCAAAATACACATCACTATGTTCAGGTTGAATCATTAAAGGTGATGATAACACAATGAGTTTTAGAAATGTTCATGGTCAATTTGTTGCATTTGATCCAATTAGAAATCCGAAGTAGTTCTGAATTTAAAGTATTTGTTAAGTAGTTTAGGTCTTGTCCCTGAATGAAATTTGTTGTGTCATCAGCAAAAAGAAAGAATTTAACTTTGTCCTTACTGTGCGTTATGTCATTTATATACAATAAAAATAAAATAGGACCTAAAATAGACCCTTGTGGTACTCCACAGTTAACAGAAGTGTAAGAAGACACGGACTGTTTATAAACTGTGCATTGTTTTTAAAAACTTAAATAGCTTTTGAACCAATTTAATGTTATGCCACGAAACCCTTAAACCTTTAATTTTTCTAACAAAATAGAGTGGGATATAGTATCAAAAGCTTTTGACAGACCACAAAAAACTATTATTTGGTAGCCCTTGTTGTCTAAAGTATTGTGCATGTTTCGGCAAAGATGATGCAAAGCAAATTCGACGGAGTAATTAGGACGAAAACCAAATTGAACATCTGACATTATAGAACATTTAGAAATATAATCCATTAATCTAGTGACAATAATTTTTTCAAAAAATTTACTAATACTGGGAAGAATTGAGACTGAACTATAATTACTATGCAATGTTTTCTCACCCTTTTTGTGCACAGGAACAATTCTCGCAATTTGTAGATGTTTAGGAAAGCAACCTTCTTTAAAAGATCTATTGATAATGTATACAAGGAAAGGAGAAATTTCATCAGAACATTTCTTAATTATATTTATATTGATGTCATCAAACCCAGCAGCAGTTGATTTAAGATTACTGATGACTGATTTTATTTCCGAAAGACGTGCTGGGCGAAGAAAGAAAGAAGATGGCTGAGATTCAGGAAGGTAGGAAGTAAATGGAACAGAAGGATGTTGGATGTTCACAGCTAACCTGTTGGCAATATTACTAAAGTATTCATTAAATGACTATGCTATTTCATGATGATTATATGAGTTATTAGCCTGGAAAGAGATAAAGTCCGGCATTTTTTTATTACTACTTTTTCCCATAATTGAATTTACGATATCCCATGTTTTCTTAGAATTTCTAAGAATTTATAATAGTTTTCCTTAGCTGCCCTTATTAAAGAAGTGAGAGTATTTCTATACTGTTTGAACAGTTTCTCATATGTAAGTGGCCATTTTGCATAGAGCTTCTGTTATTTATTCCGACGCTTAATTGATGTTATTATTGTTTGAGTTATATATGGTTTATCACTATGTTTTTCTTTACAAGTAAATTGTTTGAGTGGGAAATGTTGGTCATATAAATAACAAAATGTTTCCATGTAATTATCAAAACTTACATTTACGTCATTGTCAATCATATCAGAGATCCAATTATAACTAGCCAAATCTGTTTGAAATGATTCGATTGATAAATTGTTGAATGATCTCTTAGAAAAAGTGATTATAGAAGACTGGATGACAGAGTCATTATTAACAGAAAATACACTAAATATTGGGAAATGAGCACTAATTGAAGTATAATATATGTCACTCACCTGATGATTTTGTAAATTACTTGTCCAAATATGATCAATTACAGAAACTGAAGTCGCAGTAACTCTGGTT
>JACEEZ010009559.1:495028-507528 GCA_016584305.1 Chionoecetes opilio | reverse complement strand
CCTGCCCTCAGACGATCTTCCTCTTCAAGGACCAGGAATCCCACTGCTCCTACCCCCAGCTGTGCCACGCGAGAGCACACGTGCAGTGTGACTGCCCCCTGGCCAGCAAAGTCCCTACTTTAGACTTGGAGTGGCTGTACTACCAGTCTACCAGAGGATCAAAGTTGGGGAGGAGAGTGCAATGATGATGAAAGGGGTAGACAAGAATGAGACGCATAGACAAGTGAAAGCAGCAAAGAGAAAGCAGTTGGAAGAGGAGGCTAAGCTGAAGAAGCAGAAGCAGAAAGATAAAAAGGTCAGACGTCTTGAGCTGCAGGAGCAGATGTTCCTGGGCCAGGCTGAAGATCACCAGGATTCTGAGGATGGGACGGAGGAGTCGTTCACCCTGCCACTCAGAGGAAAGAGGCAGGAGCAACAGGAGGCTGCCATACTGGTAGACCGACTGCTCAGGGAGAGGCTGGGGTCCCTGGCACCCCTTGTGATGCAGTACTTGGACAGGCCAGCTGCAAGAAGAAACACAATGCCAGTCCGGAACCTGGCGCTGGCAAGCATCCGGTTCGACGTTCCGCCCACTGCTGCTGCTGCTTTGGCTTCTGGATTCCTCCAGGACCTTATCGCTGACGGCCACCTCTCTCCAGACATGTCGTACCTGGTCTGCGATCCTAACAAGCTGAGGAGGGCCAGGCAGGATGCCATGGCATCGGCCAGGGACCTTGACCAGGGGAAGCACCAGGGTACCAATATAGTTGGATTGGGTTACGATGGGAGGAAGGACAAGACCAGGGCGATGGTGCCCGACAGCTATGGGAAACTGCACCCAAGGTTGATCAGGGAGGAGCATGTGTCAGTGACAGAGGAGCCATCTGGAAGGTACCTTTGGCACTTTGTACCAGAGGACCCGGTGCCACCTGAGAAGCCTGCGTTCAAGGTGGCTCAGGCTCTCTATGATCTGCTGGTGACATACGACTCCACCGACTCACTGATCGTACTGCAAGGGGACTCAACTAGGGCCAACACGGGGTGGAAGGGTCGTACTTACGCCCATTTGGAGAAAATGCTGGGACGCAAGCTCATTTTGAAGCTGAGGGCTGGCGAGGAGTATGGGGACACCAGTGTAAGACCTCGCATCACACCCAAGCTGAACTTGTCAGCCACCAGCTTGCAGATACTGATCAGCTGGCAGCCTGGCCAGGTGCACGAGCCGGCATTCACCTGTTCACTGTCCGGGGATCAGATCCAGGAGATCCTGGTCAAGCCGTACGAGGTTCCGGAGTTCTCTATCCACACTCAGAGCACCGAAAGAGTCGTGAAGCAGGTGACAGAGGCTGCGGCAGCAGTGGTGGGGCTGCAGGCCAGAGACGGGTTCATCCGGGCTCGGGCCCACCGCCGGGAGACCATGCCCTGCTTCAGGTCTAAGAAGGACATGATGGACACGTTCTAGGCCAACGTAGAGGCTGTGACACTGTGATGTAGTGCCTGATGAACCAACTGATCAGAAAGAGCTAATGGGTGAGTGAATGGGTGGGGGAAGATGGGTAACGCGGGAGTGGAGGAATTCCTTCCCTTCTTTGATTCCTTATTTCTTTCCTCGTCAGTTCCTCTTCTGACTCTTCATCCCTCCAATTTCTTCCCTACTCCTTATTCCTCCTTTCCTTCTCTCATATCTCCTTCCTTCCCTCTCTCCCACCTTCCATTATCACCCCATCATCACCAAAAGGAGATGAGATTCCCCCTCTTTTTGCACGAGCGACTGTCAGAGGCCCCCTCTGCCGCTAGGATCGCTGCCGTCCATGAATTCAAAATGGCGCGGCCGGAGTGACACCTCTCGGTAGAAGCTCTCTGCCTTCACCCAAACTCATCTGCCACCATGCTGTTCGCCTTTCTCTCTGTTCACCTGCTCTCTCTCTCTCTCTCTCTCTCTCTCTCTCTCTCTCTCTCTCTCTCTCTCTCTCTCTCTCTCTCTCTCTCTCTCTCTCTCTCTCTCTCTCTCTCTCTCTCTCTCTCTCTCTCTCTCTCTCTCTCTCTCTCTCTCTCTCTCTCTCTCTCTCTCTCTCTCTCTCTCTCTCTCTCTCTTCCCATGTCTTCTTCTACATATTAGGAACATATCAATAGAATTATACACTATCATTGTTAATTATACAGCATAGATTATAATAGTTAATAAAAGTCACGCACTATATCTGCCCACAAAATGAGCAAGTTGCCCGTTAAATTTGTGGATGGTCGGCTGACGAACTCCCCCAACACCCCCTCACTCTCTGCGTGCACTGAGTGGTTTTAATTTCCCCTAGTCCCGAACAGCAATAGACTTCAGCCAAGATTAATAGACACTAATAAAAGTCTATTGATCTTGGGCGGGGTTCACGCTACACGTTTTTGCTGTCCGTGTCTACGTGGGCGTGGCGATCAGTGACGTCGCCCCGCCACTCCTGCAGCTACGTAGAAAGAATTGGGAGCTCCGAATAATGTGAGCTGAGACGCGCGCCCCAAGGTCAGTGACGTCATCACTGCTCCAGCAATGTGGTGGTCGCGGGGAGCCTGTGTTCACATTACACCGGCAGGAAGTGACGTCACTGTGACGTACTGTGAGTCACTGATGACAAGATGCACGTAGACTATGTTCAGCAAAAACGTGAAGTGTGAACCGGGCCTTGGACGTCAGCAATATGCGACCGGGACCCACGTGCGTGACTGCCGCTCGTCGCCACAGCTATCCACATAAGAACATACGAAAGTAAGGAAGCTACAAGAGGCCGTGAGACCTACACGAGGTAGGTCCTGTTACCTAACTCTATCTATATCTACCTCTCTTCCCCATCCATGAATTTATCCAGACTCCTTTTAAAGACCCCAATAGACTCCGCATTGACCATCTGACGACTAAGTCCATTCCAATCATTCACCACCACATCGTGCCTCGCCACTTGTTACCACACGTCCACCGCCTCCAGCCTGCACCCCTTCAGTACATAGTATGCTGGTATATCAATGGTCTTACGCTATATACCCAGTACATCGAAAACCCACCGTCCACCTCACCACCCATACCTCTGATTCCTGACCAGCCACTATCTCCGCTCGCCTGCTTCCTGCCATCCTCGGTACATCAGTATGAGGGTATATTAGTGGTCAAAGTAACTATCTTAGTTACTCTGGTAGTGGTCTTACGTTATACTCGGTATACTGGTTTTCTTCTTCTTCTTCGTTTTCTTCTTCTGAATTTGTATTATCACCACACCAACCGCCGCTGTGGTTTCAGGTTATATGCCACTACCACCAACCCCACCATCTAGACCAGTGGTTCTCAACCTTTTTTCTGTTGTTTCCCCCTTCAACCAGTTAAATTATCCGGATTTCCCCCTTCAAGGAAAAAAGTAGCCAATACACAAAATTTACTTGCTTAATAACACAAGTATATCAACACTATCCTCTAGTCTATATCTATATATACTTGAAGAAAAGTTAATAGCCGCATTCTAAAACTTTTTTTTCTGTCGACTGAATGCTAGTAATTTAGATGTCCCTCAGAATAGATTTCCCTCTTAGAATCCTGAAATTCCCCCTCAGGGGGAAATTTCCCCCAGGTTGGGAAATACTGATCTAGACTGCCACCATCTTCACCCTCATTCACTATTTGCTTTCCACTGGAGCTATTGTTAACATTAGTCTGTTTTTTTATTTGTTTGTTTTTCTTTTTCTTTTTCTTCTTCTTTTTCTTCTTTCTTTTTCTTCTTTTTCTTCTTCTTGTTCTTGTTCTTCTTGTTCTTGTTCTTTTTCTTCTTCTTCTTCTTCTTCTTCACCACGAGCACTTTCATTTATGCATTCAGAGGGCTAAATTCAAGAATTTTTTGCGATCCGTTGCACCGCGCGGCGACATAGAAGAATCACTGTGTACACTCGACGCGTTGCGTTGTCCATGCGTTGTCCTCTGCCCTTACTTCCCTCATATTTCTTCCCAGACCATTACAGGTGAGTTTTCAATATAACCGAGAGTAATATACATACATTGTGAATGCACACGTGTCATATTTAAGATCAAATTAAGTGCAGGAGGCCTTATATAAGTGTGATAACTGGTGAGGAGGCTGTGGCGACCACCACCACCGCCAGGTGGTGGTGGTGGTGGTCAGCCATTGTCAGGTGGCTGGACGCTCAAATGTACTCATAAGCATCACTCAGGCACATTTTTTCTACATCAACGCCTCAGACAAGTGGCGAACACTAACAAGAAAAAAATTTAAAGCTATTATTATAATTGCAGAAACGATAATAAGGCTGATAAAAGGAATTAGATCTGTGTAAAATAGTCAAAACACTGATGCGGCCTTGGACTCGCTTGTGTTGGTACGTTTGCACAACTCTCCACGCGCCGGGCAGATGACAACAATTCTGGACTATCCCACCCGTGAGTTTACGACGGTCGGCAAAATCCACCAGCCGGGACTCGACGAGCATTCTTGAATATAGCCCAGAGTCACTATTAAAATCAAACTCACTATATTCATTGTCATTGTGGCTTCTCCATTTTAACGCAGGCATATTAATTGCATGACCATTGCAATCAAACATATTATTGTTTTTTCACTCCATTCTAAGTCGCTACCGCTTTCCCATTTCCACCTCGTATCTTCACCACTTTCATTCCATTCTAAGTCGCTATCGCCTTCCCATTTCAGCTAGTCTTTTCAACACTTTTATTCCATTTTAAGTCACTATCGCTTTCTCATTACGGTTAATATGTATAAGTCGTCCTTCTTACTTAGTCAGAACTAAACTAACGAACGGTATAGTATGCTTATTGTACTTCACATCTGCAAAGGTTCCAGGGTGCGGTCAGCCGTGTTAACCCACACGGCCGCCATGAAATATGAGGTACCTCAAAATTTTTAAGTCCAATCAGATGATCTCTCGGGCGCTACCTAGACTAAGCCGCAGTACATCTTTGATTACACCTGGATAAGTAGTTCCTGTGTAAGGAATAGGTACAGCTTACATGAATTATTGCATATATAGACAGGAAATGCTCTAAATTCGTACCACATCAATCTTTTTGATATATTTAAGCATATGTATTTCATAATAGGAACAGGGAATACATAGTTTCATGTAATGGTTGTAATTATTATATGTTGATATTCTGGCAACCGCTGGCTATACGCTTGGGACTGTGCTTTGTCTCGGGGCAGCCCAAGTCAGCCCCACTGCCCTCTGATCCGTCCTCACTCAGGAGTCCGCTCGCTCGCTACCTACCCGCGACACCACGGCCCGTACCGAGAGTCGAGGTGGTAGAGCGACGAATGACGACGTACCGACGAAGGTAAGGTCGCGGTAGAACCTTCAAATCGTTACCGAAAGTAAACAGAAAGGGAGGGTTGGTTGAGGTTTCACGCGGCGGTGTATTGGCAACAATGTTGCTTCAAACTGCGGAGCCAGCAGTACGACTAAAATAGTGTATAATGCGAATTTGCCCTTATACTCATCACAAACATCAACAGAAACGTTGCGATCGGCTATGAAGTTGATGATATATATATTTAATGAAGTTTATTAACAGTAGTGGCGTGTATACGTAAGTTTCTCTTACCGCTCATGTGAACATATGCGGTACGAGAAATGTGCTGGCGGGTTCTGGCAGCGACCTTGATGGCGGCGGCGGCTAAAGCAATAGCCTCCCCGTTACCCTGAACCTCCTTCATTATTGTCATTAAAATCACTTATTGCCGCATATGTATACCTAATATCTTATACTTATACTTAAATACAATTGGCAAGAAAATTTTTAACAATTCTCTTAATCCCTCCAGATTAGGAATGTAATAAAAATTCATCGAAGGTTGAGTGAAGACACGGGTGTACCCATGTCTTCAACCTTGACCGCCACCGCGTCCCTGCTCTTCGTTCCAAAATTACAGGGTATTTTCATACATAGTTTCATACAGGGAACTATATTGATGTTCAAACAAATTCGCAAGTAATTGCCACGTCGCCCATCGCCTGTGGCTTCACTTTCCTCACCGTCTAGGTCTAGGCACGCTATACTGATTGATTAATGCAATTTTTTGCCAAATATGGCGGGAAACTTTTATTTTATTTTTTAACATCACAAAGGGCTTGCCACGAACAAACAAAAGAGGTAACTAAACAGGTAACAAGAATGTTCATTGTAGAAGGAGATAGTTGAGTGTCATTGAAGATGAGGGGATATTTATTTGGTAGGTTTTGTCGAGTAGATAATTGAAGAAATTGGGTTTTTTGAGGCATTGAACAAAACAAGGTTTGCTTTGATCAGAAATTATAGAAAGATCAGAAGTTAGGTGCTTGGTGGCATCTCTCCGTGAATCACTTAGTTCCTGTAGAGTTGGACGTCTAATAAACGACGATGAAATATGCAGGGTAGAATCATTAGCGTAGCAGTGGATAGGGCTTTGAGTTTGACTTAGAAGATCATAAATGAATAATAGAGAGAGAGAGTGGGTGATAGGACAGATCCCTGAGGAACACCACCATTGATAGACTTAGGAGAAGAACAATGTCCGTCAATAGTAGCTGCAATAGAACGGTTAGAAAGATGAAGATACAGATAGAAGGATAGAAACCGAATGAGGGTAGTTTGGAAATTACAGATTTGTGCCAGACTCTATCAAAACCTTTTGTTATGCAATAGTTCCACCGAAAACCCCTAAAGGAGGATGACTAATATTCAGTTAGGAAAGCTAGAAGATCGCTAGTAGATCGCCCTTTATGGAAACCGGACTGACGATCAGATAAAAGATTGAGAGCAGATAGATACTTAAGAATCTTATTAAGTATAGATTCAAAAGCTTTAGAAAGGCATGAAATCAAAGCTACAGGACGGTCGTTTGAAGGATTAGAACGGTCACCCTTCTTAGGAACAGGTTGGATGTGAGCAAACTTCCAGCAAGAAGAAAAGGTGGAAGTAGATAGACAAAGAAGGGTAAAGTTTGTCCAGGCAGGGTGCAAGCACAAAAGCAGTTTTTGAGAACAATAGGAGAGACTCAGTCAGGACCGTAACCCTCCCGAGGATCTAGGCCAGCAAGGGCAAAGAAAACATCATTATGAAGGATCTTAATAACAGGTATAATATAGTCAGAGGGTGGAGGAGAGGGAGGAACAAGCCCTTCATCAACCAGAGTGGAATTTTCAGCAAAGGTTTGAGCGAAGAGTTCTACTTTAGAAAGAGATGAGACAGCTGTGGAGCCATCTGGGTGAAGCATAGGAGGGAAAGATGAAGAAGAAAATTGTTAGAGATGTTATTAGCTAGATGCCAGAAGTCTCAAGTGAAATTTGATTCAGAAAGATAAGGGCAGAAATATAAAGGACATGAGTTTCAGGAGATGGATGGTTACGGTGCCGTCTGTGAGCCGCCTCTCTATCTTGGACAGCGCGAGAACAAGCAGAGTTAAACCAAGGTTGACGGGCTTTAGGATTAGAGAAAGTGTGTAGAATGTACGCCTCAATGCCAGAGACAATGACCTCAGTTATGCGCTCTGCATAACTGAGCTTTGGAGCTTTTCGATTTGTGTGTGCGCCACAAAGTAATTTTGGAGGCTAAGGATTTTGGCACCTGCAGCAAGCCTGCACCTTGGACTATAATAGGAAATTGTGGCGTTGTCAAAAAACTAGTAGTCGCCAAAAGAAGAAAAAGATGTGCGATTGGAGGCAAAGTGTTTACAAAAACACTTTTTTTGACAAAGTTCTTATTGACATTGAAACTTTGCTAATTTTTGTGAACGCTTATATTCGGGAGTGTTTTTCATACGCATTTATAACAAATGAAATTGGCCTTAGTGACCACAGTATTTGTGATTGGGCGAGCTTTTGCCGTGAGGTGCTGATTGAATGGTGTTTGAAGAAAGAGGGGAAAATTGGTGGTGAAGGAAAAATTGTGAGTGCCGTGAAAACCGCAGCTGCTTCATGGTCCCGGTCGAGAGGCGGGACAGTGAAACCCTGCTTCAAATAATCAAAGAAAAGATCCAGACTGGAACAACCATAATTTATGATTGTTGAAAAGCGTACATTTGCATTTTAGAAGAGGTTTACACACATTTAACAGTCAATCATTCAGTCAATTTTGTTGACCAAAGCACAAAGGCTCATACAAATAACATTGAAAGGCTGTGGCAGGACGTGAAAAACAAAGTCCCACTGTATGGAAGAAAAAGGAATTTTTTGGGGGGATATTTAGCTCGGTCAATGTTAATGATAGTTCACCAGGATCCGAACAACAGGTTCCACGCCTTCCTTGAAGCAGCTGCAGCACTGTACAATAGGGTACGCCGTATAACAAAAATTCTTTTTCTCAACTTTGGCATGCCAATTTCCTATGTAAAATGGAATTCTAAGACGATTTTATCTGTTTCCATTTTTGCATTTGAGCAATTATTACTATGCAAAATCGCACTTTTATATTGCACCCTTATCGAATAAGCTTAAATGAGTACGCATTTGCCCGGGTTTGGGGTTCCTGTTTTTTGCATCAGGCACCAATATGAGTTCCAAATGAAAGCGGGGTAAGCTCTTTCTGAACATTGGTTCTCAGGCCAAAAATCACAGTGCAAAAGGCCTCTCCTTTGGGCCCTTTAAAACTTTTCCCATCTTTGTTTTTCCCTTAGGCCTAAGCGGCAGTCCCCCGGGTGGGGGGGCCCGAGCCCGGTTTAAACCCCGGTCTCTGGCCTCTGCCCCACCGCTCCCTGCCGCACCCCTCTGTCACCTGCTTCACGCCCTTTTTTCGGTCCTGAGGGGGTGGATAAAAATTTCCGGGAAACCCTCGTACGGCTTACCAGGATCTCCTGGATCTGACCCCCGGACAGTGAACAGGTGAATCCCGGCTCTGCCCGGGCCCAATGCCACTGACAGTGTCGGGAAAGCGGGTGGTGCCCAAGTTCTGTTTGGGTTGGGGGCGAGGTTTTCCCAAAACTGGTTTTCCCCATACTCCTCGCCACCCCCTTAGCTTAAAAATTGGGTCCGGCAACCTGCGGTCTTTCCCCCCTCTGACCCCCCCAATCAGCGAGAGGAGGACACTTTTCTAAAGTGTGCAACCATGCCCCCTGCCCCGCACGTGGGAAGGGTTTCACAGCTTTTGGACCTTCTTGGGCTCCCGACCTCATAAATCGAGCTGCGTGAGGATGTGTTTGGGGGCCGCCCTCTAGCCCCTGGGGTTGAACCTTGAGGGTTCGTATTAATTTTTTGAATTACACCTGCAGGCAGTATTTGACGGGTTTTCCCAGGGTGCTCAGTTCTTTGCCAGTCGCCCATTTTTCCCGGTCCACATGTAAAACGAGCGATTTGGGCTGGGGGAGCCATCTGGTTGGGACACCTTGCCACACTTGATCTCCTGCACCCTGGGAAAGGGAGAACGCCCGCATCAAAAACCCGGACCAGCTGGTAGGGGGACCTGGGGTCAGGGAAAACCTGTTGCCGGGGATATGCCCCCGGTATCTCCGTGAGACTTCCCCGCCGGGCCCACTCCTTAAACTCTGCGTTGAAACTGATCTTTTTCACGCGGGACAGCAGACTGCACATGGACCCGGGTGAAGGGCCCGTTGAGGTAGGCCCGTGGGATGCTGGTAAAGGGGGTGGCCCCAGAAAAAACTCGTTTGTTTTGCAGCACGCATATACCCCAGAAGAGCTTGCGTCCCATCATTTTCTCCAAATGGGCTTTGAGTACCCCCCTTTTCCACCCCTTTTTTTGGGCCCTATTGAGTCCCTTGCAGTACGATCGGGTGAGGGGGTTTAAGATTTATTTTGTCCCACAGATCCTAGAGACCTGAGCCCCTTAAACGCAGGCTTCTAGGTGGCCCCGGGTACTCTCGAAAAAGGTCCCAAAGGTCCCTTCCAGAGGGTCCTCTGTCACGGGGGGGGGGGAAACACGCTCCTCCCTGTTTAAACCTTTGGGGTTTGCATTTTTAAAATAGCTGTCGGGCACCATCGCCCTGGTCTTGCCCCTTCCCCCCATCGAAACCCCAAAAAAAACTTTTTTTGGTTTCCCCGGATGCTTCCCCCCTGGTCAAGGTCCCTGGCCGTTGCCAGGGGCATCCTCCCTTTGGTCCCCCCTCACCCTTGTTAGGATCGCAGCCCAGGTACGACATGTCTGGAGAGAGGGGGCCCCCTCAGCGAAAGGTCCTGGGGGAAACCAGAAGCCAAGGCAGCAGCAGCAGTGGGGGGAACGTCGAAACCCGGTGCTTGCCAACGCCAGGTTCCGGACTGGCATTTGTTTCTTCTTTCAGCTGGCCGTCCCAAATAACCCGGGTTTAAAAGGGGTGCCAGGGACCCCCGCCTCTCCCTGAGCAGTCCCGGGCCCCAAACAGTATGGGCCGCCTCCTGGTTTTTCCTGCCTCTTTTCCCCTAGTCGCGGGGGAACGACCTTTCCCCCGTCCCATTTCCCCAAAAATCCTGGTGATCTTTAGCCCGGCCAGGAAAAAATTGCTCCGCAGCTCAAGACGTCTGACCCCTTTTTTCTTTCTGCTTTTGCTTCTTCGCTTAGCCTCCTCTTCAAATGCTTTCTCTTTGCTGCTTTCCCCGGGGCTATGCGTCTCATTCTTGGGCTACCCCTGTCATCATCATTGCACTCTCCTCCCCAAATTTTATCCCCTGGTAATACAGCCACTCCCGGTCTAAAGGGAGGGACTTTGCTGCCCGGGGCAGTCCCCAAATGCAAAGGTGCTCTCGCGTGGCCCCAGCTGGGGGTTGGAGCAGGGGGATTTTCCCGGGCCCTTTGGGGGAAATCTGTGAGGGCGGCCCCTTATGGCAAAAACCTTTTCCATATTCTTCCCACGAATTCCTTTTCTGCTTTAAATTGGGTCTGCTTCACCAAAAAAATTTATAACCTTCCCTTTCCAAAAAAGAAACTTTTCCTTCTGGTCACGGACCGGTCAATAACAACCACTGGAGGTGCAAACTGGGCGTTTGATTTCTTCCACTGGGCAAGCACCATGGGGGTCAGATCCTTCGCAATATCTCTCACTGGGTACCCCCGCTTGTCAACACCCTCCCGGATGCCGCTGAGCTCTTGGAGAAGGATTCCCCTCTTCATCCCGCCGCGATACGTAGGCACCTCACTCTCAGTAAACTCTCGTCCACCACCAACAAAGGCGGCCAACTTGGATCCAGAGCTCTGTCTAGTTGCGGGCTTCGACCCACTTGGTTTACAAGGAGAAGCCATCCTGAAAAAGACGATCAAGAATTGATGATAGGTGCAAATGAAGCCGTTACTTTAGCAGGGCTAAGCTATGTTTTGCATATAAATATAAAATTCCATTTTTGCATAGCAAGAAATGCTCAAACCAAAAAGTTGAAATGGACAAACCACCCTTAAAATTCAATTTTACATAAGAAAACACCCTGCCAAATTCGAAATAATCTATATTTCACTTTTCATTGGACCTACGGCGTACTCTACTGTACAACCCCGAACAACCCACTCTGTAGTATACATCCTATCTCCAACACAATTTGTGGCACCACCGTTTTTCCTTTTGGTGGGTATGAAAAGGGAGAAAAAGCTTTGTGTTATTTAAGGTAAGTCCTGATTAAAACTGCAGATAGGAAATACAGGGGCATTGCATTAATATTTTTATTGGTAGGCATATATTCATCCGCCGGGTTAGATCATTTCACAGACCATCCAAGCGCCATTCGCCACTGGGTAGCCGTCACGGTGTAATATATCTTTAAAGATAAGTTGGAAGGTCTATTTACTCCTATATGAAGTGTTTGATGATGTGATTATAATGCTAGGGAATACACTGAGGCTCGAAATTTATTTCACTGTAAGTAAGTGATACATTTACTATAGGGATTTTCTTTAGATATCTAGCGATTTTTACCCAGATTGCATTATTTTTTTCCCTTTGGCTTTCTCAAGTCTTATCACAACTACGCTCGTGATTTGAGAGTATTATTTGGCCTTATTTGAAGTGTTGATAGACTAAACACTATGATATGTGACATATGGTGAGGTAAAGTCAGGTCAGGTATTTAAACAACCTTTTACTGTTACGTGGTAGTTCGGATATTATATATGCAGA
Organism: Chionoecetes opilio; assembly: GCA_016584305.1. Taxonomy (NCBI): domain Eukaryota; kingdom Metazoa; phylum Arthropoda; class Malacostraca; order Decapoda; family Majidae; genus Chionoecetes; species Chionoecetes opilio. Next base: position 495,481 of record JACEEZ010009559.1, on the reverse strand, counting down.
CAAGAGATTGATACACGGCAGTTGGCTTAACAACTTATATAAAGTATGGTTAAGTAAGTTGGTTCTACTGCAGCTTGAAACAATATGAGTCATGTAGGTATAACTTATTTCATGTTGTAGATCTGACCATTTGCAGTATTTATATCCCTACATCAGCCGTATGAAATTAATAATAACATAAGGGGGTTTGGGGGGTGCAATCCCCAGTGAGGTTAGGTTAGTAACCTTCAATCAATCAATCAATCTCGGCATACGCCGGGGGGCGCGTCGCCTCGCCCACCCTACGACGCCACTCCCGCGGGTCACCACGCCCGAGTCCCCATGCAGGCTCCCTTCCCATACCAAGCAACTCTCGACAGGAAACATCAACTTGCCCCAGCCACGAGCTTTGTGGGCGCCCCCTTGGCCTCCTCCACGCCGGATTGTCTCTCACAGATACAACCCGATGGGAAG
>JACEEZ010009559.1:412528-490028 GCA_016584305.1 Chionoecetes opilio | reverse complement strand
AGAGTAAATTATACGTAAGATAAACATAAAATCAAGCAGTGCGGTGAAGGAAGAGTTGTGTGTGCATGTGTATGTGTCAGAGGTGGGCACCGCAAACGAAAATCCACTTCCGCAAATGCAAGTCCGCAAACTCTAATCCTTACTTTCCGTAACCGCAAGTCCGCAAATTTCTTGATGTTTGCACTTCCGGAACCGCAAGTCCGCACAGCCGCAAGCCAATTACGTGATAGTTTCCCTGCATGAAATGCAAAAATTAAGGTAAAGCTCTTTATAGTTGTAAATTAATTAATTTCTTACTAAATCACTTGTGTCAATTGATATATATTAGTATTTTTTTCATACTTATCCCTCAGTGCCCCACATATGATATAAGCTCACATATCACCTCCCCCTCATTGTGACTCAATTGATCAATAAACTAAAGGGTAATAATTAGTATGTGTACACTACACTCCAAATTATGTTTCATTGATATTGTTGCGCGCCGCCCTCATACCTCAACGACTCACCTTTCTTAATTTACCCCCAAAGGCGCGGCCACGTAACCCCTTAACTTCCCTCCTGTAGAAGGGCTCGGTAGAATTAACCTGGGCGAGTAATGGTGTGCAATCACGTAGTCAATAACACAAGGCGGATAAGGGACAATGAAACTCACTGTACAATTGTTCCTTTACTACACGGAGGTCAACACAATACACACTGTTTCCTTCTGACGGCGTAGCCGAAGGAACAAACACTCAGTTAGTACATAGTCAGTGGTTCTCTTAACACACACGAGGCTTCCCTTGAGATACACAAGCACTGGGAGGTACGCTGGCTTACGGCGAGGCACTACGAGCTACTGACGAAGGCTGACGAAGGGCTGACGAAGGGCTGACGACGCCAACAGGCGCGTGGCCCTCTGCCCGGCGCGAGACACCTCTCCTCGTCTCCGTGGCCCAGCTTGTACATGTCCCCTCTGTTCTCCTCTCCACCCCTGTCTTCTTGCCGCCGACTAGCCCAGCCCAATCACGCTCCTGTAAGCTCGTGCGCGCTCCAATCAAGAGGACAGGGCGAAATGATGTCACCCTCCTTTGTGTGTGATGTAGACTACCTCACACGCGGACCACATGCGCCCGCTCCATATCCCACACCCACCCCCTTGCACAAGGCCGCCTCGCTGCTCATACATACAAACATACAGACACTACTTTCAGTCCCCACACCCAAACACACAGACATACACACGCCAAGTGTAACATTATCCCCCTTCCTCTCAGAACAGTGACCTCACTGTTTCCTTAAATCCTAAATCCTGTATTCTATGAATACGTAAAGAAAACACACACATATGGACATACTTGACACATGCAAAATAAACTAACAAAAATCCTCAAATGAAATGGCAGCTCGCTCATCATTTAACACACAGCAATAATCAAATTCCTCTTGAAATATAATGCAGCAATTACATAGTTCTCCCTTCACAACAACCTGTAGTAAATTAACCGGCAGGTCCTACAACAGAGGCTCCTCCTGCAGAAGTGTACCTCGATCTCCCCCCGCAGGCCCATCCTGCGGCTATTCCTCCTCGCACGGAACTTAACCAAGTCCCAGCCGGTCCAACCCCTCCGCTGTTTTTAAGGAAGAACCAGCCACCAAAGGCGGTGGCGGGTTCCTCCCCCGGCACTACTCAAAAACAGCGTACATACCTCCTCGCTGGCCGTCGACACCAAGCGAATATCCCCCCCCCCCTTAACCTCTGTAGGCAGACTGCGCACCGCGCGTCACCTCCGCCACCACCACCACAACATTGAAGTGGATTAATGCCTCCACACCACCACATCACCCCATATCTACTCCACCACCTCCTCCACCTGCACCCACTTCTGCAGGCACACCGCACCAGCGTGCGTCACCCCCGCCACTTCTACCCCTCACAAAGCCACCACCAGCTGTAAACTACAAGTCCCTCCATCACCATCCACCAGCCGCTCCTGCAGCGTTGGAATGGTCACACAGGCAGCCCTTCTCTTCCCCCCTCGCGAGACTCACAAGCAGGTGACGCCCCTGCACCCTTCCTCAGGCGCTACAAGCTCCCAGGGGACCCTCCTCATCCCTGGCTTGCCTCACAAGTGACCACGGCCAAGAGCTACACTCCATTGGCCCCGTGGTTCGCCAAGGGCGCCACACAACCCCCCCCTCTTCCCTGGGGGGTCGCCTCAGCGGTAACCGCGGCCAAGAGCTACACTCCATTGGTCCGCGATCTCCCCTCTGCTCCAGCTGCTCCAGTCTCGCGGTGGATGAAGGCGCCACGACCATCCTCCCGAAGTACCATGCCCTCCGCTGCAGAACGCCGGTGACGGTGCGGCAGGACCTAGCAGCAACGCGCTGCGGCGGGCACTGCTTGGTAGAAGGCACGTCGGTGTCTTCCTTCATCGTAACAGGCAGTTACTGCCACCTGCCACAGCTTCGGCGGGGGGGGCCACCCCCTGCGTTCGCCATCTTCCTGACGGCGTAGCAGAGGCAGGTATGGGGCCATTTTCTTCATCCTGGCCCTCCGAGGTCTTCCCTGCTGGCTGTGCGGCTTCCCTCGCTCACCATGCCTGCGGCCCTTCTTCAGCCGTGGGCGTTTGGTCCGCACCTGCCGGAGTGTCCGGCCCCCAGCGCGGCCCTTCCCACGTTCACCACGCCTGCGGCTCTTCGGCCGGCCGCCTTTCAGCCGTGGGCGCTTGATCCGCCCCTGCCGGAGTGTCAGGCCCCCAGCGCGGCCCTTCCCTCCTGAAGAAGGCAGAGCAGGGAGGCGAAGAGCGGATGAAGCAGCCGGCCCGCCTTTTACGCCGTTTGCCAGCGCAGCGGGAGGGGCCCGCCAGGCCCTCAACGCCGCCTTTCCGTTACCACCTGAAGAAGGGGTGGCAGTGAGCACGCGCTTAGCCGCAACAACCTCCGCTGGGGCGTCTCCGGGGAGTAAGGGCACCTCTTCACTGCACCCTTCTGACTGCGCCGCCTTACCCTTCGTCAGTTCCTGCCTCGCGTAAGCCTCTATCTCGTTATTTAAGCCTCTCCTCGGTGTTTCTCTCATTTTCCATATATCCTGTTTCATTACACTTACAATTTCCTTTTGTGTACCCAGTAATTCTCTCATTTTCTCAGTTTCACTTCTAGTTTGACTCATCTGGCTCAACAGTTCTCTCATCATGTCTCTCATCATTATAAGCTCGCCACGTGTAAATTCCTCAGTGACGTCACAAGGCTTCACCTCACCTTCCCATCTCTCTCTCTCCCTATCCGCCATTTTAACCGCGTGGTACACCGCCATTACCGGCCACAGATTATTCTACAATTTATCCCACTTCAAAACACTAGCGTTGCGCGCCGCCCTCATACCTCAACGACTCACCTTTCTTAATTTACCCCCAAAGGTGTGGCCACGTAACCCCTTAACTTCCCTCCTGTAGAAGGGCTCGGTAGAATTAACCTGGGCGAGTAATGGTGTGCAATCACGTAGTCAATAACACAAGGCGGATAAGGGACAATGAAACTCACTGTACAATTGTTCCTTTACTACACGGAGGTCAACACAATACACACTGTTTCCTTCTGACGGCATAGCCGAAGGAACAAACACTCAGTTAGTACATAGTCAGTGGTTCTCTTAACACACACGAGGCTTCCCTTGAGATACACAAGCACTGGGAGGTACGCTGGCTTACGGCGAGGCACTACGAGCTACTGACGAAGGGCTGACGAAGGACTGACGAAGGGCTGACGACGCCAACAGGCGCGTGGCCCTCTGCCCGGCGCGAGACACCTCTCCTCGTCTCCGCGGCCCAGCTTGTACATGTCCCCTCTGTTCTCCTCTCCACCCCTGTCTTCTTGCCGCCGGCTAGCCCAGCCCAATCACGCTCCTGTAGGCTCGTGCGCGCTCCAATCAAGAGGACAGGGCGAAATGACGTCACCCTTCTTTGTGTGTGATGTAGACTACCTCACACGCGGACCACATGCGCCCGCTCCATATCCCACACCCACCCCCTCGCACAAGGCCGCCTCGCTGCTCATACATACAAACATACAGACACTACTTTCAGTCCCCACACCCAGACACACAGACATACACACGCCAAGTGTAACAATATGATATCAAGGCCATTAACCTCAGACTCCTCTGGTGACAATTCCATCTTGAGCTGGTTCATGTTTCCCTTCATGAAGACCAATCTCAAAATTATCAGAGGACAGACTCTCTCTTTTGGCCTTTATTACATCCGACCTTTGGGAAACAGTATATCAAGATGCGGCAGAGATCAGACGGCATAAAATTGTTTGCGCGGCACGAGGGATGGCGGTTAACTCGCACCTCGGCCTAGCGATAACGCAGGGTCAATACTGTCGCCTCACCACCGCAACGCACTAATTCACTCACAACACACTCCATGCAAGTAATATTTAGCTCTACAGCAGAGCCATGGTCACTGCAAGCAAATAACACTGTCACCAGCACACGTAGAATACACACCTCTTGGTATGCTCGCCGTGTCCACTGGTTTATGGCCCTCTGACCTCCCTCTCCTAGCTCAACATATGCTTGTATTATATACGAAAATGTGTCAGTAAGATGATAGTAGGGTCAGTTTATCTAAACATCTTGCGGTTATTTCATAATCTTGGGTGAGGCCACACGATAATTCCAGAGAACGGAAATTCGATAAATGCCAGTGGTCGCTGGCAGTTTTAACTCAAAGGTTGGTCTACTGTGTTTTGGCTCCGCGACTAGTATTTTCATAAATCAATTTCGCGATAAATATTGATGCACCGCATCTGAATACCAAAAAATATAGTTCTTCTGTTGTTCTACTAATTGTATGGATGACATGCATTACGATGGAACGTTCTATAATAGCAATTTAATGGAAATTACTCGCCTCGAGTATCAAGGCTAAATATATTTTTTACATGTATATTGTAGCATGTTTTATTGGGGGCGATGTTCATATTGTTTTCTAAGACAGTACTGCTGCGTCTGGCAAACGCTTGTCATAATACAATAAGCAATGCCTTGGAAAAAAGAAGAATATATAATGCCGAAATCGTTCTGTTGCTGCGACAAAGTAGGTTATAATTGTGGAGGCGGCATGCCGCGGTGGGGAGTGGTGGCGGGGAGATTGTGGCGGGGAGATTGAATCAAAACATTGCGACTTCACGCGTCGACTCATTGCACTTCCAGGCTTACTATCTAATTGATACACAATAATAACAGGAAAATATGACTGCCTAAGTATAGATAACTTCTAAACATTCGTTATTGACTATATAATATCATAGAGTAACATTTCCATCGCCTCCTCAACTATAACCTACTTGGTTATTTGGTTATATACATGTTTTACAGAATCAGGCTTCTATACAATATACATATAGAAGAAAATCGTTCTTAATATTATACTTTTGTGTTTTAAGTGCAGTGGAATAAGCCCATATTTTGTTTTCACGTAGACCAACTTATTATCAACTTGTGAGTTAATACTGCCTGCGACCACTGGCATTTCGAGTTTCAGTTCTCTCGAATTGAAGACATGACTGAGTCAGCGAGGGACGCGTGAGGTCAGAGCCGAGCCCACCAACGCCAAACATTGTTTTTAGTATCTACTGACCTTGGATCTCACCTAACAAAGTTTACAGTAATATCTAAGATATTTCAAGGATATTATAACATCACACAGATAATGTTTATCTGAGTTTCAACCAAAAAATATGGTAAAAAAAAGCATTATACCTACAAAGCGAGGCAGGAAGAAGAGTTTGGAGATACACCTACGTCCTACGTACTTCGTCTATGAATGCTCACTGATAACTGCGGTTAAGGTTGACTGGTGGGAAAGCAGCCTCCCTTAGCGTATCTTACTCACCTTTGACAGTGCGCGGAGCAGCGCAGGACTCGTGTTCAAACTCACCACGGCCACTTGGGAATTTACGAACATATTTGCGTTTGCGGCAGTACTTCTGCAAACGCAATTTTGCACATTTTTACCCTTCCGCAAATCCGAAAACGAATTCGGACTTCCGCATTTTGCGGACGTTGCGGTTTGCGGAAGTTTTGCGAAAGTGTCCACCTCTGGTATGTGTGTGTGTATGTTCGCACGCCTCTCTTCCTTTCGATCAGAGCCGTATATAGTGGGGTATGGGGGGAACTCGCCCATGGCCCCTCCTTTTGTCCCACAGGGACAAAAATGCTTTTGCCTTTGATTATCAGATTAGTGCAATATATCCCTTCTAAGGTCTTACAATGCCCCTAAAAATACTTGATTTAAAAAAAACTCCTAACTCCCTCCACAGACCCCACAGCTGTAGAGGTTAGCTCCCCTCCATCTTCCTCCCTTAAAACAATCCTGGATTCACCCCGGTGTCCCTCTTCTCTTTCGAAGGACCTATACGTCACTGCTGCCTGCTGCCGAAACCTTCCTTCCTTCTTATTATCTAAATATACTCTTGAATTTTGAAGCAATTTATATTAAATCTTTGTATTAATCTTGTTTTTCCGTTCCATATTTGAGGGGTTCGGCTAGTGTGCGGAAGTTTTCGTTAGGATTCGGTGCTTCTGCAAAGGTTAAGAACCACTGCTTTAGCAGATGGCTGCGGATCCGTGTCAGCAATAGATGGGCAAGTACCTTTCTTGGCACGCTGAGGAGTGTAATACCGCGGTAATTGTTGCAGTCCTGACAGTCCCCTTTTCCTTTCCAGATAGGGTCGACCAGCCTCCTTTTCCAGTTAGGAGGAATGGTACCTGATTGCCACACGGCAGTCAGGACAGCATGCAACCCGCGGATCTTGGCCTCATCCCCAGCTTTAAGGAGCTGATCCGCACTAAAAATACACATACCAGCTGCCTTTCCACCCCACAACTTTGCTACTGACTCTCTGACTTCGCCAAGAGAGGGTGCGGTTTCGTCAATAGGAGGATCGGCATCCACTGCCCGTAATCCAGTGGTGTGAAGCTGCCAAATTGGAGGGTCCACCGTGAACAACTGCCCAAAGTATTCAGCCCAAGGAGCCATCTGCCCATCCATGTCCGACACGAGGTGCCCATCTGCTGCTCGGATAGCACTCGCCTGAGATGCAGACTTGGAACGGAGCTTCTTCAGGGCTTCGTAGGCGGGTCGGAGGTCATTAGCGTTCAAATGACTCTCAACATCCTCAGCGAGACTCCTGACATACCTCTCCTTGTCTCTCCCCAGGAGGGTTCTAGTCCTGTGTGCCAAAGCCCTGTGCTGGTCCTGGTTCCCAGCAAGCCTGGCAGCGCGACTCGATATTCTCCGGCGTCTCCGTCGAGACACAACCACGCCTTGACCTCGCGCGCTCCCCAATACACTCCTTGGCAGCCTGGAGAGTTTCACGTTTGAAGGTATCCCACAGTTCTACAGGGTCTTCGAAGGCACCGAGCACATCAAACCGATTTGAGACTGCCACCGCGTACTCATGGGTACATGTCAATTGTTCAGTTTCTCAAGATGAAACACAGTATGGTTACCTCATGAGATTCTTTTGGACTTGACATGAAGCTTAAGTGTAGCAACACTACAGTAACCTAATCTTAGCTAGTAACCTTGAGGGGGTTATATTGAGGTTAGGTTAGTAACTTAAAGTAATCGTTCAGAGTCCAGACCCAATTTTTCTTTGTATAATTATGTTGAATGTTCATTCAAACTACCTAATCCACAAACAAATAATTAATTTCCACGCCCAATTTCCCTAAAAACATTACTTTTGTAAAAAGCGCGGGAAAAACACCAGCCCCGTTCCAGCTGTGGCGCGAAACTTGCTGATTGATGCCGTCACGAGAGGGCGACAATCTGCACCCTACAGCTTGCCTCTCCCCCGGCGCACACACCTTCTCCACACATTTATCGTGGCCGTATAGGTCGGAAACGGGTGATAAGCTCTCTGGAAAGGCACAGCTTTCTTGCTGCACCCATAAAGGATGCAAGTATATGCCATATCGCAAATTTTTTTTATCAGAAACACCCAAAATCTTCAAGTACTATATCTATTTCTAATTTTACGTGTATTTGTATTAGCGCAGGATTGGGAGGCCTCCTCGGGAGACGTCACCGAGCCGTGGTGCGTCGTCTGCTAGTTGCCAGCAGCGTTTTGGAAGCTCGCGGAATTTACAGAGTTTGATTGCGGATTATTTAAAAACGGGTGACTGGATGCAAAATGTGATAACATATTGTTGATATACTCGATAATGGCTATATTTTGACTGCATTAAATTAGTAATGATGAAATGGTCTGAACGATTACTTTAAGAAGGTTATAGTGAGGTTAGGTTAGTATCTCTTAGGGGGTTTTAGTGAGGTTAGGTATAGTAACTTATAGTTTTTTTTAGTGAGGTTAGGTTAGCAACTTTTAGGGTTTTTAGTGAGGGTAGGTTAGTAACTTTTAGGGGGTTATAGTGAGGTTAGGTTAGTAACCCTTACTGGGGCGCAGCCCCCTCTGATTACGAGGGTTAGGTTTTTCTTCGACTTCCTATGATCACCAATTAAGCTTGGGGACCCTATGGGATACATGAGTTTTTGGGTAGGGAAGGCAGACACGACTCATTTATTGCTCTCCCAAAATCGGACAATTCTTTACAAATATCAAGTAAGCTAAATTCCCTAACAATAGATTACTAGGGAAATCTCTAATTTATGAAATTTCCCTAGATTTGTGCATACATATAGTGACTTTGATGATTTTTTTGGCAGCCATAACTCAGTTATATTTGCTTCCCCCACCCATAAACCCCGTTTTCCCACAAGTTCCCCAGGCTTGGTGGCTATAGGGGGAAGAAGAAAAAGATAGAGGTGAAGGACTTCTTCAGATTTAACCCTATTCCCAGTCACTATTTTCACTTTCATTATTACTTACGCAATGAAGAGAATCGATATCATCTTTGCGAAAGCTTGCTCTTCTGACATTTAAACACAGTAACCAGTTTTCAATACCTCCTCCCATAAAAAAAAAACCGACACAGACAGTCGCGTGAATAAGTGTCAATGACAGGTAAAGCTAAAAGCTACCTCCTTATATTTGCTTGCGCTGATAGCAGGTAAAAGAAAATAACATTGGTGAGGCACTCCCCACCTCGCCGCTGAATAAGTATCAATGACAGGTAAAGGCAGCCATCACTAATAGCGCGTTTTCGCGACCGTTCTAGCCCGGTCTGGACTGGTTCAGTCCCGGGCGGCCACTGTTTTCGCGAGGCGGATTGAACCGTTCCAGCCCAGTCTACTCTAGTCCAACCCAGCGAGCAGGACCAGGTTGGACCAGTGTGGGGAGAACTGGCGCATGCGCACTACAGTCAGCGGGGAAGACGACCAGGAGCTTCTCGTGCCGCTGATAAGACATGAAACACCATGATGGCCGACCATAAGACTATAGTAATTTCACGAAATATTACAATATCCACAATTTGTTGAAGCAACATCTTGGGAAATGAATGTACCGTCAACAACACTATAGTCGCCACTGCACTAATGTCACCAGGCGCCATATATTACGAATTTTAGCATTACTACAGACTTAATTGTATATGTGTCACTGAAGACATGTATAGTGTTATGTAGATAATGTAAACTACGTACTGTGCACGTCTGTTCAGTGGCACATACAAGTCTGTATTGATGCAAAAACTCGTAATATATGCCCCCCTGCGACATTAGTGCAGTGGCAACTATATATAGTGTTATTGACGGTAAATTAAATGAGATTTCATCATTCAATTTTTCATAGTCGTCCCTGCAACTTGACTTCCCATTGAGAAGGTCTTGCAATATTGTGTTGCTGGGACTGTTTCTTCGTCCAGTGATTTATAAACCTGACTCTCATCACACACAGAATGATGACCACGGTTCACCTCTCGTATGCCAACGAGGAGGTTATTACTTATTACCTGAGGTCAAATTAATAATTAGGATGTTGATAAGATGGACGCCTGCCGCTTCCAGTACAGTCCTCGAAAACGCGCTTTTAATTTTTTTTTGCATTTCTGCCCGGAGGACCGCCCACTCGATCCCCCAGCCAATAGAAACGACGAATGGGACGGGGCCAGTCTCGATGTATTTTCGCGAGCATCAGTCCAGCCTGGACCGGTCTAAACTGGACTGGACCAGGGTGGTGTACGTCGTGAAAACGCGCTATAAGCTTCTAGGCAATTAACATGACCCATAGACAATGAGGAGCACTGGTGGTGGTGGTGGTGGTGGTAGCGGTGGTGATATCTTAGCGACAATGATCTAATTGACTCAATTGTGACCAATTATTCCCTCACCACACGGCCTAATGACAGGGACACAAGAATACCCACAACGGCTTTTTAATGAGCTTTTTATGACCGGGACACTGTATCTTAAGAGCATCCTCGCGGTTTAATGACAGGGAGACAGGCGTCTCAGTCATAAACACACACACACACACACACACACACACACACACACACACACACACACACACACACACACACACAGTCACACACACACACACCGCTTGAACGGTGTGTGTGGGCTGGGTTAGGGCGTCAGGCACCTTTCTGTGGTCCGTCGTTTGATCCCCAGCTCCGCTCATTCCCGGGGATTTTTCCACTGAGAAATTCGGGCGGCTACTGTCCCCCTTGAGCAAGGGGATGGGTGTGTGTGGTGTGTGAGGTCCCAGCATTACCCAAAGATCGGTAATAATGAATTCCAAGCTTGCACCGGTAGGGTGAAACTGGCGATCGCGAGTCTGACTCGCGTGGACAAGACCATGGGTGAATGACGTGTCCAACGCCCACATTGCCTTGGTCTTGGTAAGCGCGGTTACCGCCACCACGTGCACCACCTACCACTCTCCATCCACCCCCTGGACCCAAAGTAGAGCAAGTCTCGAAAAGTCAGATGGGATTGGGGGGGGGGGGCGACTATGACGCACCCCCGCCACCCCTTCTACCCCCACCCTCCTCTTAGACTCAGGGCGCATCTCAGCCAAGGACACTATACTCGAGTATAGTATGTATTGAATTACTGTTGATACATATTATGCCATTTATAAGCATTCCTATTACTATCATAATTGATTAGAAAAATCATCACACACACTTGTAATACGTATTTCACTATCATACAAGATAATATAACGTAACTTCGTTCATAAGAATAAACATAATAATTTGGGGGAGGCGTTGGCCAAGTGGTTAGCATCTTGGAGTGGTGAACTCGATGTCCCGAGTTCGAATCCTGCCGGGGGCAACTCTTTCGACCTTCTTTAATGCGCTCGACAAGAGCGTGGTAGGTGACCAGAAGGTCCCGAGTTCAAGTCCCACCAAGGAGCAACTTTCAAATCCATCGTCGAGTGGCCAAAGACACCAACATGCAGCATGCCTGTTCTTTCGACTGCGACTTCAATTAAGTGCAGCAGAGGAAACACCAGGTGGCAGCATGAACCTGACTGAGGATCCAAACATCACAGAAAACGGGATCTTCATCTATAGATAACAGGTGTCACTGTAAAAATCCAGCATGCGCCACCAACGGGCGAGGGCCAACCATCACAACCCTCCATAATGTGCAGGGGCTAACCACCTGAGCCCTAAAAGAAAATAGCCTACAGGCGCTATAGGCTCCAACGTAAAAAAAATAACAGGAAAAAAAGCAGATTTTGTATAGTTAACATATTTATTACTTAACTAGATAAATATATATATATATATATATATATATATATATATATATATATATATATATATATATATATATATTATATATATCATTTAAAACTTGTGAACGTATGATATCATATTTAGCTTTTGGAAGCTTGAGTAAATTGGCCACAGAACGATTGTATTTACATCGCGCGCCTTTCATATCTGACGAAGTGACCTGGTAAGGAGAGAGATACTTCCTGGGCGAGTGTTAAGAAGCTGGAAATCAACGGAGAACAAATTGGGATGCTGCTGGAAAAGGAAGCTCCTGTGATGGGCTCCGTCACACTCACTGGCAGCTCTACATTACTTGGCTGCATTATTATTAACTCACTCAACAAACTTGTAAAATAAACTTGAAGATAACTAACTGTACATCAACTTTAACTCAGCCCAAGAAACTATCTCTACAAACATAGATACTTACATTTGGTTGCAGCAACGGCGAGCAAGATACTGCATGCACTACAAGCTCTACAAAAAGCTCTACAAAGCTTCACGCTCTACAAAGCTTCACGTTCTACAAGGCTCCACGCTCTACAAAGCTCTACTTATCTCAACGAAGCTTATCCAAGCCATAACCTACCACAACCAGCAACCTACCTATACCACAACAAGCCAGCCGGCCAGCCGCCAAGCATCATTATTAAAGCAGCAACCACTCCTACCTACCACATAATACGCATTAGCTACAATCCAACCATACTTAATGGACCCTCACCTATAACATCACAGGTGTCACTATAAAAATCTAGTCTGCGCCAACCAACGGGCGGAGAGCCAACCATCACGTCCCTCCATATGATAAAAATAGCCTACTGGAGCTATAGGCTTCAATGTATACCAAAAAAAAAAAAAAAAAATACTTCAAGCAACAGGCAGCAATTATCAAGATACCATTGATCAAGTCTACAATTATTACAAGTCTACAAGCAATACGTATATCAACATTACTACTACACGAGAGAAGCTCCTTCTCCTCTCCGCCAAATTGCAAGCGCAACATTCTGCAGGTTAAGAATCAAACAAAACAGTTCTGTCAGCCTCTCTGCATCGCCTCAACACCACCTCTCACTCCTTACCACCTACTGCAATGCCAGGCAGCATCTTACCACTCTCTATATTGATCTATAGTCAAGAAACGAGCCAAGCAGCATTCACACCATAAAGAAATCTACGGTAACCTGGGGTCGTATTCATATTCTTGCTAACGCTTAGCAAGCCCCAATTACGGCTCGAAATTTGCTTGCAAGGCTAGCAGTTAGCTGTTAACCACTAGCAGTGAATGCAGACACTTGTGAAGGGGGTTGAAAGTGCTACTAAGGGGTGGATTCAGCAAACTTACCAGCGATACCCTGTTACGAGGTCGAAGTTACTAGACCGCTACGAGAGATGGCAAATGTGTATTCGCTAACGATATTGTAAGCACGTAGTAAGCTACTAGGTCCATTGCCGCTGGTAGCCACCAGAGGGGTCTGGTGCCGCGCAACAGCCAATCATCTCCAAGCTTACATGAGGCGTGTTGGGCTTACACGTGTTTATGTATACAAACACATTGCATTTAAAGTTCTTAGTCGTGGATGTATTATACCTCCATAATTGTAGTAAATGATGTCTCAAGAGGTTATTTATCATTATTGTGCATCATAAAGGTTCGTATTGCACGCCTGTCACCTGATACGAGGTAATCTATTAAAAAAAATCATGACTATTGCTGAAAAACATAACAAAATAGCCTGATATGAGTGTCCGTGTGTGATTCTACACATATGCAATGATTCTTCGTCTTCTTATCTGTCAAGGAGAAAAAGTGGAGAATTTGGCTAATATTTGTGTATGTATATAACATGACCAGTGGGTCGGGATTAAAGTATTTTTCACCTTTCTACTGTTATTTATAGGTCTGCAAAACGAGTGTGAAAGGGTAGGCTATATGTGCAGTTTAAACCAATACACGATCGGTGGTGGTTTTACTGAACGTTTCGTTCTTATAAGGAGTAATTCTAACACCTACAACAGCCGTCGGAAATTAAGGTATTATTCTAGTGTTTGCCCATACTCCCCCTCTCCCACAAATCAGGCTTGGGGACCTGGGGGAATGCGGGATATTTGGCTGTGGTAAAAAATATGCATTGCAACCACATAGTTTTTGAGTTAGGGGTGTTAAAAAATTCCCGAGATCTAGGGAAAATGTATTGGATTTCTTCTGAGTCCAGAGACGTGTGAACCTGACGATCCTCACAGAATGATGACCGAAGTGTCGAGAACCCCCTCCCAAACCCTCGCTAGGAGGTTAGGTTAGATTAGGTTAGGCTAGGATAAGCTAGATTTGGTCAGGTTAGATTAGATTTGGTTAGGTTAGCTTTGGTTAGGTTAGCTTAGGTTAGGTTATCGGTGGGTCAAGCCCCCAGCTAGGTTAGGTTAAATTTGGCTACGTTAGGTTAATTTTGGTTATGCAAATTTCTCTAGATATAAGGAAATTACCCTAGATCTACGGAATTTTAGCCCCCATACACAACTCTTAAATTACATGTTTCCGACGCATAATTTGTTCCCCTCCTGAACACCCCGCATTCCCACAGGTCCCCAAACTTGTTTGGGGGAAGTGGGAGAGTATGGGCAAACACTAGAAATTTACCGAAATTAAAAAGAACTCAAGGGGGATCTGGGAAGGGGCAAAACCCTTCCACTGAGGTTAGGTTACGTGATCAATACCCAGGTTAAGTTAGTTAACTAGCAGGAGGTTCTGCGCCCGCCCCCCCGCCCCCCACAGTTGTCAGGAGAGTATTATTGGGTTATAATGGACGAGAACTGCGCGGTTGCTACCGCTGTTACTACTTATGTTTTCTGTATTATTTTTTGTTTAGTATACTGTGCAGTTTTAATCAACTTCCGCATAACCTTCAAAACTTATATACATATTGTAGAAATTATATAGCCCCCTAACCCTTTAGGAGGTTAGGTTAAGGTGCGGGTGAGTTTAATAATCCCGCCAGAGGGCCGAGGGGGAGGTTAGGCTCAGTTCGGTTAAGGTAATAATGGTCCCCGCAGGGCGGTGCAGAGCTAGGGTCTCTGTATAATAATATTCTAGGCAGAGCGGATCACTCGGTGGCTGGTGGGTGGGCTGGCGAATGCGGGGCGGGAATCACTTGTTTCCGTACAATTCCGTTACTTCTCTGTTTTCTGAGACACTGCGTATTATTTCCTGGCCAAGTTTTAGTGCTTTTTCTGAATGAGATACATTGTTATCAATGGAAACGTAACCGTAGGTTTTGGTGACAAAAAAATAAAAATTTATGGGTTTCCGGAAATAAGAATATCTCCATCTGAAAAAGCACTAATTTTAGGTAAAGAAAAACTAGTCAGTGTCTAAGAAAATGACCGCGCAGTCCTCGTTCATTTTTAACTTTCTTTGAAATCGAAAAAAAAAAACTAGTGATCACTAGTTTTTTACAGGTGGGGTCACAAGTGATCACTAGTTTTTTACAGGTGGGGTCTAAAGGGTAAAAAACAATCTAGTGATTGTTACGAAAAACAAAGGTCAGATTCTCTTAAAACACAGCATATTCTATCAGAAAAATATAGTTTCGTCTGAAAATGGAGAGGGTCACTGTAACGAATCTTTCCCATAGCTTTTAACAGTTGTTAGGTTTGAGGTATTTAGGGTAGGTAAAAAATGCGTAGGTGGCCTTAGGGAAATAATTCTTCCACCGTGTATGAAGTGATATTTGGAAGGGAATTACTCAAAATGTCTAACATATAATGAAATCATAATGGCATTGTCAGTGACGTAACCACAATGTTGAAAAGGAGAGGGTGGGGTGGGGTGCAAGGTAAATTTTTTCTGTGTAGCCCATGATTTTGGCAAGCGCAGAGAGCCCGTACAGCTAAGGGGGGAGGGGGGGGTCATGATCGTTTTGAGGCCATACAGAATCGGTATACGACAAAAAGTTAGCATATTCTAAATTCAATTTTATTTACTCCGAGTAGCTGAGTTATGATTCAGTACTTCCAATAACCTTGTACGTACAACTAAAATTCAAACGCTTACATTTCGATCAAACAACTTTACAACTATAATATACTAATAATATTAAAATTAAAAATGATGATTTAAACACTGTAGTAGTCTCACTTTTATTACAAACAGGAAAAGACAAGACATATCCAACATCATTTTCTTGCTGATAATTTAGTTGAAATAGTTGAAGCTATTATATTATTATATTATATTAAGCAGTTATTAGAATAGCAGTAGATGAAATAAGAAAAGTTATATTTTTGAAATACCACTGAGTATAGTACATAAGTACTTGATTCAGGTATGCATTACTTAAGTTGGATTTTAAACCTGTTTTTGTTGTCAGCTATTATGGAGTATGGGGAATTTAAGTAATCTGACTGAGAGCAACAGTGTCACCTAACACACTGGAATGATTCACTAGCAAAGAAGTGCAGAGCAACCAAGACTTGAGTGTGGATTGGAATTGCTACAGTCCTATTGGTGGGTCTAGAAAGCTGTGGTTCAATCTCCTCACAGAGCTGCAGGATCTCATGGCAGGGTAGGTGGTAATACCGTAGGTGGTGGTTGTCACTGACATCTAGACTCTAGAAGATCAAACCGATCTCTGAAGACCCTTTCCATGCGCAGCCTGTCATGTTCTATTGCCCTCAGGAATTCCATGATAGCTGAAAAAAGTTATTTTTTGGGGATCGGAATGGTTTGATGTGGTAATGGTTATGAAATTATAAAAGAAAACTAGAATGCAAATTATTATATTTTGGAATATTTCAATATCCTACATTTTTAATTATCACTCACTTTATAACCCTATCTAAGATGTCTCCTACATTGCTTAATTAACCTAAAACACTTAAAAGCCATTTACATTGTAAGACTAATCACTATAGCTACAGTAAACCCTGGATAAACCCAACCAATTGGGGGGAAGGGTCGATTGCAATATCTGATAGATCGGTTTATAGGATGATCGGTTGTCTGCCTCATAAACTGAATAGAGTTCGGTTTATGAGGGCGTTGTTTGGTCATACGTGTTCAAACAAAGTTAACTGTATGTACAGTACTGTAGAGTAAAATTGAATTTTGTACAAGGTAGTCCAATGTAGTAGTCCACAAACAATGAGGGCTGAATGTAAACCGAGACGTACAGGCAGGCAAACGTGTTCAGTCGGTTCACCAATCGCCATATATGCCGAACTAGAGTTCGGTATATCAGAGGCTTGTTGAAAGGCAACACGGCATTCGGTTTAACGAGGTTCGGTTTATTGAGGGTTTACTGTATTTTTATTTTTTATTATGGGTTATGCGTATGATAATACTATGTAAAGTTAGGTAGGTGGCTTATGAGTGCTAATATGGCTATAGTTAATTGTGGCTGGTGGACGAGACATTCATTCCTAAACCCGATAAATTTTCACTGACTGTCTCGCTCATCGCATCATCCATCCCATCGCATGATGGTTATGGATAGATAAAAATATAAACCATAAACTAACCCTTTTTGTCACTGAATAATGAAAATTAACGGTAGATAACGGGTTCTCATCATCTAAAAGAACAATTAATAATGTACGTAAGTGGAGAAAGAAAAGTTAATCTACCCGGATAAATATTTAGTTTAATCAAACCAAAACATATAAATAGCCAAAAACCACTTCTAATTTTTACCTTGATGAGATCAAACAATCACGGAATAAATGTTAGTTTTCTTGATTCAGCCTTAAATTTTACCTAAGAATCCAATCAAGGAGAGGAACTAACCTAACTCTAATATACATTAAAATTAACTTAACAGAAGTTACCCAAAAAACAGAAAGAAAAGAAAAACAAACACATCACCACCACCACCACACCTGCTTGGTACCTACTGCCCCAAACACACACCCCCACCACCACCACCACCACCCCTGCTTCCCAGCAAACACAAAGATGGAGGGCCTCCGGAGGCCCTCCGTATGTCTTATCGGCGGCCCGACGGAAGTGTACGACGTAGGGCCGCTGGGAATTTGCTCAGAGGCTCACCGGCGGGCCGCTCCCAGCGGCCCGCCGTAGGGCATATGACCATTTGCCGTTGTAATATTAACTGATTGAGGAATATTTATGGTTATACTTTCTAAGTATATTGCAGATATAGTAATGTTTTAAGGGGTGTTGCACAACCCATTAGCCGATTAATAGACTAATGGGCTGTTCAACACTTATAAAAGCATTACTATATAATGCAATATGCTTAGAAAATTTAACCAGAAATATTCCTGTGTCGTTATCCAGTAATATGATGAAAAGGAGATTGCTAGGATCATAATTGCTACGGTCATTGTTTATTTCATAAGTACAAAAACATTTTCGTTATTGAGTTTACATGCTGGTGTACGTGGAACACTGAACGGCGTGAACAGCCATGTAGAAGGATATAGGTTGCGGCGAACAACATAACAACATCCACCCACTCGTGCGTTTTCCAACTGACTGATTATTTTCACTCAGACACAGCGCCAGGCGCCGTCAAGAAATTCCTAAAAAAACGTGTCGTACTGCAATTATTTATATTATTCAGTCTATTTCGATATAATGAAGGAGCAAAAACATGTTATAACTAAGTTCTCATTATGTTATCGACTGGTTAAGGGTGACAATTTAGGCCTTTTGTGGGTTTTTAACCCTTTGTAATGGCTATCGTACGTCTGGCAGTTTAGTGCATTGATAGCTGGGAAAAAAATTTCATATAATATTCTATTCTAAATCATGATATTATTCATATGTTAACTCCATCATCTACATATTCCATTTAGGTGTACCGTTGAGTATTGATTGATATGTGTTGATAATATGTTGGAAGTTATTGAAATAAGGGAAAATATGACCTTGTGTTATTCCGTAATAATCTTCGCCGCGGTTAATCAAGTGTTATTTTTATATGATACTAGCTACACACACAGACAAGCTGATAACCTTTTTCCATGTAAACTCCTTCCTATGTACGTATCTCATCTTTATTTCTATGTATCTCTGGGTGTTCCTGATTAAGCTGGAAATATTTGAAATAAACTGAAATATGATAATTTCTATAAACTATTATAAAAACTTTTATAACAATTTTTAATAGCTTGAACAGGCCTAATACTAGTGATGGTACCGATATTGAGATACTATGTATATTACTGAGTTAATATATATAATATGAAATTAATATTTCCCACCTACAAATACGTACCAGCGCCCAGCGGGCCTCCGGAGGATTGACGTCAAGTTGCCGCTGCTTGTCACTACTGATGTAATACTACATCAAGATAATCATATAGCTGTTGTTTCAAAATGTTTACACATAGAAATATTCAATTCTTGAGATTCTGTACATTAATTTTCAACATATTAAATTATCCCGTCTGAAAATACACCAGCGGGCCTTCGGAGGGCTGACGGAGGTAAATTTGCCGCCGGCGGCCGCCGTTCGCCACTCTACGGCCTACGTCGGCCCGCCGGTGATGGTTAGCTGGGTTGGTACCTAATGCCCCAAACACCACCACCACCAACCACCACCACACCTGCTTGGTACCTAATGCCCCAACCACACACCACCACCACCACCACCACCACCACACCTGCTTGGTACCTAATGCCCCAAACACACATCACCACCACCACCACCACACCTGCTTGGTACCTAATGCCCCAAACACACATCACCACCACACCTGCTTGGTACCTAATGCCCCAACCACACACCGCCACCACCACCACCACCACACCTGCTTGGTACCTAATGCCCCAAACATACATCACCACCACCACCACCACCACACCTGCTTGGTACCTAATGCCCCAAATACCACCACCACCACCACCACACCTGCTTGGTTTACCTAATGCCCCAACCACAAACACCACCACCACCATACCTGCTTGGTCCCTAATGCCCCAAACACACATCACCACCACCACCACCACCACACCTGCTTGGTACCTAATGCCCCAAATACCACACCACCACCACCACACCTGCTTGGTACCTAATGCCCCAACCACACACCCCTACCACCACCACACCTGCTTGGTACCTATTGCCCCAAACACACATCACCACCACCACCACCACCACAACTGCTTGGTACCTAATGCCCCAAACACCACCACCACCACCACCACACCTGCTTGGTACCTAATGCCCCAACCACACACCACCACCACCACCACCACCACCACCACACCTGCTTAAGGTACCTAATGCCCCAAACACACATCACCACCACCACCACCACCACACCTGCTTGGTACCTAATGCCCCAAACACCACCACCACCACACCTGCTTGGTACCTAATGCCCCAACCACACAGCACCCCCAGCAAACACAAAGACGGAGGGCCTCCGGAGGCCCTCCGTATGTCTTACCGGCGGCCCGACGGAGGTGTACGAGGTAGGGCCGCTGGGAATTTGCTCAGAGGCTCACCGGCCGCCGCCGTAGGGCATATGACCATTTGCCGCTGTTATATTAACTGATTGAGGAATATTTATGGTTATACTTTCTAAGTATATTGCAGATATAGTAATGTTTTAAGGGGTGTTGCACAGCCCATTAGCCGATTAATAGACTAATGGGCTGTTCAACACTTATAAAAGGCCTCTTCCATTTGCAACATCTCAGGAACCAGTTCACGTAACCCAAGAATTCAGGCGTTCCATTTGCGCACGAAAACCTGGGTCCGAGGCCACGCGCGTAGTGACTTAGCAAAACCCTTGAACTTTCTCTACCCACATTGGGACGTCAGTAGCCTGGGTAGAGTTTTCAGTTCATAACAAACAATGGCCGCCTTGGGCCCTATTTCTCTTATCGTGAAGGGTTTTCCGCATGCACGAGTCGGAGAGGATGTCAGACAGGCCTACAAGGGGCACTGGTGGAGGAATGCGTTCCCGCGATCTTAAACTTGATATGATCCCTTCACACACAGCTGAGTTACCACTTTTATGTCCCCCCCCCCTGTCTCTCTCTCTCTCTCTATCTCCTCTCTCTCTCTCTCTCTCTCTCTCTCTCTCTCTCTCTCTCCTCTCTTCTCTCTCCTCTCTCTCTCTCTCTCTCCTCTCTCTCTCTCTCTCTCTCTCTCTCTCTCTCCTCTCCTCTCTTCTCTCTCTCGTCTCTTCTCTCTCTTCCTCTCTCTCTCTCTCTCTCTCCCTCTCTCTCTCTCTCTCTCTCCTCTCTCTCTTGCCTCGCCAGCTGAGTTTGCTTGTAAACAAAAAAACGGGGTTTTTGCGTTCCATTTGTGACACGCGAACCCAGAACCAGGAACTGAACCCAACCCTGAACTGAAAGAACTGGTTCCTGGAACTTGGGCACAAATGGAAGAGGCCTAAAAACATTACTATATCTGCAATATACTTAGAAAGTATAACCATAAATATTCCTATGTCGTTATCCAGTAATACGATGAAAAGGAGATCATAATTGCTCCGGACATTGTTTATTTCATAAGTACAAAAATATTTTCGTTATTGGGTTTACATGCTGGTGTACGTGGAACACTGAACAGCTATGTAGAAGGATATTGGTTGCGGCGAACCACATAACATCCACCCACTTGTACGTTTTCCCACTAACTGCTTTCACTCACTGACACAACGCTGCCGAGGAATTCCTAAAAAAACGTGTCGTACTGCAATTATTAATTACTACAATAATTACTATTCAGTCTATTTCGATATAATGAAGGAGCGAAAACATCTTATAACTAAGTTGCCATTATGTTATCGACTGGTTAAGAGTGACAATTTAGGCCTTTTGTGGGTTTTTAACCCTTTGTAATGGCTATCGTACGTCTGGCAGTTTAGTGCATTGATAGCTGGGAAATTATTTCAAATAATATTCTATTCTAAATCATGATATTATCCATGTTAATTCTCCATCATCTACATATTCCTTATTAGCTGTACCGTTGAGTATTGATATGTGTTGATAATATGTTGGAAGTTATTGAAATAAGGGAAAATATGACCTTGTGTTATCCCGTAATCTTTGCCGCGGTTAATCAAGTGTTATTTTTATGATACTAGCTACACACATAGACTAACTGATAACCTTTTTGCATGTAAACTCCTTCCTATGTACGTATCTCATCTTTATTTCTATGTATCTCTGGGTATTCCTGATTAAGCTGGAAATATTTGAAATAAACTGATATATGATAATTTCTATAAACTATTATAAAAACTTTTATAACAATTTTTAATAGTTTGAACAGGCCTACTAATTGTGATGGTACCGATATTGAGATACTATGTATATTACTGTGTTAATATATTATATAATATGAAATGAATATTTCCCACTTATAAATACGCACCAGCGGGCCTCCGGAGGATTGACGTCAAGTTGCCGCTGCTTGTCACGACTGATGTAATACTACATCAAGATAATCATATAACTGTTGTTTCAAAATGTTTACACATAGAAATATTCAATTCTTGAGATTCTGTACATTAATTTTCAACATAGTAAATTTTCCCGTCTGAAAATACACCAGCGGCCCTCCGGAGGGCTGACGGAGGTAAATTTGCCGCCGGCGGCCGCCGTTCGCCGCTCTACAGCCAACGTAGGCCCGCCGGTGATGATTAGCTGGGTTAATACTCGTCCATTATAACTGAAGCACCAACCGAGAAGACAAGTTTTTCGCTTGTCCCAAAACAATTTAAAACTACACTTTAATACAATACATGGACATTGGTTACGTAACATACCAAAACCCCAGACATGCCCTTATATGAGATAAGTCTATGTATTAATATAAAAAACCCAATCTATATATTTATACAGCTTTTACCCGTGTTTCTGAAGTCAAGGATTGAATATCGGGGGTTAGTTTAGTGATGCCCTCCATCACTAAACTAACCTCGGCTAAACTAACCCCCGATATTCAATCAAAGTTTAGCCGAGGTTAGTTTAGTGATGCCCTCCTTCACTAAACTAACCTCGGCTAAACTAACTCCCGATATTTAATCCTTGACTTCAGAAACACGGGTAAAAGCTGTTTAAATATATAGATTGGGTACTTTTATATTAATATATAGACTTGGAACTGTCGCTTAATAGGAACTCTTGCCGACGTAAAAAAAATGGAACATTCTCCGACGGTGGCGAGTATTCCGTTTGGGAACAATTCCAGGTACCCTTAATGGCTGCCAAACGTGACCTATAGCTACCATTCAGGGGCAATGAGGGTCAAACGTCCTGAGTGACCTAACCATAGTGCAAGGTCACTGAGAGGCAGGCATCAGAACAAAAGTTTCATTCTCAAAAACGTTCAAATTACGATAGTGAAACAACATTAATCTAGTCGTGGGATGCCAACCTCGCCTCGTCCCACAACAATTCCGCTCAGGACTCCGCTAGTGGTCTAAAAAACCGGTGCCGCCCAATAACGAACTAATACAAAAAAAACACCGCAGGCAGTCCCTACGGCCGAAGCGGCCTCCCTACCGAGGCTTGTATCTCCTAAGCATTTGTAAACATACGCCGCTACCGGCTACCAATAGGCTTATATTTCAATCCTTACCTCGGTGGTAACGTCTATTAGGCATGCTAAATGACGTTTTATTTATATATATGAGATACGCCGGGGCTACACCTCCTCGATGAGGTGGTGTAAATCTACGCCATAATATTGGCCCTGTGACGTCACGGAAATGAAGTAAGTACGCTTGCTGGATCCAGACAGGGAGGGCGGGCGCAGACTTGCGCCTAGGCGTAAAGTCTGGCGTTGTGACGTCATCGATTTGGCGCAGATATAGCTCCTGATCCAAGAAAGTTTTCGAAAGAAGAGTATCTCAGACTTACGCTGACATACGCCGGCGTATGTGTTTGCTGGATCTGGCCCCTGGACTAATACCAAAGCATATGACAGAGTAGACTGGGAGGGAATGTGGGATGTATTGAAGGATTAAATAGTGTGTATGGATGGGAGTATGTATGTATAATTAATAAGTTTTTACCTGTGATTATGAATACCTAACCTAACTGACCTTTACCTAACCTAACGGTAACCTAACCTAACCATTACCGTCGGCGAGTTTTCCCGATTTGTGTAGGGACGAGAATTTCGGTAGACGAGAGTACCAGGTACCATGAGGCAAGGATGGGTAATGTCACCGTGGTTATGCAACTTGTTTATGGATGGAGTAATAACCATGAGCCTTAACCTTATTTAAGAGCCGCTCGTGTGGTACTTTGTCAAATGCCTTACTAAAGTCCAGATATATTATATCATAATCCTTATAATTATCTGCCGTCTCATAAACCTTCCTATAAAAACTCAATAAATTGGTGAGACATGACCTACCCTTGGTGAATCCATGTTGTGAATCATTGATCAAACTATGTTTATCTAAGTGCTCTCTAATGTTTTTTGCAATAATAGATTCCAATAATTTACCCACCACTGACGTTAGACTTACGGGTCGATAATTTGACTTTAGTCCTCTGTCTCCCTTCTTAAATATGGGAACAACATTTCCTTTCCTCCACAATAATGGCACATCGCCTATCTCAACCGATTTCCTGAAAATGTGCACTAACGAATCACTAACAACCTCCTTGCATTCCTTTAATACCCTGGGATACACTTCATCTGGTCCTGGCGATTTAAATTTTTCATTTTATCTATACCCTCTTCCACCATTTTCCTAGTTATCGCAATATCTTTGAGTTTTTCCTCATCGCTTCCTTTGAACATCTGTTCACTATCAGGTATCGTCTGTGTATCCTCCTCCGTAAAAACACTTAAGAAATAATCATTTAGACTTTTACACATATCCTCATCCGTAATTAAGACCTCACCCTGTCCTGACCTTAACGGCCCAACAAATTCCCTTGTCTTGGTTTTATATACTTGATAGCACCCCTTTGGGTCACTTTTCGCCTGTCCTGCTACTTTAATCTCATAATTGTTCTTAGCAACTCGAGTTAATTTCTTCACTGTCCTTGCCATCACGTTATACTGTTCTTTGCTTACCAATCCTGCCTTGAACCTTAAATAAATGTTTCTTTTTACTCCAATGTTGTGTTTTAAATTAGTGGTCATCCATTTTGGATCACTCTTTCTGGACCTTATTTCCCTATAAGGAATATTTCTTTTCTGTCCGTCAATTATATTCCTTACAAATAAGGTATAATCCTCCTCAGCCCCGACCTCACTTCAATGTCTAACCGCTCTAATTACCTCCTCAGCCCCGACCTCACTTCCATGTCTAACCGCTTTAATTACCTCCTCAGCCCCGACCTCACTTCCATGTCTAACCGCTCTAATTACCTCCAGGTGCCTTCCTAATCCTTCATAATTGGCCTTTCCAGCTGTCATCGCCCTGTCCTTATCCTGGGAAAATTTCTTCCCCTCCATCCCACACCTCTTATTAATAACCTCCAGGTGTCTTCTTAATCCTGCATAATTGGCCTTTTTGAAATTAGGTATTCTATGTTTATTGCCACTTAATTTTCCAACTTCCCATTTTAAGCTAAATCTGATCTCATAATGGTCGCTATTATCTAACTTTCCTCCGACCTCCACATCTGTAACTAAATCGTCTCTATCTGTCAGCAATAGATCTAGAATATTATCTCCTCTAGTAGGCTCCTTGATTGCTTGACTTAGGAAGTTATCCTGGATTATATTTAACAATTCATCTGCGTCGCTGTCACCTATGATTAAATCCCAGTCTATATTCCTAAGATTAAAATCTCCCATCATGCATAGTCGATTATATCTGCAGGCCTTGTTTATTTCTTCCCATATAGGAGCTGAATCCTCTTTACATAAGTTTGGAGGCCTATACACTACACCCAAAACCATTTTCTCAGTTCCCTCCGTAACCTCTACCCATATAGACTCTATGCTGTCATCTGTTTTTATAACATTATTAACACAACACTGCAATGCATCTCTTGCATAAAGCGCAACTCCTCCACCTCGCCTGCCAACTCTGTCCTTGTGAAATAACTTATACCCAGCTATCTCGACTTCCGGATCAAATACCTTTCTTGACATACCCAACCATGTTTCTGTTAATGCTATTATATCAAAATCCTCTACACTATTTATTCCTCTCAGGAAATCTATCTTGTTTAAAATACTCCTACAGTTTGTATAGTAGACCCTCAAGCAACTCCTCTTCTTTTTGTCCATTTTCCCTTTATCTTTAACTAAACCCCTCCTCTCTCTCTTCTTACGAATCACTTAGTTCCCTGCCTTCTGAAACTCCTCCTAGTGTCGCAAGTTTCCCTTACCCCGACCCCAGTGTCTACTCCCCGGTTCTCTATCTTAAAAAAGCCTGCAGTACACCTACTTCCCTTTTCAAGGGATTCAGACAAGATCTGAACTCCTTTCCTCGAAAAGTGCACCCCGTCCCTGCGGTAGAGGTGGTTATGCCCGAAAAAGAGGTCCCAGCTGTCGACAAAGGCCCAACTATTGGCTTTGCAATGAAGTGCCAGCCGGCAATTCAAAGCAATAGCCCTGGAGTACCACAAGTCGTCAACAAAGCGTCTTGGAAGGACACCACACACCACAGGGAACCCACCCCTGTCCCTGACTTTACCTACAGCTTCCTTGAACCGCCGTAGCAATTCCTCACTTCTTACATACTCAACATAATTTCCCCCAGCACTCAGGCAGACGATGGGCTTTTTCCCTGGATCCGCCATGCACTCAACTATCTTATCACTAACATAACCTATCCCCTTCCCTGGGTAACTCACCGACTTCATGCGCATCCCTTCCCTGTCACAGAACCTGCTGTCGAGATACCTAACCTGACTGTCACCAACAACCAAGATTTTACCTTCGGGTGATGATGTATCGTCTACCGTCCTTACCTCCGTATCTTCCTCTTGCAGCCCCGAGAGTACCTGAAATGGGTTCGTGCACACAACATGGTCATTGTTTACCTTTTTCTCCTTTGGGCGTGCTACACCGTGCTTAACCACCTGCCATTCACCATTCCTTGGTGACTTACTAGGACCACTCCTTTAGTAGTAGTACGAGGCACGTCTCCCTCTGGTACCTTTCCAGGTACATCCCTTGCATGTGCCCCTCCACTCACTCCTCCTCCACACTTAAGAGATCGTATCTCTATCTCTTGCTTCCTCACCACGCTTTTCAAATCGTTCACTTCACTTACGAAGTACCTTTTCAGGTCATCGATCGCCTCCAAAACAGACTGCAGCGCCACACCACACCCTTCACTACACTCGACCCTTCTCTCTCCCTCAACCACACTCGCTTTCACCTCTGCCTCCTTCATTACTACCACACTACCACTCTCCACCATAGCAGAAGCACTCAGAGCCACTTCTCTACCCGCCTCGACCAACACACTCGCGGCGCTAATCCCTTCTGCAGCTGACATCTTGACTCAGGTCTGACCTCACTAGACACACACCCACGCAGCATGTTAGGAGCACGTCCTGCCTCAGCCAAGTCCACACCTCAACTCATTCCTATGTCTCCTCATGGTTAAGGTTGTTTTGCCTACGTCCATTCCCCTTGTAGAAATTTATGCTACAAGCACATATATTAATTTGGAGTCTTACCTAATCAAAACCCATCGTCTATCTCATCCCGACACAATACCCCAACTAGTCAACTAACTAGGATACTTATCGGTGGATAGTAGGGTTGAATTACGTAGGCTTTTGATCAATACTGCCTGTCCTGTAATCCGAAGTGGTAGCCGTGATCGAGGCCGCAGGTGAAGTGCGAAGGCGGAGGCGTTAGTTGTTATCGAGGCGTCAATCGGTTTTCACACCAGTAACTTGACGACGCGGCGAGATATTATCTGTGTTGATTCTAACACGTCCTTTGATTTAACACTTATATGTACAAACTGAACGTATGTACAAATCTCTTCATTATAATGAGAGAAGAGATGATGATCCCGTGAGGGCTGGAAGTGTACGGAATATACAAGCACGTGTATTTAATAATGGATGTTAGTCCCGCAAGGGTCTGGAGTGTACAAAATTTTCGTGAGCGGCGATTCCCCCGCTACCAATACCTATAGCCACGTATATAATTCCAGGTGGCCTGGATCTAAGGGGCGACGGCCAATCACCGGCTGCCCCAACCAAGGTGCTAATTATTTAAGGTGCAATGCTTAATAACCACTGGGAATGTTAAATTATTCTAACCCAGCACTTATCACTTACTCAAATTACCTTAATTATTACCCATTACCATTATAATTATATATATACATCCCTATACGCATCCCTTTGTTGAGCGGACAATAACTCCCTCACTAGGGGGGGGGGGAAACAAACCACCACCCTACCAATTATGAGAGGGTGGTTGGTGGATAATTTCCACACCCCTCTTAAGGTCATGAGAGGGGAGAGAATAGTGTTATATTGAGAGCGGCGACCTGTGTGTGTCTGTGTTTTGATGTAGCAGAGTGTTGCAGCTGTAAAGCTTTATGGTGGCAATGTTGTGTGGTAGAGGTGTGGTGCAGGGAGGTGGTGGTGGTTAAGGGTTGTAGTGGTTGTGGTGGTGGTGGTGGTGGTGGTTGTAATGGTGGTGGTAATGGGTGGTGGTGGAGTTGACGCGCGGTGTGCTTGCGGTGCGCCTGTCGGGACTGACGGCGACGCAGCAGAAGGGGGTGGATATTCGCTAGGTGTTGGGCCAGCGAGGAGGTATGTACGCTGTTTTGAGTAGTGCCGGAGGAGGAACCACCCACCGCCCTGGTGGCTGGTTCTTCCTTCAAAACAGCGGAGGGGTTGAACGCCGGCTGGGACTTGGTTAAGTTCCGCGCGTGAGGTAATTGATAGTCGCAATTAAGGTTGTGCCTGCGAGGAGGTATAGTCGCAAGGTTGTGCCTGCGAGGAGGTATAGTCGCAAGGTTGTGCCTGCGAGGAGGTATAGTCGCAGGTTTGGGCCACAACGGAGGTTAAAGTGGTTTCACCAGGAGGGTGAGGTGGAAGGTTGGTGATGTGGTGGTGGTGATGTGGAGTAGTGTGGTGGTGTGAGGCATGTGGTCTACTCTATGGTGGTGTGGTGGAGGTTGTTGTAATGGATGAACATGAGGAAATTTAATTATTGATTGTACATGTTCTATGTTGCTATGTTTCTGTATTTTCTTAAGAACATAAGAACATAAGAAAATAAGGAAGCTACAAGAGGCCGCGAGGCCTACACGTGGTAGTTCCTGTCACCTAACACTACCTACATCCACCTTTCATCCCCATCCATGAACCTATCCAGCTCCCCTTTAAAGCTCCCTAATGACTCCGCACTAACTACCTGTCTACTGAGACCATTCAACTCATTCACCACCCTATTTGTGAACCAGTTTTTCCCTATTTCCTTTCTAAATCTACGCTTTTCCAGATTGAATCCGTTACTTCTTGTTCTACCCTGGTTAAAAGCCGTAAGAACTTTTCCTACCTCTCCTTTATTAAATCCCTTTATCCACTTAAAAACTTCTATCAGATCGCCCCTTACTCTGCGTCTCTCGAGTGAGTGTAATTTTAATAACTTCAATCTCCTCTCATAACTAAAGTTACGCATCCCTTGTATCATTTTGGTCATCCTTCTCTGCACTTTTTCTAACAACACTATATCCATCCTGTAATATGGAGACCAAAACTGAACTGCATAGTCTGGGTGAGGCCTGACTAGAGCCAGATAAAGCTTTAGAATAACTTCCGCACTTCTACTTTTAACACTTCTGGTAATGAATCCTAATACTCTATTAGCTCTATTTCTGGCCTCAATACATTGTTTCCTAGTCGGAGGTCTGGGCTCACCCTCACTCCAAGATCTTTTTCACCTTCTGATCTTTTCAGCGATACATTGCTTATGGTGTATCTATTACCAGGTTTTTTTTTACCAACATTCATAACGCTACATTTATCAATATTAAATTCCATCTGCCATCTGACTGCCCATTCGTTAAGTTTATCTAAGTCTCCCTGCAATATGTTTACGTCAGACTGTGATCCAATAATCCTACTAACTTAGTATCATCAGCAAACTTGCTGATATCACTGCTAATCCCACTATCCAAGTCGTTGATGTAAATAAAAAATAGTAATGGCCCAAAACAGACCCTTGTGGAACTCCACTTGTCACCAGTCAACATTCAGATTTGGAACCATTAATTGTAACCCTTTGTTGCCTATTACTTAGCCAAGCTCTGATCCAATGAAGAACCTTCCCATCTATACCATGAGCCCTAACCTTATTTAAGAGTCGCTCGTGTGGTACTTTGTCAAATGCCTTACTAAAGTCCAGATATATCATATCATAATCCTTATCATTATCTGCCGTCTCATAAACTTTCCTATAAAACTCAATAAATTGGTGAGACATGACCTACCCTTGTAATCCATGTTGTGAATCATTGATCAAACTATGTTTATCTAAGTGCTCTCTAATGTTTTTTGCAATAATAGATTCCAATAATTTACCCGCCACTGATGTTTAGACTTACGGGTCGATAATTTGACTTTAGTCCTCTGTCCTCCCTTCTTAAATATGGGAACCACATTTCCTTTCCTCCACAATAATGGCACATCGCCTATCTCAACCGATTTCCTAAAATGTGCACTAACGACTCACTAACAACCTCCTTGCATTCCTTTAATACCCTGGGATACACTTCATCTGGTCCTGGCGATTTAA
This sequence comes from Chionoecetes opilio, assembly GCA_016584305.1. Lineage (NCBI taxonomy): Eukaryota > Metazoa > Arthropoda > Malacostraca > Decapoda > Majidae > Chionoecetes > Chionoecetes opilio. The sequence continues at coordinate 459,659 of JACEEZ010009559.1, read as the reverse complement.
ATGTTTTCATTTTTTCTATACCCTCCTCCACCATTTCCCTAGTTATCACAATATCTTTGAGTTTCTCCTCATCGCTTCCTTTGAACATCTGTTCACTATCAGGTATCGTCTGTGTATCCTCCTCCGTAAAAACACTTAAGAAATAATCATTTAGACTCCTACACATATCCTCATCCGTATTTAAGACCTCACCTTGTCCTGACCTAAGGCCCAACTAATTCCCTTGTCTTTGTTTTTATAAACCTGATAGAACCCCTTTGGGTCCCTGTTCGCCTGTTCTGCTACTTTAATCTCATAATTGTTCTTAGCAACTCGAGTTAATTTCTTCACTGTCCTCGCCATCACGTTATACTGTTCTTTGTTTACCAATCCTGCCTTGAACCTTAAATAAATGTTTCTTTTTACTCCAATGTGGTGTTTTAACTTGGTGGTCATCCATTTTGGATCACTCTTTCTGGACCTTATTTCCCTATAAGGAATATTTCTTTTCTGTCCGTCAATTATATTCCTTACAAATGAGGTATAATCCTCCTCAGCTCCGACCTCACTTCCCCTTCTAACCTCTCTAATTACCTCCTCAGCCCTGACCTCACTTCCCTGTCTAACCTAATATTAAGTGCTAATGATAGTGTCATATTGGTGACCGAGGTCGGTCACGTTATAAAGGGGGGGCAGTGTAATGCATGTAGTGGTGATGGTGGAGGTAGTGGTGGTGGGGGAGGTGGTGGTGGTGGTGGTGGTGGTGGAGGCATGTTGGTGGTTGTGTGTGTCTGTGTGTATCAGCTGGGAGTGGAGGTGGCGCGTGGGTGAGGTGCTGGTGAGGCAACCTTGGACGCGGGTGGGTGGGTGACCGGGTGGGAGCGGGGAATGGTGCCAGGAGGACGTCGACTGTGTGCCTCATCGCACATGGGTGGGGAGTGAGGAAAGAGACGTCTTGAGGTAAAGACGTGCGCCGCTGCCGGGAAAGGCAGTTGCGGAGGGCGGGGATCCCGTGGGGATTTCCTGGGGGTGGGCGATTAACTGTGGTGGCGTGGTAGAACTGTGGTAGCGTGGTGGGATTGTGGTGTGCCGGGGTGGCACTGTGTGGTGACTGTTGTAGCGTCTCTCATTGCCACGGCCGAGGAATAGGTTGGGGTTGTTGTTGACGTGTTTGTACTTTGTAATGTATCAGGACTTTATTCAGTAAACGCAAGAAAGGTGTATCAAAGAGTTTCCTTCGCCTGTGTTGATTAAAGACGTGAACTATACACAACTCGCATCACCCTAACATACCGAACTCTGTCGCTGTTTATGTAAGTCAAGCAACGGTACTGTAACCCCTGCACAGCCTCACCGAGACACCTGAAGTGTGTGGTGGGGTCCAGGGCGTAACAATATTGGGGTGATGGGGTGTATATATATATATATATATATATATATATATATATATATATATATATATATATAATAAATATAAAACCAAAACGCGGGTAAAAACATCTTGGTTGTTTTATTTGAACGTTTCGGCTATACATAAGCCATCATCAGCCTCAAATCGGATACAAATTTTTTGTTAAAAATGAAAATATACAAATTATAATAATATGCGCATTTAAAATGCCTAACCTAAAATAAAAATACATTTTTTTAAACAGTAATAAAAACACTACACCTACCAATCAACTTCACAGTGGGGTGTGTGGGATTCCCACATGGTTTAGAAGCACACAAGCGGGGTTGAAGTGCCCTGTGCGCAAAGGGATGGTTTGTGGTGGTGGGTGAGGAGGCTCTCACATATCCATCGGGTGGAGTCGTGGGAGCTTGTGTGTAAAATATTGAAGTCTAGGCTCGTTATTGGGTGGCCTGAGGCTTCGGAATGTTCCCCAATGGCTGAGAATGGTGGTTTGGACACGGGTTTACCAGTCCTGTGAGACAATCACCGATGCTCCGCGATCTCCGCTGTAATGCTGCTTATATTGGGCAGACCAAACGCCACCTCACCACTAGGATCGCGGAGCATCGGGGATTGTCTCACAGGACTGGTAAACCCGTGTCCAAACCACCATTCTCAGCCATTCGGGAACATTCCGAAGCCTCAGGCCACCCAATAACGAGCCTAGACTTCAATATTTTACACACAAGCTCCCACGACTCCACCCGATGGATATGTGAGAACCTCCTCACCCACCACCACAAACCATCCCTTTGCGCACAGGGCACTTCAACCCCGCTTGTGTGCTTCTAAACCATGTGGGAATCCCACACACCCCACTGTGAAGTTGATTGGTAGGTGTAGTGTTTTTATTACTGTTTAAAAAAATGTATTTTTATTTTAGGTTAGGCATTTTAAATGCGCATATTATTATAATTTGTATATTTTCATTTTTAACAAAAAATTTGTATCCGATTTGAGGCTGATGATGGCTTATGTATAGCCGAAACGTTCAAATAAAACAACCAAGATGTTTTTACCCGCGCTGGTTTTTATCTTCATTATAAGATCTCGTTTCCCTCATGGAGAAAGTATTGCCTCTATTATATATATGTATATATATATATATATATATATATATATATATATATATATATATATATATATATATATATATGAATATATATATAATGTCCTAGAAGTAATGGATAAGTATGTTTATCTATGACTAGAAGTGAACAAGGAAGGGATAGGCGGTGAAAAGCAAAAGAAAATTAATGAAGGGAAGGGAAGGAGGGTGTCAGGTATGATTATAAAAGGTGGTAACAGAGTCATAAATAAATTTGAGGTAGGCAGGAGTTTATGGAAGGGAGTGGACATGTAGCCTGACCCACACTATTGCCTGTGTGGGTCAGAAGTGACTCAGTACAAGGAATTAGACATCATAAACTTGGAAAAGACTCAGGAAAGGCAATTATCATTGTTTATATTTTCATCTCTGTCCTCCCTGGTTCCTTCTACGAATATCATGATTGGTATGGTCTGCAACAGTCACAACACCCCAACTCTGACTATGAGGAGTGACTGACTTCCCGTGCTCGCCCAAGCAGTGTTGCCACACTTTCAGTTGGGAATTATTGTTCCGGCTTCTCAAAATTAGCGTTTTTTCAGTAGAATTATCGTACAGGCTAACCTAAAAATTATCGTCTTTTTTATTGTACATTATTATTAAATGTATTTCTTTGTGCTTGCTAATCAAATGTATCTATTGAAAACTTCCTGCTATTTGTTTATCTATTTTGATTTGCAGGATTCAAATCAGGGCATACAATGAAAATATATCCTTTTTACAAAATACGAAAACAAAAAATAACTTATAATGGAAGACATAACATTTAATGCCCTTCTATATATCGGTAATCATAATGAACACAAAACAATAAATAGATCATTCAAATAGACATATGGACTTTTGCTTGCAAAGCTTAATTACTAAAACAAAATTAGAACTATATATTTTCAGTAATCATCACTAAATTTCTTCTTCAAAATCATCATCTTCTGTGAAGTTCTGGAACAACTATGCATGATTAGTTATTCGGGGAGACATATCTTTAGAAGGAGTAAATTGAACACATGACCCTCCTGAACCTTTCATGCAGCCAGCTGAAAGATAATGCTCCATTTACTGTCTTGGTTTTCAGTCTATTTCTTTGTTTAGTTTTGAATAGATTAACTTTGATGAACACCCTCTCACATACAAGATTGGAGTAGGGTAAGCTAAGAGCAGCTATTGCAAAGTTGGCCATTTCTATAAAAACAGGCTTTTCAATTTCTGGGACATTTCACTCCAAAACTTATCAGGTAACTCATTACCATCAAGCTTTACTACATCCCGAAACATTGGAAACATTTTCCACTGATCATCCGACTTCTGAAGTAATGACTCATCATCTGGGTAAACACTCAGAGGAAGCTCAGATGCAAAAGAAAATAAAGAAGGGGTTCTTTCCTTTAGTTTTGTTGAGAGAGCATTGTTTTTACAAAGACAGTTTAGCTTTGAAATGCATAATCACTATCACTGAAATTTTACCTCTTCTTGATTTCAGTACGTGCCACTACAAGGACGTTTGCACATCGCTGAAAAAAAAACTTGCAGCTGTTATTTCTAGTCCATAACAGTGGGCTTTCTTAATCCCTGCATTACTTTAACTCCCACATACATTTGGCTGTCACTGTGATGTCTGTCATGTCTTTCAGGATTTACAGAATTAAGATCAGTTTTCATTACATAATTTATGTTCATAAATGACATATTTTTTTTCTTTTTCATGGAGAAATGTTATTACTGCTTTATCTGACTGGAAAAAGGACAATTTTTAGTCAGCAACCAATGACAACCATCTAGTCTGGCAAGTATGAAGAATTTTGTGTGGTTTGAGATCACAGAAGATCCTGCAACTGCTTAATCTCACTTTAGCGTTTGTAACTACATTTAAAGAAGTTGTACGTAGACTTCCCTGGCAAAGTCTTCACATCTTCTAGCCAAAGTCTTGCAAGCTTCACTTGCACAAAGGTGAGCAGAGTATTACACACATTTCATCACACAATGAGTCTGCTGGAGTTCGACTGTGACCACATAATTTTGTTCTAATATTAATAACAACCTAGATTTATCATACAAATCGTACGAGTATAGAAAATCGTTTCGTACATCGTACCGGAGGTAAATTTATCGTACATGTACGATAATTATCGTACGTGTGGCAACACTGCGCGGCCCAAGTCCCACTGCCGATTGAGTGGTGCCAGTACGATATGTTGGGCAAAGACATCATTCTAAACTGGAGATATCAAATTTAACTACGACACCGGCCATGTGACAATTTGTGACATGTTGTGCTTGTGTTCTACTAGGCAAGGGCACATTCGCTTGAAATGTTCTATGTTTTATTTTAATTATTACTCTACATTCAATGTTTCCACCACGTTTTACCCAAGACCAGAACTGGTATACATTGTCAAAGTTATTCACCCTGGGAGAAAGTGTTTCAGTATAAAAGTAGTGTTATCTGGGCAGGTGTTACTTTCTTTTTCGCCTATATGCGTGCTGAAAGATGAGGGTGTGCGTGGCCAATGCTTACCTGTGTGACGTCATCTGCCGCGCGTGCGCAGTGACGCGTATTTGTGCAGTGTAGCTACTCGGGCAAAGCTAGGTAGTCAGATCGCTACACCGGGAAGGTTCCTCGCTGCTGTTCGTGGCTTGTAGGCAGTAATTTGAAGCTACAAGAGGCCATGGATGAAACCTACACGAGGTAGTTCCTGTTACTTAACCCTACCTACACCCACCTCTCTTCCCTATCCATGAATTTATCCAGACTCCTTTTAAAGACCTCTGTAGACTCCGCATTGACCACCTGATGACTGAGTCCATTCCAATTATTCAGCACCCTATTTGTGAACCAGTTTATCCCTATTTCCTTTTTAAATCTACGATTTTCCAGCTTGAATCCGTTACTTCTTATTCTACCCTGCTTACTAGCCGTAAGAACTTTTATTACATCGCCTTTATTGTATCCCTTTACCCTCTAGAACCCAGGATCCTTTTCTGGCAGGATAAAAATTCAAGAACCACATTATTTGACTACTTTGGACTCTGATAGAATGAATATGACGTTACTTTCACCTCATCATAGTATTTGTGGGAAATATGGAATGTTACATATATGTAACATTGGGTCATATAGGTAGAAAAATGGTCAGTATCAAATGTAACACATATGTATCACTGGGTTGTGTTAGTCTTTCATTACATCCTTCTTATATCGGTAATGAAAATATGATAATGTTTCGACTATATTTATTGTGTTGTGATTATGTAAACATAATGGACATGTTGAAATTGCAATTATACATTTATTGAAAATTACTGATTATTACATTACAATACAAAATAAGTAACGTATGAGATTTCAAAAACAAACACAAAATAATAGTTATATCTTCACGTCCAATGGATGTCGATCCTCCCATTGACGAAACCGCACCCTCTCTTGAAGTCAGAGAGGCTGTCGCAAAGTTGAGGGGTGGAAAGGCAGCTGGTGTCTGTAATATCAGTGCGGAGCTCCTAAAAGCTGGGGGTGAGGCCATGATCCGCAGGTTGCATGCTGTCCTGACTGCCGTGTGACAATCAGGTACCATTCCTTCTGACTGAAAAAGAGGGCTGGTCGTCCCTATCTGGAAAAGGAAAGGGTACCGTCAGGACTGCAACAATAACCGCGGTATTGCACTGCTCAGCGTGCCAGGCAAAGTGCTTGCCCATCTATTGCTGACACGGATCCGCTGTCATCTGCTGAGGCATCAGAGACCTCAGCAGTCTGGGTTCACGCCTGGTAAGTCAACAACGGACCGTATCCTAGTACTTTGTGTTCTGGTGGAACGCCAACGTGAGTTTCGACAGGGGATGCTTGCAGCCTATGTTGATCTCAAGAAGGCGTTTGATTCAGTGCATCGTGAGTCACTCTGGGATCTTCTGCGACTTCGCGGGATTCCTGCAAGGACTATTGGTTTGATGACTGGTCTGTACTCTGGGACTGAGAGTGCTGTGAAGTGTGGGGGAGGTGTATCCAGCTTCTTTCCTGCGAATACAGGAGTGAGGCAAGGGTGCGTCCTTTTCAACACTTGTATGGACTGGGTATTGGGCAAAGTTGTAGATCAAAGTGATTGTGGAGATATCACAATCCTCGGCAATATCAAGATCACTGATCTTGCTTATGCCGATGATGCAGTAATCTTTGCTGAGTCGGTGGAGGTCCTGGTAATGGCTCTCGAGGCGCTGCACGAGGAGGCAAAGCCTTTGGGACTTGTGGTCTCAGCTGGCTCAAGACCAAGGTCCAGGTGTTTGGAGACTTACTAGATGAAGCAGTACAGTCTTTTCATGCGTGCGGCGAGGACATTGAGATCTTGGAAAGTTTTACATACCTTGGTAGCGCAGTCCATAATGACGGCGGGTCACGTCAAGAAGTCTTACTTACGACGGATTGGCATAGCCCACGGTGTTATGGACCTGTTCAGCAGGAGTATTTGGCGTTGTCCGTACCTGTGCAGGAGGACAAAGATCCGGATCTTCAGGTCGCTTGTGATCCCTGTCTTACTCTATGGTTGTGAGACATGGACACACTAAAATAGAGACCCTTTAAGAGGCGAATCGCAGCCTTTGGTAATAAGTGTCTTCGAAGAATCATGCGGATCGCTGGGAGGATTACGTCTCAAACCAGCGATTACACCGTGAGACTGAATCGAGGCCAATTACCTGAATAGTCCGTCAGTGCTAACTTCGGCTATATGGGCATGTGACGCGCTACCCTGAAACCGATCCTTCCCATCAGGTTGTATCTGTAAGAGACAATCCGGCGTGGAGGAGGCCAAGGCTCGTGGCTGGGGCAAGTTAATACTTTCTGTCTGGAATTGCTTGGTATGGGAAGGGAGCCTGCATGGGGACTCGCGCAAGGTGACCCCCGAGAGTGGTGTCGTAGGGTGGGTGAGGCGACGCGCCCCCCGGCGTATGCCCCCAATGATTGATTGATTCATAGTCATATATAATTTGCATTATATATGGAACTCCTTGAAGCAGTTACGCCTCTCAATGAAGCACAGCCTCACATCACATTTGACGTTTTCTGTAAAAAAAAAACCAGATTAATAGATAAATAAATAAAAAGAAATAAGATAATATAGATGTATAAATAAATTATAAAAGAAACATAAGTAAATACAAATTTCCGTTATTTTATATATATTTTTTTATGGAATAGGATTATGGATTTTTATGGATGGATTACGGTACACGTAGGTGGTAATACACAATACACTGAGTCCTCATTATATATCATATATATTATAATTTTTTTTCGTTTGTTACAACAAACAACTGCTAACAACGTTGGAATGTATGCCCTACGAAAAAGAAAAAAATATATAGCATTTACAGTGTATATATGTATACCCCAAAGACCCAATGTTACATTTTATGTAACGCATTATATATTCTCTTATATATTATATATCCTCTGCCGTGCTTACAATCTCTCCCTGCTCATTTTTTAATGGCCCCACTAATTCCCTAGTCTTTGTTTTATAAATCTGAAAAAATACCTTAGGGTCGGTCTTTGCCTGTCCAGCGACCTTAATCTCATAATCGTTCTTAGCTACTCTTGTTAATCTCTTCACTGTCCTCGCCATCACGTTATACTGTTCTTTGCTCACCTGTCCAGTCTTGAGCCTTAAGTACATGCATATTTCTTTTTACTCCAATGTTGTGTTTTATATTAGTGTTCATCTGGCTGGGTGCAATTTACATGCACCCAGCAATATCTATTTTTCACCCAAAAAAAGGGTTTGCAAAGAGCGGGAAATGTGGGTGTGGCCATTTTTCAACCAAGGAGTGGTTTTGGTGCAAAACAAAGGCTTGCAATTGATTCAGAGTCATGAAAAACCCCTAGTTTGACCCCTCACTAGGTACTTCAGGCAGAATTAATATTTTCATTTTTTCCCGGATAAGGTTCCGGGTACCCCACTTCCAGCACCTGTCACGGGTTGCCCTACGGGAGTTGAATTTAAATATTTTGATATGTGTTAGTAGACACCTTTACAAACACATTGGTGAAGAAATTTCTTGGTAAGGAATTTGTTCTCAGATTTTAGCAATATTCCCTGACTAATAAGACGGAGATTGATCATGCGTTCCAGTAACTTGCATAGGCAATTAGTTAGGGCAATGGGGCGGTAATCTTGGGGGAGGGTACCTGATTTATTGGGTTTGAGGAATGGGGGGACAAGGGCTTCGCGCCATGGGGGGGGGGAGGAGGAAGTCCCCAAGGGACCAAACCCGGTTAAAAAGGGCTAGTAAAAAGATAAGAGAAACAGGAGGAAGGTGTTTGAGCATTAGGTAGTGAATGCCGTCAGGGCCTTCACGGGTGTTGCGGCAAGAATGAAGAGCGGAGGCTAGTTCAGAAGAAGAGAAAGGAGTATTGTAATGTTCAGAAGAGGATAGAGAGAAGGTGACAGGAATGCGTTCCCTGGTAGCTTTGATTCTAGTGAACTGAGGAGAGAGGTGGGATCCACTACTTACAAGACTAAAAAAGGAGCCTAATTCCTCTGCTACTTATAATGGCTCTGCAGTAAATTGCTTACGAACGCGCAGGACTGGGGCAACAGGGGGCGGATGTTTACCTGACAATTTATGTATTCGGCGCCAAACTGAGGAAATGGGGGTATCTGTTGTGAGGGAGGAGACGTAGGTGCGCAAACTATTAATTACAGAGAGTTTAATGGTCCGCTTAGTTAAGGCAGGCAGAGGCTATTTTAAATTAAATAAGAGCTGAGAGTTGGCCGGGGGTACCACGTTTGCAGCGGTAGCTGCTCCAATCAGCACGCTTTAATCGGTGGGCTTTTGAACAATCTAAAGTCCATCAGGGAACCCATTTGGAGGTAAAAGGACGAGAAGTCCGGGGGATGGCTGTAAAGGCGGCACTTAGAATAGAGACGGAAAAGTAGGTGAGCATATCAGAGGTGGACGAAAAGGTGGAAGTGTTGTATCTGCAACTGTTGCTATTGCATACGAACTTTCTTGTGTTCCCTATCTTCTAGCATAGTTTGGGTTCAAGGAACAGGATCTCATTTTCTTCCGTTATTATTTAACATATCTTATTTCGTTGTTGCTCTTACATATTATACAAAGCTTCATTTAAGTCATGCTTCACTCCCTGCCTTGAACACTCCCTAATTCACAAAACATCCTACCACTTGAACATGCTAACACATTGAAATTGGCTGCATTACCACCTAAATTAATTTACTGCCTTACCGAAACCAACCTTCCACTTACCTTAAAGTAGCCCATGGTTAGTCAGAGGTATAATGAGTATTGAGTAAGTCTCTCTCTGTGTTACATCTTATATAGGCAATCTTTTTTTAAGATATTTGGCAATTATCAGTCGTTCGCACTAAACTTATTCTCTATATTATTGGTGCTTCTATTTTCCTAGACACGCCTTCATAATTTACTATTGGTCTTTCTTATTTCTAAACACACCCTTACAGTTTCCATAGGATTACCATTTCTAAACTCCTCCTCCCTATGCCCTACACAATATTGTAACATTCACAATTGGCTCTCTTATTTCTATTCCTGCCCATTTAAGGTGTGTTTAACTTTTCCTCTCCTGTCACTGGCCAAGGCCCAACAGACCACGCCTACCCAAAAATCTTTCTTCGTACAGGGGTAGGGGGGAGGTTAGGGTATGGTGTGGGTAACGTCATCTGTTTTTCCTCTTGTCCCACATGTACTTCCTATGTTTACTTACGGTCACTTTTCCTTAGGTCATTAGCCGTCTTTCCTTTCCTTAACATCTGGCTTTAGTCTCTCTCCCCTTCCTGGTTTGTGTATAGTTCAGTTTTACAACCTTTCCCTTTTGTCTTTTTCCTCTAAACCATAATTATGTCCCTCTCCTTTTCTTCCTCATTTATTTCTTCTCTCTCTCCCATTTATAATTTTATTTCTTTTCTCCTATCCTCTTTAATGTCTTCTTTCTTAACTCGCATTGCATGATGTTGCGAAGCGGCGGCTGCAACAGTTGGATGAAGCGGAAGGGCAGAAAGGGAGGCAAAAGTGCACCAGTCGGCTCTGCGGAAACACCAGCGTGGATGGTTAAGAAGTGGGACGTATGAGGTAGGAGAAAGTAGGATAGGAAAGTGGTCGCTAGAAGGGTATTGGTCGAGGACCGATCAATGCAGGTCTAAGTGGAGGGAAGGAGAGCAAAGGGAGAGGTCAAGACAGGAAAATGACTGAGTCCTCACATCAAATTGAGTGGGGCGATTAGAGTTGATAATAATGAGGTCGGTGGTGGCTAGAAAACGTTCAAGGGAGCGGCCACGGGTGTTTATGGTGGAGTCACCCCAAAGGGAGTGGCGGCAGTTGAAGTCACCTACTACCAGCAAAGGAGGTTGTAGGCGGGAGAGAAGAGCGTGTAAGGCATCGAAGTTAATAGGGTGAGAAGGAGAGAAATAGATGGAAACAATAGTAATCCAACGTTATATATATACCCTTAAGAGGGTACATGAGATAGTAGTGTTAACATTCGGAGAGACATGAGCCGTTTTCTGGTGGACAAGGATAGAGGAGGTAGAAATAGAATGGAGAGAGGAAATAAAATGGTAATTGGGAATTGGAACAGGGGGTTGAGTAAGAGAAATTTCTTGGAGGCAGATAACTTGAGGTTCATAGCAGGAAATCAGGAGACGAAAGTCTTGTCTGTGGGAGCGGAAGCCGCGAATGTTCCATTGGAGAACAGACATTGTGTAGAGGTCATCGGGTGATGAGGGTTGGAATGGCAGCGTCAGGAGTAGAGGGGTCAGGAGGATCTGGGGTATCAGGCGGGGGGTCAGGAGTAGAGGGGTCAGTAGGATCTGGGGTATCAGGTGGGGGATCGGACGTAGTAGGTGAAGGTCAGTTAGTAGGGTCAGGAGGGCGAGGGGTCAGGGATGGGGGTTGTTGAGACAAAAGGGAGTCGCGTGTTTAGCCAGGAGGGAGGGGTAAGTTAAGAACAGACTTAACAGTAGGGCGGGCAGAGGAAGTAGAAGATGGGGGAGAGGACATAGGGTGATCAGAGGGAAATGGAGGAAAGAGGAGTGGGGAGAATCATAGAGAAGGGGAGGAAGAGGGGGAACTGGAGGGAAGGTGGGAGGCAGGAGGAAGAGGGGTAGGCGGAAGGTGGGAGAGAAGAGGATATATCTCAGCTGAGACTTTGAGGGTTGAGACAGAAGGTGGGGAAGATGAGGTGGTCTGGGAAGGGGGTAGAGGGGTCATGTCTTGAGACTGAGCGAGGTACTCTTCGATCATAGGTATGGTCTCAACTGGAGAGTCAGGACGAGAGACCTGGAAGGCACAGGGTTTCTTAGTAGGAGGAGACGTAGAAAGTGGGGTGTGAGGAGCTAAGGAGGAGTGAGAGGTAGTGGGAGGTCTTGGGGGGGAGGAAGGGGGAGGACGTTTAGGTCGTCTGGTAAGAGTAGGCCGAGGGGTGCGTTGAGGAAGGGGTGTGGGAATCGAGGAAAGGGTAGAGGTCGGAGTATCTGGACTGAAGACGACAAAGGGGTTATTTATGGAGAGAAAGGGGGCAGCAAGAGGAGCAAAGGAAGGACGAGGAGTGGGAGGAGGAGGAACAGGGAAAGAGAGGGCAGGAGATGTTGTAGTAGGGGATCCGGAAAAGTCGGATTGGAAATAAGCTGGGAGACGGGGGTAGGAGAAAAGCCTTGGCGGCGAGCTTCTTGGCGGGCTTTTCTCAGAGTTAAGCCCTTCTCAAATCTGATGGATGCCACTTCCGATTCGAAACGGTAGACAGGGCAACCCCTGTAGAAGACGTTGTGGGAACCACTATAGTGAACACATGTGGGCGATGTTGCAGGACATGTGGAACGAGCATGGCCAGGTTGAGCACAAAGAGGGCAGCGGGCAGAAGATCGGCAGTGCTTGGCAGGGTGGCCAAAACGCCAGCATGTCTGGCACTGGCGAGGATTAGGGCGGTAAGGTTTAACTGTCGAGTGTAGTCCGCCAACATAAAGGCTATCAGGGAGCGTTTGCCTTTTGAAAGTGATTTTGGCAATGTTGGTAGGGTACCTTCGGCGGCCCCGGGGTGGGATGGTGTAGCAGTAAACTGCAACGGCATCATAAATTTCTGCCCAAAGGTCGAGGAGGCCGCGCATTCTGACCATTCTTTGTCATCGACTGGGCAAGAATGCGGGTGGATGGAAACAGTTCCACTGCAGGTGTTAAGAGCAATGTCGGGCATGATGTAGAATGGGTTGCCGTCCAGGTCTTTATGTTTGAGCAGTGCAGTGGCTTGGGCTTCGGTTTCAATTACCACCAGGCGGGACTGATCGGCGCGGGTACGGAATGTAACCATGCCGACTTGTCGTTGGAGGCATTTCTGGAAACTTAGGGTGCAAGCAGAGTGAGGGGCGATGCTAGGGACGATGAAGAAACGATCCCATTTGGCAGGACCAAAAAGAGTGTCGAAGGAGGGGTGAGGGAGAGAAGTTGATGTGCGTGGGCGTGTGGAAGAGGTGACCGTGCGGACTATACAGTTATTAATTACAGTTATTATTAATTACAGTTATTATTACAATACTAAACAAATGTTCCTTCATGCAGAAACACATTTCATTCTTGGGCCACGTTTTGGATGCCAGTGGAATACATACTACTACGTCTAAGGTAGATGTAGTAATGAAATTTCCAACACCTAAAAATGTCAAATCACACAGTTTTTGGGGTCTCAGTGGTTTGTACAGACCATTTATCATGAATTACTCAAACTTAGCAAGTCCACTGACACACCCATTGAAGAAATATGTTGAATTTACTTGGGAAGCTGGAATAGAGCAGGCATTTCGTAAGTTAACATAAAGTACCACCGCCCATACACGGCGGAAAAGCCATATTGCTATTGGAGATGTAGTATATTTTCAAGTCCAGCAAATAGCATCAAAGTTAGACTCTACATTTGAAGGATCTTACAGAGTCATTGCCATTGAGCATTGAAATAAAATACCTATACAGCACATTTATGCACTTGCTGGCTCTTAGATGGCGCCACCGTCGCCTCTTCAGAAGTTCGGAGGAATTGTAAACAAAACACCTTTACGGCCCCACATGGCTACAGACGCCCCTGACTCAAGAATGCCGCCGTTGCCTCTCGCCTTTGCTGCTGTGTGTGTGGCAAAAAGAAGCGCACACACCCTGGAGTGAAGCTGCATTTGTTCCCCAAAGATGCCGGAAGATATGTAAGTGTCGTTTGCAAGGATATTTGAGTCAATAAGAGAAAATCCAGAGTGACCAAATATCCTTTAAGAACTACCATGACCGGGTTCAGAATCTGCTGAAAAGAGTCACTCCTTATGAGCGCATCCTCCTTTGTCTCTTAAGCTATCACTGGGCATGTCACTAACTCTAAAGGGCTCAAGGTAGCCAAGCCACAAGCCAGACATCGTGCTAGCGAAAATAAAAGAAGACACTACCGTACTATCTGGCACACTCAACCGCTAGATCCTTTGCCGACGACACAAGAATAACTAAGAAAATTTGTGCACAACCAGATACTCAGCTACTCCAACAAGACTTAGATAAAATCTTAGACTGGGCAGATAGGAATAATATGGTCCTAAATGGAGACAAGTTTGAGTTGTTAAGGTATGGAAACCGAGATGAAATCAAAACCTCAACAAAATACCATTGCGGCCAACAGGAAATAGTAGCCAAGGAGGTGGTTAAGGATTTGGGTGTTAACATGAGCAATGATGAGCCATTTCTGACAAGATCATATCAATAACAGCAAAAGCAAGGCAGCTATCAGGCTGGATCCTGAGAACCTTCCAAACCAGGAGTGTACAGTGTATGCTGACTCTTTGGAAGTCACTGGTGCTACTACGCCTAGAATACTGCTGTCAGCTCTGTTCACCATATACCATATCATAAATTTCTGCACTAGAAGCTCCCCAAAGAACTTTCACAAACAAGATCCACGGAGTTGAACACATAAATTACTGGGAGAGACTCAGGACACTGCACCTGTTTTCTCTTCAGAGTCGCAGAGAAAGATACGTCGTCATTTATGTTTGGAAAATTTTGGAAAACAGGGTACCAAACACAAATGTGCAAGAAACAGTGCACCTCAGGAGAGCAAGGCTGTGCTACGTGTGCACCACCCCAGGAGCATCTCATAGAGTTAGAACTCTGACACACCACAGCTTCACCTTCAGTGGTACAAGATTATTCAACTGCATCCCAACAAAACTAAGGAACATGAGGGGATTGAGGGGTATCTCACCCGACACCTTCAAGTACAACTTGTAAGCCTGGCTGGCCAATATACCAAACCAACCGCCAACACCAGGATACACCAGCTCTGTCGTATCTGCAATTGTTGCTATTGCATACGAACTTTCTTGTGTTCCTTATGTAAGAAGTGCAAATTTTGGTTTAAACTTCGCGGTGAAAGGGAGAGGAAAGGGAGCGGCAATAATTAGCGGGAGTGTGGTAGGGACACACGAGGGGGCCTTTGTTGTTGTGCGGGAGGGCCCGCGGGGCAGAGAGCGACGAAGGAAGCCGTGGCTGGCGTGGGTGGTGGAGCTGGTCGCTTCACGGTGGTGAGTCTGGCGTGGTGGTGAGCCTAGTATGGTGGTGAGGCTGGTGTGGTGAGCCTGGTGTGAAAGTAAGCCCGTGTGTGGTGGGGTGGTGCCTGGCTGCCAGGATGGGCGGCAGGGCGTGCTATGTATAGTGTGAGTGGCTGCCTCACGGGGTCCCGTGTGAAGGTAAGCCTGTGTGTGGTGGTGTGTTGCCTGGCTGCCAAGTGTGGGCGTCAGAACGTGTGTGGTGTAGTGTGGTGGTGTGTTGCCTGGCTGCCAAGTGTGGGCGTCAGAGCGTTTGTGGTGTAGTGTAGTGGTGTGTTGCCTGGCTGCCAAGTGTCGGCGTCAGAGCGTGTGTGGTGTGGTGTGGTGTTGCATGGCTGCTAGTGTTAGCGTCAGAGCGTGTGTGGTGTGGTGGGGTGTTGCCTGGCTGCTAGTGTTAGCGTCAGAGCGTGTGTGGTGTAGTGTGGTGGTGTGTTGCCTGGCTGCCGAGTGTGGGCGTCAGAGCGTGTGTGGTGTAGTGTGGTGGTGTGTTGCCTGGCTGCCAAGTGTGGGCGTCAGAGCGTGTGTGGTGTGGTGGGGTGTTGCCTGGCTGCTAGTGTTTGCGTCAGAGCGTGTGTGGTGTGGTGTGGTGGTGTGTTGCCTGGCTGCTAGTGTTAGCGTCAGAGCGTGTGTGGTGTGGGGTGTGGTGGTGTGTTGCCTGGCTGCTAGTGTTAGCGTCAGAGCGTGTGTGGTGTGGGTGGTGGTGTGTGCAATGGTGTAAGCCATTGGGCCTTTGGCCTATTTTGCAGGGTTGTGTAGTGAGTGGTGGTGTGTGTAATGGTGTAAGCCATTGGGTCTTTGGCCTAGTGTGCTAGGTTGTGTAGTGGGTGGTGGTGTGTGTAATGGTGTAAGCCATTGGGTATTTGGCCTAGTGTGCAGGGTTGTGTAGTGGGTGGTGGTGTGTGTAATGGTGTAAGCCATTGAGTCTTTGGCCTAGTGTGCAGGGTTGTGTAGTGGGTGGTGGTGTGTGTAATGGTGTAAGCCATTGGGTCTTTGGCCTTGTGTGCAGTGTTGTGTTAGTAAAGTAAGGCAAAAAGGAATTTGTTGTTTCCTTGTGCCCTGGCAGGAGTTGAGTAAGGGGTGGGGTTAACCGGGGAGAGTGTGACGGGTGGAATTTTTCTGGGTGAGTCGCAGGAGGTTTTGAGTTAACGTAACGTCACTCTGGTGAGTCAGGGCGAGCCCTATCCAGACGGGTGAGGGTAGCTCTATCCAACTCATTACACTTATCTTATGGCATAGTTGGGGTTCAAGGAACACAATCTCATTTCTTTCCATTATTATTTAACATATCTTATTTCTCGTTATTTCTCGTACATATTATGCAAAGCTTCATTTAAATCATGCGTCACTCCCTGACTGAACACTCCCTAATTCACAAAACATTCTACCACTTGAACATTCTAACACATTGAAATTGGCTACATTACTACCTAAATTAATTTACTGCCTCACCGAAAGCAAATTTCTACTTACCTTAAAGTAGCCCATGGTTAGTCAGAGGTATAATGAGTGAGTTTCTCTCTGTGTTACATTAAATTATATAGGGCAATCTTTCTTTAAGGTATTTGGCAATTATCAGTCGTCCTCACTAACTTATTTTCTATCCTAAGTATTATTGGCCTTTCTACTTGCTAGACACGCCTTCATAATTTGGTCTTTTCTTCCTTCAAGACACCCTTACATTTTTCAAAAGCTTACCATTTCTAAGCTCCTCCTACCTATGCCCTACACAATATTTTAACATTCACAATGGGCCCCAGACATAACTACGTCACGGTTTGTTTACATCGGTGCATTGTGGGGATAAGGCGGGGTCGCCGCGGGTGGACCTACGAAGGGAAAACTACGGCGATGGAAGAATTTCGATTTATTTTGCGCGAAATTGATATTCCAGGTGCTATATTACTGTGCTCTGTTCTCGCTGACAACACTATAGAGAAGACCTGAGGTAATGGCTGATGTGCAGAGGCTTCTAAACCAAGAAAACAGAGTCATAACAGAGCCTCGTCAAAAGGTAAGCAACTGGTAGGTACGTAATGTGTCCCTACCACTTGCTTACTTCTTAATGAGACTCTGCTGTGACTGTTTTCCTGGTTTAGAAGCCTCTGCACATCAACCATCACCTCAGGTCTTCTCTAGTGTTGTCAGCGAGCACGGAAATATAGCACCTGGAATATCAATTTCGCCCAAAACAACTCGAATTTTTTTCATCGTCGTAGTCTTCTCTTTGTAGGCTGTACATATTCATGGTTATGATAGTATTAAAATACCTTATTAATTGAGTTCCTTTTGTTGTCTTTGATGTAGTAGTGCTACATCATGGTTTAAGTGTTACTTGACGAGCCAATGAATACTCTTGAGTCTATACCAACATCACCAACCTTTGCTTTGATTTATCTTATTACTCCATCCATAAACAAGTTGCATAACCATGGTGACATTACCCATCCTTGCCTCATGATACCTGCATGGTACTGTCGTCTACCGATATTTTTGTCCCTACACAAAGCGGGAAAGCTCGCCGACAGTAATGGTTAGGTTGGTATCCGGTCATTTCGCCATACCATGGTCATTTCGCCATACCATAGTCATTTCGCCCAGAGGTCATTTCGCTCACACTATGGAGTCATTTCGCCCACACTATGGAGTCTATAGGAGCTAGGAGGTTAGGTTATATTTGTTTAGTGTGTCGAGAACCCCCAACCCCCCGCTAGGAGGTTCGGTTAGCTTTCTTTAGGTTAGGTTAGGGTAGGTTAGATTTGGGTAGTTTAGGTTAGATTTGGTTAGGTTAGGTTAGGTTAGATTAGATTTGGTTAGGTTAGGATAGGTTAAATTTGGTTAGGTTAGCTTAGGTTAGATTTGGTTAGGTTAGGTTATCGGTGGGTCAAGCCCCCTGCTAGGGTAGGTTAATTTTGGTTAGGTTAGGTTTATTTTGGTTAGGCAATTTCGTCATTTCGCCCACAAGACATTTCGTCCACATGTAAGTCAATTCGCCCACATATAAGTCAATTCGCCCACTCTAAAGTCAATTCGCCCACACGATCCATGTCACGGAGTCATGTAACTATATCTTCCTCTGGCAGAAATGGAATGAACCACCAGTAACCTTGGGCGAAATGACGGTAAAATTCTAGTGTTTGCCCATACTCTCCCACTTCCCCCAAACAAGTTTGGGGACCTGTGGGAATGCGGGGTTTTCGGGTGGGGAACAAATTATTCGTCGGAAACACGTAATTAAAGAGTTGTGTAGGAGGGTAAAATTCCCTAGATCTAGGGTAATTTCCTTATATCTAGAGAAAATTGCCTAACCAAAATAAACCTAACCTAACCAAAATTAACCTACACCAGCAGGGGGCTTGACCCACCGATAACCTAACCTAACCAAATCTAACCTATCCTAACCTAACCAAATCTAATCTAACCTAACCTAACCAAATCTAATAGGTTAGATTTGGTTAGGTTAGGTTAGCTTAGGTTAGATTTGGTTATATTAGGTTATCGGTGGGTCAAGCCCCCTGCTAGGGTAGGTTAATTTTGGTTAGGTTAGGTTTATTGTGGTTAGGCAATTTTCTCTAGATATAAGGAAATTACCCTAGATCTAGGAAATTTTACCACCCTTACACAACTCTTTAATTACGTGTTTCCGACGCATAATTTGTTCCCCACCCGAAAACCCCGCACTCCCACAGGTCCCCAAACTTGTTTGGGGGAAGTGGGAGAGTATGGGCAAACACTAGTAATTTACCGTCATTTCGCCCAAGTGGTTCATTCCATTTCTGCCAGAGGAAGATATAGTTACATGACTCCGTGACATGGATCGTGTGGGCGAATTGACTCTTATATGTGGGCGAATTGACTTACATGTGGACGAAATGTCTTGTGGGTGAAATGACGAAAATTGCCTAACCAAAATAAACCTAACCTAACCAAAATTAACCTACCCTAGCAGGGGGCTTGACCCACCGATATGCTAACCTAACCAAACCAAATTTAACCTATCCTAACCTAACCATATCTAACCTAACCTAACCTAACCAAATCTAACCTAAACTACCCAAATCTAACCTACCCTAACCTAAAGAAATCTAACCTAACCTCCTAGCGGGGGGTTGGGGGTTCTCGTCACACTAAACAAATATAACCTAACCTCCTAGCTCCTATAGACTCCATAGTGTGGGCGAAATGACCGGATACCAACCTAACCATTACTGTCGGCGAGTTTTCCCGATTTGTGTAGGGACAAAAATATCGGTAGACGACATTACCATGCAAGTACCATGAGGCAAGGATGGGTAATGTCACCGTGGTTATGCAACTTGTTTATGGATGGAGTAATAAGATAAATCAAAGCAAAGGTTGGTGATGTTGGTATAGACTCAAGAGTATTCATTGGCTCGTCAAGTAACACTTAAACCATGATGTAGCACTACTACATCAAAGACAACAAAAGGAACTCAATTAATAAGGTATTTTAATACTATCATAACCATGAATATGTACAACCTACAAAGAGAAGACTACGACGATGAAAAAAATTCGAGTTGTTTTGGGCGAAATTGATATTCCAGGTGCTATATTTCCGTGCTCGCTGACAACATAGAGAAGACCTGAGGTGATGGTTGATGTGCGAAGGCTTCTAGACCAGGAAAACAGCCACAGCAGAGTCTCATTAAGAAGTAAGCAAGTGGTAGGGACACATTACGTAGCTACCTACCAGTTGCTTACCTTTTGACGAGGCTCTGTTATGACTCTGTTTTCTTGGTTTAGAAGCCTCTGCACATCAGCCATTACCTCAGGTCTTCTCTATAGTGTTGTCAGCGAGAACAGAGCACAGTAATATAGCACCTGGAATATCAATTTCGCGCAAAATAACTCGAAATTCTTCCATCGCCGTAGTTTTCCCTTCGTAGGTCCACCCGCGGCGACCCCGCCTTATCCCCACAATGCACCGATGTAAACAAACCGTGACGTAGTTATGGGTAGGGTCCAATGGACCCTACCCATAACTACGTCACGGTTTGTTTAGGACCCTACCCATAACTACGTCACGGTTTGTTTACATCGGTGCATTGTGGGGATAAGGCGGGGTCGCCGCGGGTGGACCTACGAAGGGAAAACTACGGCGATGGAAGAATTTCGAGTTATTTTGCGCGAAATTGATATTCCAGGTGCTATATTACTGTGCTCTGTTCTCGCTGACAACACTATAGAGAAGACCTGAGGTAATGGCTGATGTGCAGAGGCTTCTAAACCAAGAAAACAGAGTCATAACAGAGCCTCGTCAAAAGGTAAGCAACTGGTAGGTACGTAATGTGTCCCTACCACTTGCTTACTTCTTAATGAGACTCTGCTGTGACTGTTTTCCTGGTTTAGAAGCCTTTGCACATCAACCATCACCTCAGGTCTTCTCTATGTTGTCAGCGAGCACGGAAATATAGCACCTGGAATATCAATTTCGCCCAAAACAACTCAAATTTTTTTCATCGTCGTAATCTTCTCTTTGTAGGCTGTACATATTCATGATTATGATAGTATTAAAATACCTTATTAATTGAGTTCCTTTTGTTGTCTTTCCTCATAATAAGTAGTGCTACATCATGGTTTAAGTGACGAGCCAATGAATACTCTTGAGTCTATACCAACATCACCAACCTTTGCTTTGATTTATCTTATTACTCCATCCATAAACAAATTGCATAACCACGGTGACATTACCCATCCTTGCCTCATGGTACTTGCATGGTAATGTCGTCTACCGATATTTTGTGATATCGTATACCGACTGTGTTGCGCCTGTGACGGCCGCAGTGAGTTGTGCCTGGGGTGGCACGGTATCGCGGTGGGTTGTGGCGCCTGGACGAGGCGGTCATTACTGCAGTGGGGAGATTACTGTGTTCGAGGAGAGGAGGTTTGCTCTAGCGGTATATTACCACAGCCCAAAAACTTATAGATATCTTTGTTCAATATTCATGCTTCCTTCGGTTTCAACTTTGCATTCATGGTTAAGAAAAATAGTTTTGAATGTTGTCTGGAGCAAGCAAACTCTGGCAATCCTGAAAAAGAAAGCAGAGGCTATGCCAAAGGAAGAGACTTTGTGGCATTGTATTTTATGCAATGAATATCAAAGAATCTCTTCATTTTGACCTTGCCTCTGATTCAATTATTGGTAGAGAGGATTTTGGTGAACATGGCAACAGTTTTAAACCAGCAAACCATGCACTTGTATTCATGATTAAGGGGTCGGTAAAAATATGGAAAATAGTTTTAGGATATTTCTTTTATTCGGGAGGGATTAACACTTGTAGAATGAGGGAATTATATGAAATGGCCATAAGTAAAGTTCAAGAAACTGGGTTTAGAGTAATTTTCACAGTTTGTGACCAGGAAGGGATGCATCGTTCTCTGTTTCAAACTCTTGGCATGACCAAAGAAAATCCTTCTTTTAGAGTCAATGGAGAACGGGTACATTATGTGTATTACTCACCCCATCTTTTGAAAAGCCTCAGGAACACTATTTTGAAGTATAAAATCAAAGTTGGGGGGAATATCATTCCATGGAACCATGTGAAGAACTTTTTTCTGAAAGATCATGAGCAGAAGATTAGACTTGCACCTAAATTAACAAATAAGCATATGTGTGAAGAAGGCTTTTCAAAATTGAGAGTGAGTCTAGCTGCTCAAGTAATGAGTCGTACTGTGACAGCAGGCATTTACACGCATTCCATTGCAGGCTTGCTGCCACAGAAAGCTATCTATACAGCAGACTTTGTATATGAGGTGGATAGACTATTTGATTGCTTTAATAGTTCACTTGCTTTTCATTTCAAAAATGTTCGAAGGGGATTTAGCTCAAAATCTTGTCATATGGAATTCATAACTAGTATAATAACATATATAAAATCATGGGAAGTGATTGCTCCATCTCGTGTGCACATTTACTGTATATATGGATGGCTCATTAACTTGGCAGCGCTCAAAGCTCTTTGGCAAGACCTCCAGAGCTTTAAAGTAAAGTACCTACTTACCCGCAGACTCAATCAGAATTGCCTTGAAAATCTATTTGCTAAATTGAGGATAAAATTCGGGAACTGTGATCATCCTAGTGTTTATAATTTCATGAAGGGTTTAAAGTCAATAATGACCCATGACCTTTTTTTCAGTTCCCTCTTCTAGTAATTCTGAGGCAGATGACTCACAGTTCCTTGCCCTAATCTCAAACTGGGAATCAGATGACCCCTTAACCACTACTTCAGATTTTGACTCTGAATCTGAAGATACAGTGGTAGCCAACTTGCCACTTGCTGAAGTGAATGCTCTTGTGTATATAGTTGGTTGGGCATGCAAAAGATTTTTGAAAACTCATGATTGTCCAAATTGCAGGGAGTATTTGTTAAATGTAAGTCATCAGTTAGATAGCAGCAGTAAATATATATATATATTTTTAAGCTAAAAGGAAATGTAATGTAAATGAATTTGGGGGGCTCTCCATACCCACTGAAAATGTGACTCAGCACTTCTCAGAGGTAGAGGCGATGCTCCATGGCAGCTTGGAGAAAGCACTGTTGGGGAAGAGAGAGTCCCAAACTTTAGTATCTTTGTTAGAAAATCACACGTTTGTGTCCCCTTTGCATTTGTGTTCCAGCCACCTAACCAAGAGTATTAATTTCATATATGTCAAACTTAGAATATCTTATACCCTTAATTAAGTGGAGAAATAGGGAGGTAAGAAGCTGTAAAGGAAGAAAAAATAAGAAAATAGTTAAGTTGAATTAAACAAAAAGATAATTAAGTTCATTAAACAAGTACACTTTTGTTTACAGGTGTGTCAACAAGACTTTCATTTAAAGGTTTGTTATATTTTTTTCATTGCTTTATAATGTGTTCTTGCAAGACTGCCTCTGCTTTGTTTTACTGTGCTACTGCATGTACTGTATCTAAGCTGCTGCTTTTGTATTTCTCCCTGCATATAATGTTTCCTCTACTCTGTTGTAATGCATTCTAACTGTACATAAACTGCTTACTCTATATACTCGCTTGTATATAGTATATTTGAATTTTGCATTTTAATTTTTTTCTTTATATATATTTGTTTTTTATTTGTTTGTTTGTTTTCCTCAAATACTTGGGCATTTGGTATCTGTCCTCATTTTTCTCAGGCTTTGCATGACAACGACAGGTTTGTGCTGTTTGTTACAGCATGTTATTCAATAATAGTTTCATCTCTTAATTTCCTTTGCAGTAGCTCTAATGCTCATAAATCTGCGATATTTTTTATTGGTTACATGTCGTTTACATACCTTTTGTTGCCTGTTTTGCACATTGTAATGTATGCTAAAAGCTTTTGCTTTGTTGCTTTTTATTTTCAACATGTATGCTGTATAGCATTAGCATAGCGTTGCCACACCATTTGTTAGTTTCTAATTTAAAACTCTTGATGTGTTTTCTAAAAAGGTGGTGCAGCATGTTTTGCAACAAACTCATGTGTTCTCTCGTGCTATGCATTACAGTGTATTTTACTGCTGCCTTCAATGCATGTTACTACCCAGTGGGCACAGGTGAAGGTTTTTATGTCGATTCTGCGTCTAAATCTGGTGAAAACTTGTGAACTCGTAGATTCACCAGTAATTCATGGCTACTCCACGTGCAAATTTAGCTGACAAGTCCAGTAGAAATGGCATTTATCATTGTGAAATGCGTGCCTACATCCTAATAAAACTGGTGAACTAATCTTGTAAATCCACAGTTCACATGGCAAACTCACATCACAAACTATATGTAATTAATATAATATATATATAATATATCATATATATATTATTATCTGTAATATATATATATATAATATTATAGATTAATATGGTATATATAATATTACATATGGATAATATATAATATATACATATGGATATATATATAATATATATATATATATATAATATATATATATATATATATATACATATGGATATATATATATATATATATATATATATATATACATATGGATATATATATATATATATATATACATATGGATATATATATATATATATATTATATATATACATATGGATATATATTATATATATATTATAATCATATGGATATATATTAATATATATATATATATACATATGGATATATATATATATATATATATATATATATATTATAATATGGATATATATATATATATATATATAAATAAAATATATATATAATATAATATATATATACATATATTGGATATATTATATATATTATCATATATATATATATATATATATATATATATTACATATGGATATATATATATTATGATATATATATATATATATATATATATATATATATATATATATATATATATATATATATATATTATATATATATATATATATAGTTGATATTCTTAGTTGGTAATACATCTTGAGATTTCAGGGTGACAAAGACACTCGTCATTCTTGGGGTTGTTTATGCGCAACGTTTCGCCAAAGACACTTAGCATCATCAGGCTAAATATAGTTAAAAATTTAATATACTACAATGCTAAAAAGCGAACATCTAAAAGAATTTTTTTTTTAAACAATAAAGTAATCCTATATTATCTAAAAATACTAAATAATAAATAAAATACAATTTGTACTTAACGGACCTTGGTGTGTATGCTGTCTGAGTTGGCAGAGGACTGAATGAACAATAGTTTGTGGGTAACATTTCGGCTCGTGTGTGGCGATCGAAACGAGAGTCGGACAATCGAAACAGTGTGATAATCATGTGAGTATATGTAGTTGGTGTGAAGTGACTTGGTTATTAAGATCAGGGGACAAATGCTTGATGTGTATGGATTCTAATAATTTAGTGTCACTAGGGTAGTGTGCCTTGGATAGGATACTAAAGTCATTCATAGAAAAAGGGTGATCTAAATCATGTGAGTGTGAGCGGATTGCAGATTGCGAAGGTGAAGAAATGGGTCAACCAGTACGTGCAGAAACACCTTTATGCTCAGAAAGCCTAAGGGTTAGATTCCTTGTTGTCTCGCCGACGTATCTAGCGTTACAGCTAGAACATTTGAATTCGTAAATTATGTTAGAAATAAGGGCTTTAGGTATAGTCTTTATATTTGAAATGTGTTCTTAAGGTAAATGGATTAGTAAAAATAAATTTAAATTTTGAGTTAGGAAGATGTAACATAAGTAGATCATTGAGTTTTTTTCGAATGGTGTAACTGAGATGGCCGTAAAATGGAAGTTTAACATAGTGTGTGTCTAATATGGGTTCGGGTTCGTTCGACTTGGGGTTGAACTTTTCATTTAGGAACTTGGAGATGGTTGCTTCAATTAATTTGAGGGGGTAGCCATTATTTTGGAAAAAATCGCCGTTTCGATCGCCACACACGAGCCGAAATGTTACCCACAAACTATTGTTCATTCAGTCCTCTGCCAACTCAGACAGCATACACACCAAGGTCCGTTAAGTACAAATTGTATTTTATTTATTATTTAGTATTTTTAGATAATATAGGATTACTTTATTGTTTAAAAAAAAAATTCTTTTAGATGTTCGCTTTTTAGCATTGTAGTATATTAAATTTTTAACTATTTTTAGCCTGATGATGCCAAGTGTCTTTGGCGAAACGTTGCGCATAAACAACCTCAAGAATGACGAGTGTCTTTGTCACCCTGAAATCTCAAGATATATATATGTATATATATATATATATATATATATGTATATATATATATATATATATATATATATATATATATATATATGAGAGTGTGTGTGTGAGGCGCACTGTTACCGGGGAGAAAGTTGAGCCATTTATGTTTCGCGCCAAATTTCTCCGCCTTGCAACTATCTCACACCACGGGACATCATTACTTTAAACCCTAACATAGCCTCTTTTTAACCCTACAGAAGGTTAAATATAAATATAAGAAGTAAATTAAAGGTATCAAATAGGGATTAAAGGGGAAATAAAGTTAAACATTCCTAAAATAAGACTAGCCATCGTCCGGCATTAGTTCAATTTTTTTTTATTGTTTAGGTCACTGTTGACTGCCTGAAATCGGGTGAAACTTCAACATTTTTACTTCCAGGTACGTAATAGCGGCTTTATCCTTAATCCTATATATCCACGCCGGTGCATGTATCTTTAAGGCTTACAAGGAGGGGTAAGTGGCCGCCTTAAAGGTGATATTTACGCTTAAAACAGGAGATATAACCAGCGCCGGTTTGGGTTTCTGAACGCCATGCTGTGTCAAGAAACATTTGCCTTTGTGTAAACTTTTTTATTGATTTATCTCTTGTTTTGTAGTTTGTTTGTGGTAGTTTTGTGGTTGTTGTGGGGGTAGAGGGTGTGTGAGGTATGTGTGTAGGGTGTGGGTGTGTGGATAGGGCGGGGAGGGGTAGAAATAAGGGTTAATTATTATAGGTGGATGGTGAAAGGGAAAAGAGGAAAAAAGAAAGTATGCAAATGAATCGAATTTTTTTTGGGTAAAATATGCAGTTTCAACCAATACTTCCTATTGACCAATACTCTCCTGACATAACTGGGAGGCTACGCCCCCCCCCCGACCCCCCGCTAGTTCACTAACCTAACCTGGGCATTGATTACGTAACCTAACCTCACTGGGGGGGTTTCGTTACCGGGTTTCGCCACTTCAGACCTCCCTTGTGTTATTTCTAATTATCTGTTGCTGTTGTAGGGGTTAAAAGTACTCTTAATGATGAGAACCAAACGTTCAGGATACTTAAAACCACCCAGCGATGTAGATAGTGTTAAGTAACAGGAACTCACGTGTCGGAGTAGGTCTCACGGCCTCTTGTACCTTCCTTATTTTCTTATGTTCTTATATATTGTGGCTGTAACTGCACACACCGAAAATCTTTAGAAAATGAGTAGGATATTAATCGGTTTCTCAGCATCTTCATTTTCGGTGTGTGCCGTCACCACCACAACACGCTGGGTGGTTTTAAGTCACCTTAACGTTTCCTTCTCATCACAAGAGTATTTATAACCCCTACAACAGCCACACCACAGGAATAATAACGTATGGGGGGCAAAATCCCTCCAGTGGTTACAGGAACTACCACGTGTAGGTCTCACGGCCTCTTGTAGCTTCCTTATTTTCTTATGTTCTTATGTTCAGTGAGGTTAGGTTACGCAATCAATGCACAGGTTAGGTTAGGTTAGTTAACTAGCAGGGGGTTCTGGGGGGCGCAGACTCCCAGATATGTCAGGAGAGTATTGGTCAATAGGGAGTATTGGTCAATAGGGAGTATTGGTTGAAACTGCATATTTACCTTTTTTTATGGATATGTTCTTTATTCATGAGGTAATTATGATTTTGGTTTTCTTTTTCTCAGTAGATGGAGGCCTACCCAGCCAGTGAGTCCCAGGAAGAGGGGTTAGGGAGTTAGGGGTTTGATTAGGTAGTAATAATATGGATTAATTTTTACTTCATCTCATTAATACCTCCTCCTCCTCCCCCAGGATGGCTAACGGCGAGGCGGGCTGCGGCTCCTCCACCTCCTCCTCCCGGCGCACCCCCCCCCCCCTGCTCCCCCTCCGGCACCCCCACCCGCCACCCCTTTTCATATCATATACTAGTTACTGATATCATTAAAGGTTAAGTAGATGATTTAGTATTATGATAAATAAGCTTTTTAGCATTGTCACATTTCTGTATGTTTACACATACATTTTTGCCATAAGAATATACCAACCCATTCTCCCACAATCTTGGTGCTGCAGGTTATGTAGCTATGACTCAAGCAATTTATCAAAAATGTATAAAATGATACATGTAATGTCTTCGAATGAAATAGAAACACTACTGAACTTATTATAATAGGTTATGAATTACTAAGTATGGTATACATTGTCAGGATGTGGAAACGAGCAGCCTGGGTAGAGGGAAGAAATGAAGAGGAAGGTGTTGTACCATGTACCTGGATAGATGAGGAGAAGCAAAGCTTATATTGGCCGCAAGGTGTAAACGCCGAGAATGCACTGAGTTCTCGACAACACCCGGACCCTAAATTATGGAGGAAGTTCCAATTGGTTAAAGTGAAAGTATCTTCGGGTAAGTGTTATTTTTCTATCTTCTTAATATTTATATGCTGGGATTTTTCTTCCTTTCTTGTATACAATCTAGAGAGAGAGAGAGAGTAGACTCAATCATTATTTATTCTTTATTGTTTTGTGTTCATGTTTCAGATAACTATCAATAATGTGACAATTACCAGCTCACATCTGCAATTGAGGAAAGCAGTACTGACTCTGATGATGATGGTGAAGGTGTATTAAAGAGGAAGAGAAAACGTGCTAAGAAGATCCTTCCAGAGGACTTCGTCAGTAGCCAGGACTTGCATTGTACGTGGACAAAGATCCAAATATACTAATTTAACAAAGCAAGTGCTGTTCTCCTTGTATTTTATTTATTCACAGTCGAGGTGATAGCTGCCAGATCAGTCTACATGTTTTCATGATAATTATGTGAAATGAAACTGTATTAGAATAAGTTTGAGATTAATGGCTCGATATAACGCATGGTATCACCCTTACTTATTGTATAGCACTCTATTTTTGTATATGATACTTTTTAGGTGTTATAGTTTTAGGAGTAGGCTAGATATCTGTTTTACTAAATATATTTTCTTTTCAATCCGTGTCGCAAAATGTTACTCCAGCCAAGCTACAGAAGAGAACTCAACCCCCAACTCAGAACCTGGCTCCAGCCCCTCCTCAAAAGCTGACTCCAGCTCCACTGCAAAATGTGGCTCCAGCATCACCTTTTACTTCATTTCAAAGGTAAGCTCTTCTGAGTGTGATTGATATGTTATTATTTTATTTATCCTAATTAACACTCAGGATTTTCATAATTAATTATTAAGGTGCATATGAACTAGATAAGATAGTGAGAAAAAATAGAAGTAATTCAGATCATATGTGCTGTATGTCACGGGGTAATATAAAACATGAGTATATGTAAATTAATGAATGACCACACTGCAAAATCTCGGTAATGGTGGAGTTACAATGCT
The DNA here is from genome assembly GCA_016584305.1 of Chionoecetes opilio. NCBI lineage: Eukaryota > Metazoa > Arthropoda > Malacostraca > Decapoda > Majidae > Chionoecetes > Chionoecetes opilio. Next base: position 430,474 of record JACEEZ010009559.1, on the reverse strand, counting down.
TGGCAAAATTGTCAGGTTGCTGACGGAGCAACAATCTGCATATATGACAAAATTAATATAGACAATTTGTATATTTGGTCTTATAACAAAATGTTTGCTATGAAAATGATCAATCTAACACCTACATTCTTCGAATTTGTTTAATGCAAGTTGATACCTGTCATGCAATATGCTTTTAGATTATTCCATAAAAACTTATATACCGTACATTATTAGATTTAGTAACCACTGGCATTATATTCTCAGCAGCGTCGATGACAACTGTAGCCCGAGGCCTGGATCTAGCCATGACTACAAGTTTTGCAACCCTTACCATACCAAGAAACTTCACCATAAAAGCCATGACAGCCTGGACCGACTTCAGCAACAGCCTACAGGACAGCCGTGACCAACATGAACGACATAGTAGCCATAGTAGCCAACTTCAGCAACATTACATTCATGACCTACACACACGATATGACGACCTAGACAGACTTGATCGAGGTGAACAACATGCCAACCAGGGCTGACATTACAGCGGGGACCGACAGGAACGACATAACAGCCGTAACATACGAGAGCGGCATGACAGCCAGGACCGACAAGAACAGCATGACAGCCAGGACCATAGAGAACGACATGACAGTCTGGAACAACGAAAACGACATGACAGCCAGGACCGACAAGAACGACATGACAGCCGGGAACGAGAACGTTATAACAGCCAGGACCATAGAGAACGACATGACAGTCTGCAACAACGTAAACGACATGACAGCCAGGACCGACAAGAACGGCATGACAGCCGGGAACGAGAACGGTATGACAGCCAGGACCATAGAGAACGACATGACAGTCTGCAACAACGAAAACGACATGACAGCCAGGACCGACAAGAACGGCATGACAGCCGGGACACACGTGAACAGCATACCCATCGCAGCCCATCCCACAGCTCTCACAGAAATTATGGCATCCAAATGCAGCTAGAACCAAAGGATCTCAGTTTCCCCATGGCTGTCGATAGTATGTAATCACTTGTGTTTACTGTATGTAGAGTACATATTGTATTGTAAGCATGATATTGCAGTGAATTTGGATATTGTAGAACTAATGCATTTCAGACCCTTAACACCTTTTCCATATGTATTTTGTTTCTGAATTGCTCTCAGCATGATACTATATAGTTTCCTTGAGGATTGCAGTATTGGTGAATATCACCAAATTGAACCAGTAAGTGCAAATATCAATGATAAGTGCCTTTAGATCCATCCACATATCTCCTCCCTTGTTCCTCATTTGGATTTTATTTACTCCACAGAGTTCCAGAAACGAACACTCCAACTGCTGTTAGATGTAAGAGGTGAGAGATATGAAGCAGGAGGTGAGAGATTTGAAAGCTGTTAACTGTGTTAGTTCATTTAGTGACAGTGGAATAGACCTGATTATCAAACGGAATCACACCTTGGAAGAACTTCAAACTGTAGAAAACTAATTGGAAAATCCCACTTATTTTCAAGATATGAATAATAAGTGTATTCGCATTGGTGGTATGGTATGAATAAGTATCAATTGGTATCAAAATTGATGTGCAGTTTTATGAGTAAAAGCCTCGTGGAAATATAATATGTATGGTCAAAGGGCCAAAATTCCCTTTAAACAAACAAAGTTGTTTACTCTCATTCGAGATAAGTGTGCTTAAGAAATTCAAAGATATTAGTGCAACTGAAGTAACTCATATAATTGCAACAAAACTGCGCAATGCCCCCAAACTGAAGAAAAATGTAGACTAGATCCTTTAGTTTGCTTCAGGATAGTACAGTAAACTATTCGTCTTAATTCAACCCAGAACCCTAACAGAATTTGCAGTAGTAATCCTTCACACACTCCTGATACCATACTCTACGGCCGCCAACTCTGGCCTTCCCATACCTTACTGCATACTTTGTATGGAGCCGAGAGTTTGTTCAGCTCAATTCACATTATTTTATTTTGCATTATAAAGTCAACTTGTGGAATAACCATACTTTAATATGTATTTATCATCTGTCGTTAGTTACCTATCGATTCCGTCCGTTCTCTCATGCTGTCCGTTCTCTGTCTTTACCACTATCCCGTGGTTAGATGGCGTCACAATCGCTGCTTTGAAACTTTACTACAGGAATCACCTTCCTCGTTCTCTAACTTCCTTGTACGACACGCACCGATACTCCAAAAATACACGCGTACATCACTGTAAATCCCGTAATACGTCCGCCACCAAGTGACCAGCTCCGCGAGCCACCTGTAATAGAGTTCCTCAGTCAGTTAGTTGTCTCCACAGGCTACCTCGTAACTCGCCACATCGCGTCATCACGAGACCATGACCCGAACCAGTGAATAACAGACACTAAACCACTAGTCTAAACACTCCCTAAGTGAACCACCATCAACTAGACATACTTTCGCAGACTCGCAGAATCGCAGTTAAAGGCGCCTCCCCCCATCCCTCCATCCCTCCGTCAGCAGTTTCGGCACTCAAGGGCGCCTCCCCCCCTCCCACCTCTCTCCGTCAGCAGGGCCGTCACTCATGGGTGCCTCCCCCCATCCCTCCTCCCACTGTCAGCAGTGCCGGTGTGGCATGACGACTCCGGCCATGGGGTGAGGCACGACCTGGGAAGCTCTTACCTCTCCACGCGGCAGGATGAAATGAAAAGGAAACATTTTACATCTGGCTTGCTGCTATGGCATCGGTCGACACGGGAGCACAGTCCTCTGGCGCATGCGCAGATGGAAGATAGACACATTATCATACCTGGACTCCTCGTCATACCACACCGGCGCCGACACAGCATGACTGCAAGTCATGACTGGTCGCGGTCAAGTCTAGAAGATGTGAACCTTCTAACCAAACCTTTAGTAACCTAGCCTGACTAAACCTAACTTAACCTTTTGTAACCTCCTAACGTTACTTAACCTATCCTAACATGACCTAACCTAACATTTTGTGACCTAACCTGACTATTCACCATGCATGTTGTACCCGGGCATTTCACAATTATTACAAGGCTAATTCTTAATTTGCCGAGCCAGCTTAAACATGAAAATACTCGAATGACGAGATCTACACAATGAAATAAGCCGGGACACATTTAAGTGGGTGAAGGTTATGATAAGGCAGATGTGTGAAAGGTTTTTACGGTCAAAAGTCAGGATAGAACAAGAAGTAAAGGATTCAAACTGGAAAAATGCCGATTCAGAAAAGAGATATGCAAAAATTTGTTTACTAATAGGGTGGTGGATGTTTGGAATAGACTCAGTCATCAGGTAGTTAGTGCACAGACGATAGGAAGTTTTAAAAAGAAAACTAAACCATTTTATGGATAGGGATGAAAGGTGGATTTAGGTAATGAGGGAGTAACAGGAACTACCACGTGTAGGCCCCCTGGCCTATTGTAGCTTCCTTATATTCTTATATTCAGTTATTCTTGGTTAGGTTAGAAATCTAAAATAATTAGGCTTTGGACCACTAACCTAAGTGAACATAGCTAAAAAATAACCTAATAGGATAGGAGGGGCCTCACCCCCATTCACTCTTTGGATCACAAATTTAAGTTAACATAACTAAAACTGGTAAAAATAGACGAGGACTGCGCGGTCATTTTCTGAGACACTGACTAGTTTTTCCTTGTCTAAAATTAGTATTTATCAGATGGAGGTATTTTTATTTTCCGGAAACCCATTAAAGTAATTTTTTTCATTATCATCACCAAATCCTAAGGTCGCCATTTCCATTGATAACAATGTATCTCCATCAGAAAATGCACTAAAACTTGGCCAGGAAATAATAGTCAGTGTCTCAGAAACCAGAGAAGTGACGGATTTGTACGAAAACAAGTGCGCCCCGCCCCCCCCGCCCCACATTCACCCGCCCGATCGCCAGCCGCCGAGTGTTCCACTTGCCTCGCCCTGCCGGCAGGATTATTACCATCTAACCTCCTAATGGGGTGTTTTGCCCCCCTCGACCCCCTGGCGAAATTATGAACCTAACCCAACCTTAACCTAACCTCCTAAAGGGTGAGAGGGCCTCTGAAAGGGGAGGGTGTGTTTGTATGCGTATTAGACAACTATATAATTTCTACAATATGTATATAAGTTTTGAAGGTTACGCGGAAGTGGATTAATACAGTATAATACAGTATAGTGAGCAAAAAATAATATTGAAAAACTTAAGTGGTAAAGGCGGTAGCGACAGCGCAGTTCTCGTCCATTATAACCCTAAAAATAACCTGATAGGAGAGGAAGGGGCCTCGCCCCCCTTCACTCTTTCGGTCACTAACCTAGGTTAACCAAACCAATAATAACCTGATATGATAGGAGGGGCCTCGTCCCCATTCACTCCCTCCGAGTGGTTATTAATATTATTTACGTCAGTTTTTTATTTGTCCAACACTCTTAGCATATTAAAATACATGGGAAAAAGTGTACTTTTGACCAGGTACTCCATTACTGGTTGAAAGTACCAAAATACACTTGACTCAATCATGAAAATATTCATACAAACTGATTCACCTGGTGTGTGTATGTGTGAGAAGTTCATGAACGTGGTATTACCTTTAAGGTGCAGACTGATTTACTTGAAACCAGAATGGCGTGCAGGTACACAGGCAACTGCAAGTGCAACTGCACGATGAGTTGTGGCATTCAGCCATTCACAGCCTTCCGTGATGTTATCAACTATGGCAGACACTGTGGGCTCCAGCTCAAGGGCACACCTGATGCGTACAATAACATATGTACCATCGAAATCTACATTAATGTTCATCACGTGAGCTTTGCCTGCTTGCCGTATCACGCTGCAGCCACTGCAATCAGGCAAGAAGAGATTTCTTTGTGCCGTGCTGTCAGTAGAGAAACAGGCCGTCACTTGCTGGATTATATTTTGTATGATGATGACTTGTTTATATTGTAGGTAAAGTCACTCACTGCTGAATAGTTGTTGGTTGAGGTGCTTCGGGCCCGCCTTGCACCGCCAACGCCACGCTTCTAGTAGTTTCTACAAACAAAGGAACGTTTGACAATAGCGATGCGCAGTGAAAGCTCCGCAACATCTCTATATTCTTTTACCGTCAAATATCATGCTTCCTTGAATAGAAAAAAAGGAACTAACATTTACCTTTCGTTTTCAGAGAGAGAGAGAGAGAGAGAGAGAGAGAGAGAGAGAGAGAGAGAGAGAGAGAGAGAGAGAGAGAGAGAGAGAGAGAGAGAGCAGAGAGAGAGAGAGAGAGAGAGAGAGAGAAGAAGAGAGAGAGGAGGAGGAGAGAGAGAGAGAGAGGTAAACTGGATGTATGTGAACCCGAGAGTTTACCTTTGAAATCTGATATGAATGAAATTGCCTCGTGTTCATACATCCTTAGAATTGTATACAGGTTTAACACAGAAATCCTGTTTACTGATCAATAACGGTTTATGTCATATTAAGGGGACACCACACATCTTAGGACCAGAATCACTCAATTTTGACATTTCACATTTTTGTGCTAAAATTGTTCTTTTGGCCTAAAACTACAACGTATTATTATTATTATTATTTTTTTTTCTTCCAATGCTACCCCCCCCCCACGCATCCCATCCTGGATTCCGCATCACTATCATAATTATTTGTAAAATTGTTCTTTTGGCCTAGAACTACAACGTAGTAGCTCTAAAACGCAAATATGAGCCATATTACCCATTCCCTGGCCCCCCAAATTCCCCCCCCCCCTCGTCCCATCCTGGCGACCGCATCACCATCATAATTATTTGTTAAAGTTGAAAAAAAATATTTTCCCATGAAATAGGAATGTATACGAACGTTTTCTATCACCTCAATACATTAGACAATGGATAAATAAGAAGTTAGACTAAAGTAACTTGATATGCAATAAGATAAGGTATATTTGTTGTTTTCTCAAAACACGTTTTTTTTACTTTCACGGCCTACTCCTCCTGCCATTTTTTAAAATATAGATCTCAAATTTTGCACACTTTATACTTGCATACATATGTGTAAAATGACGCAGCGGATTTTGATTACAATGACAGGCGGAATTTCTGGAATTTTTCTTATTCTAGATTTTTCTTATTCTAGATATTACATTATTTTCAGAGTGGCATTTTCAACCTTTTTCGGAGTGATAGGAGAATTTCCCTTCGTAACTTTATTGTTGAATGTTAACAGAATACCCTAAGCTAAATATCTCATCAAACAAAGAATTTTTCGATTTTAAGTAGATTTCCATATGACAGCATATAAAAAAAATAAAAAATAAAAAATAAAAAATAAAAAATCCAATAGTAATGAAACTTGATCAGATAATGTAAACGCTCACGAAAAACACGATGGAGATAAGATTTTGGCTCTAAAAGCAGCCTGGGAAATTTTGGCATCACCTGTGTGGTGTCCCTCGTAATACTTACGTATCTTTAACAAATGTATCCACGTATTAATTATTTATATATAACGTTTTGAATCCTCTAATATCACGTTACATCATGATGTTATAAGTACGTAATTGAAACGTAAAACCACTACGTAATACATTAGTAAAAGAAACACTTATTACTATAACGTTTTAATTACGTTGAAAAAACGTATTGTAGCGACGTAACCAAACACTACCTAAATACAACATAGACAATTCAAGAGTGTACGCATGATTTACGTATACATTACGAATTTTCCTAACGTTACCAAAATGTTACCTTCTCAAAACGAAAGGTTTACGTAGTGTGTTTGCTGGGACGCTGGCAGTCTTCTATAGGGCCGCTTTGGTATAATTTCGGTATTGGACACTAAAAACTAAAAAATTTAACTTGCATCATCGTGTAGATCTTTTCATCCTTACAATTTACGATGCAATTACGATGGGAAATTGGGATTTCCCATCGTAATGGCGATACACATAATACCGAAAATTTTCCTTTATTAGGTACAGCCAGAAACGGTTAAGTTAGGTTAAATCATATTAGGTTACGTTAAACGTGTTTGATTTAGTAGCAGATGGTATCAAGGAAAAAATGAAACTCAATACTACGGCAGCGCAAAGAGGAGTGGGAATTTTGTGGGAGGAGCTGGGTGGTGTGTGGTATACTCTCGTCTACCAGATATCTCATCCCCGTCGTCGAGAGTTCCAACTTTTCACTTTGTCAAGTGCTCCTATTATCTACTACTCAATATACATTATCTATTAATCTTTTACCTGTGTTTCTGTGTAAATAACCTAACCTAACCATTACCATCAGCCAGAATTCCGTTTGTGTCGGGACGAGAATCTCGGTAGACGAGAGTACGAGGTACCGGCTGGGCGAGGTCCCCCACACCGGTAAACAAACATTGATTTTCGACAAAAAACGAGTGCCAGATTCATTCTAAGCATTTCAAAACTATTCAGTAAAACTACGTTTCGGCCTCGAAATCAGTGAATGCCCATTACCGAAATTTTACCGATTTGGTGATGGCGGGGACAGCAACCGGTCTATTTTTTCGCCGGAATGAATCGCGTGTGTGAAGTTGTGAACGTAATCGCAGCAGACGGCCGCTTTTTCCGGTTTTCGACCGATATTTGGCCAGTGTGAACGGGCCTTTAAAAACTGTACTTCTCTCCCGCATCGATGAAACCACCACAACGAATACTAATGAAAAAGGACGTTATGGTGCGTGCGTGGCTGGATTATTGAATGGCCCCGGATTGCTGTGCTTTGTGGCATTTACTTGACTTGTCCGCTGCCAGACCACATGTCCGACCGACACTTCGCGCCGATGTACTGCCGGAGGCGTGCAGGTTGAATCTGGAAGTGAGGCTATCTCAGTCTTCCGAGCAGCCAGATCAATGGGTCGGCTTGGATTCGCCATTTTCTGCCGCCAGATGGTGGTGTGTAGCGGCAACGGACCCAACACATGGTTGTACTACGAGGCCTCGAGCGAACCTACACGCACTGTCACGCACACCCCCGCTGACGCACAAATCGGCACGCACCCCCCCCACCCCCACCCCCACACATTCACACTCATAATAGACAAAAGCAAACGTTCACATTCTTGGTTCCTCACGTGCCAGACGCTTTGCACCTTAATCCGAAACTGATGTGGTCCTGGTCGGGTAAATCGAGTCTCTTGAGCTGAATGTTCCAAGGAGTTCTCGTGCGCCTGGCAGGGGTGCTGAGGTAAAAGGGGACAGCCGGATACGGACCTGGGTTGCTTAGCAGGAGGGGACAGGGTCGCTGAGAAGCGGAGGGGGCAGGGCTGATGAGGAAGGAGGGGAAAGGAAGAAGAGAGAAAAATTCCTGGCAGGGTTGCCAGGTTTGTCTAAAAGGACAGTTTTAGGTATTTTTATTTTAGTAATGAAAAGGACAGTAAAAAACTGTAATTTTCTGTCCTATTTTTCATATTTCATACTTTTTTTTCCGGCTCTCCAGCAGGGGAGGACCACGGGCTAGCTTGAGCCCGTCAGAGAGATGCTTTGAAATAAAGAGAAAATTTCATACTTATGACAAGACGCTCTGGGCAGTATATACGTGACCCGTACGGGAAAGTGAACACTGGCAGGATCTAGACTCATTCTCAGTCGTAGCCGCCTGCCTACGGATGTGTCCAGTACCCGTAGCTATACTTGGTATATAAAACAAGGAAAACTATGTATCACTGTGACTAAGTGGTTTGTCAAAGGGATAATTATCTCTACCTAACAAAATGTGCGGTGAATTTGGCCATTTATGTTAACATCCCGATTGAAGACTGATTCGCGACTCGTTTTGGTACCGAGGGCAGTAATGAGTGGCGAGTAATGGGTGTGGGAGTAATGAGTGGTGAGATATGGGTTTGGGATAATGAGTGATAATGAGTGGTGAGGTATGGGTGTGGGATAATGAAAGGTAAGGTATGGGTGTGAGATAATGAGTGGAGGTATTTTTGTCGGATAATGACTGGTGAAGTAATGAGTGGTGAAGTATGGGTGTGGGATAATGAGTGGTAAGGTAATGAGTGGTGAGGTATGGGTTTGGGATAATGAGTGGTGATGTATGGGTGTGATAATGAGTAGTGGGGTAAGGGGGTGGGAGTAATGAGTGATGATATCTATCTATCTATCTATCTATCTATCTATCTATATCTCTCTCTCTCTCTCTCTCTCTCTCTCTCTCTCTCTCTCTCTCTCTCTCTCTCTCTCTCTCTCTTCTCATCATATATATATATATATATATATATATATATATAATATATAGAGAGAGAGAGAGAGAGAGAGAGAGAGAGAGAGAGAGGAGAGAGAGAGAGAGAGAGAGAGAGAGAGAAGTCGAAAAAGAAGAGAAAAAGAGAAGTCGAGTCGAGTCGAAAAGAGAAGAGAAAAAAAGAAGTCATATATATATATATATATGACTGTTCTTTTTTTTTACCTGAAATTGTTCTTTTCCCATGAGAAGTCTGTCCTTTATTATGTTGGAAAGTCTGGCAACCCTGGTTCCTGGTTACTCGCGGGCCCGGGGCCCAGTGTTCCATTGACGGTGCTGAAGTGTAGGCGTAACGGTGCTCGAGGGTAGTTGTAAGCGGGGCAGCTGGAAACGCGCCTCGGCCCTCACGGTGTGTTTGTGTGAGTGCCTTTAATGCCCTGCCGGTGTGACAGGGAAAGTGCCTAGGGTGCACAGGCTGGATAACTGTCCAGGTGAGGCCATCCCTTCCACTATTCTCCTTCTGCTGCCGCGTCGAAACGGACAGGTGTGTGTGTGTGTCAAATCGACGTTACACACGGCCTGGAATAGTACAATGAGACGTTCATAAACCTTGGCCGTCATATCTCTCTCTCTCTCTCTTTCTCTCTCACGATGCGCTACTCAATGTCAATGCAGAACATGCTTTTTACATTTAGGTTTATAGCTTTAAAGTAGCGTCAGTAGGGAAGATAAAATAATAATCTTGGCTACAGGGAACATTTTATAGGACGAGATGGCACACACTTTATATAGAGGTGGTGGTTTGTTTTCCTTTGTAAGTATCACAGTGTTGTGATAACTTAAGGCTGGTTCACACTGGCCAAATGTCAGCACTTTTTAGCGCTGGGAATTCGGTGTTGTGCGGCCGAGTGCCGATATTACGTTCACGCACACAATAGGACCGTTTTGGTTAAGAACTTAAGGGATAATAGATACTACATTCCGCCAGAATTTTAATTTCCTAATTTCTTTTGTGGACCTTGGAGATTGTTCATATACGAGTTGTTGTTCATAAAATTCTTATTTACATATTCTTTTAATTCATTTAAAGTTTGTTTCGTGCCTTATAATGAGGTAACAACATATTTTGTGAAGTTTTGTTGATGTGGCCATATACGTCAAGGGATGAATATTTATCGGTTTTTACACATGTGTATAAATATTTCTTGATCTATAGTTGCATTTAAATACTCCCAGTGGTCACCAGCAAAGGTATTAAAAGAAAAAGAAGCCCAGAGTCTCCCCAGACCAAGACCCATGACCGTATTCTGTATCTTTTAACAGCAGATAAATCTGCTAATTTGACTTTAAAGCTATATCTATGACTTTACAGTGGTGTGAGTTCATATAAGGAATAATATTAATAGTCCCTTAGTCGTGCTGATCGTTATTTAGGTAAATTTTTACAATAGGACCAAAATTCCCTACACAATTGGGAGTGTGGTTTCTGTTTACCTTATTGGATTCTAAGAAACATTATCTCTATGAGCTTCCGTCGCAAATCACTACTTTCGGAGATATAAGATTTTTTTAATAGGAAGGAGTGTATAAGAGATATTAAAATTAAACTAACCTAACCCCACCTTTAGACGCACTAAACTAACCTAACCTAACCTATTCCCACGCTTTAACCTCCTAACTAAAGCCAAATCTGCATTAAAAAAGTGTCCACGGCAAGGGAAAAACAGGCGATGCAGGTCACAAGAGGAAGAAGAGTGAGGCACACGTAAACACTTGTCTCTCGCCTTCGTATAAAGTACATGTCATATCTCCAAAAGTAATGATTTACGACGGAAGCTCATTGAGAGAATGTTTCCTGGAATCCAATAAGGTAAATAGAAACCATATTCTCAATTGTGTAGGGAATTTCGGTCCTATTGTAAAATAATACCGTTATTACGAGCAAGCGCGACGTGCGAGCGCGCGCTCGTGAGTCCTCACTGGATACGGGATTTTTCTCACTTAAGCGGCCGACCCGACCCGACCCGACCCGACCGACCGTCACGCTTTTCAGGACCTTATATCTTTGGAATCCCGCTTCCGATTGACAAGCGGTCTTCTCCATCTGATAGCCCCATTCAATCCCTTTTGTGCTTGACATGTTTTGTCTCACGTGAGGGCTCAGCATGGCGCGTGGCGGGTGCCGCGTGAGGGGTGTCAGACAACGTTATCTTGCTATAGCTAAGAAACGGCTGTACCGACTAAGTTGAAATTTGGTGTGTGGATTGAGACCACACACCTAGCAATGTCACGTAGGTCAAACTCCGGGTGACCCCGCACGTGCGGCGGGTTTCTGCAGGCTCGCTCGTCCTTCGCCGATTAGGGCGTCTTACTGGTTTACCCTATACATAACAGATTCTTACAATGGTTATAATGGTTGGTAATTGTGAAATATAAGCAGTTTAACGCGTATAATCTGTAAATAAAAATACATTAGACATACATTAACTCTTATTTGTTTCTCAGATAGTGAATAGTTCCTGCATACATGAGTTAAGAGACGAAACAAAACCTCTGTGCCCAATTTGTTCCTTTGCCCCTGTAGTCTCTGTCGATGGGAACCGTAATCTCTTTGACGAAAATCTTGATTTGTTGTTTTCATACCTTTGCTGGTGACCAATGGGAGTATTCAAATAAAAGTATAGATCAAGAAATATACATACACATGTGTAAAACCGATATATATATATATATTCATCCCTTGACGTATATGGCCACATCAACAAAACTTCACAAAATATGTTGCTACCTCATTATAAGGCACGAAACCAACTTTAAATGAATTATAAAAATATTTACATAGTATTGTTATGAACAACCACTCGTATATGAGCAATCTCCAAGGTCCACAAAACAAATTCGGAAATTAAAATTCTGACGGTATGTACCATCATACATACCATCATAGGTATGTATTATCCCTTAAGTCCTTAACCAAAACGGTCCTATTCGTTCCGGGGAACAAATGCTGGTTTGTTGTTCCCGCGTCCCCGCCATCAACAGTGTTTACAATGTATATTCAACCATGAATCGTCCTTTTTTCCTTGATATCATCTACTAAATCAAATCCCACGTCTAACCTAACATAATCTAGGGAAATTGGGATTCAAAGTAAGGATGTAAAGATCTACACGATGATGTAAGTTAATTTTTTTAGTTGTTAGTGCCCAATACTGAAATTATACCAATAATTGGGTTGAGTGGGGAAGAGGGTGGTGCTCTGCGTTTGTTTGAATTTGGCGCGCAACATTTTTCGTCAACTCGGCAGATAAAGACTAATCGAGCGGTGCTGTTTTTTTCTGGCGAACATAGGCTGATATTTACTCCCCGGGGAGTAAACTCAGCCTATGTTCGCCGACATTTGCCTAGTGTGAACCACGTTTTAGTGTCGATTGTCCCCTCCATCGGTCCACCCTCTCTTGTTTTGTAGCAATACTGATTGTTTATAATATGAAAGATCTAGTTGGTATCACGACGGAACTTAATTAACGTGGCCTCCCAGTACGTGGATGAATTAGGGTAGGTCAGACCAGGCATTTGAGTCAAGGATGCAGGTGTTGCGACCTTGTATGTGAGTTTTGATGTCGAAATTAAGAATCAAATTAGCGTAGAAGTAGTGCGCTTGGAAAGTTTTGGATAAGTGGTAGTGGGGATGACAATGACAGAAAATGGAATACGATAGAGTGAAAGGTTCCTTGCACGTGACAGGAACTACCTCGTGTAGGTCTCGCGGCCTCTTGTAGCTTCCTAATTTTCTTATGTTCTTATGTGACCTCACAGCACTCGCCGCGCAGACGACAGACACCGGAGATGCGATTGTGGAGGACCAACAAACTCTTACTATAATAGTTATGTTTACCACAGTGACTATACTGAAAATACCATCATATTGTGGAGCTTTCTGATGTTCCAACAAGTCAATTCAATTCCACGAGAAATCTTTCTTTAGACTGCCTGCGTTTGACAAGAGATATGAAGGGAAAAAGAGAACAATTATCACTTATACGCCGAAAGAAGGGGCTGGCTAACCTGGCAAGAGGTGACCTATCAAACTCCAAAATGAAGTATCTCCGTTTATGCAGTGATAATTTCTTGAGACATATATCGTTATAATAAGAGGCATGATATACCCTCGATCATATTTTGTCCAGTTGTAAATGTTTATATCAAGGGGAATAGGGGCTATGACCGTGGCCACCGAGATGATATCTCTCTCGATGTCTCTCGGTGGTCTCGCTATGACACGGTTACTGTGGTACAAGATTTATGTGATGAGATGATCTACCAAATATCAATCATATCAGTATTAGTCATTATGTTGCAATTAAGTAAAGGGTAGGAAATAAAGTAATATAGTTTGAATTATTAAAAAAAGAAAAAATCCAAATTTTTCACGTCGGCGGGAGTTCCAATTTTCGGTGATAGTTCCAGTTCTTGATGTTGATATTACAGGGGTAATTCTGAAGAAGTCGTTCACTCCTAGCTTTTTCTTCTTCCCCCTATAGCCAAGAAACCTGGGGAACTGGCGGGAAACCGGGGGTTTTGGGTGGGGGAAGCAAATATAAGTGATTTATGGCTCCCCCCAAATATCATCAAAGTCAATATATGCAAAAATCTAGGGAAGTTCCCTAAATTAGGAATTTCCCTAGAAATCCATTGTTAGGGAATTTACCTTAATTGATATTTATAGATTTGGACAATTTTGGGAGAACAATAAATTAGTCGTGTCTGCCTTCCCTACCCAAAAACCCAAGTTTGTGGGAATAAGGCCACCAAGTTTGGTGGTCATAGGAAGTCAAAGAAAAACCTAACCTACCTAGCCAGATGGGGGTTGCGCCCCCCATGAACCCCTTAAGGGGGGCGTTTCCAATTTTTTTTAGACTACGGTAAAAAATATTTCATTTTTCTGTTTCAGCACTCTAGAGATCACTGAGGCTTTTAAGCACCCTATAGTAAACTAAATTTTCTCGAAAACTCAACGAATTTGGATAAAAATAGACTATGTTGGAACCCCCCGCCCCCCCCCCCCCCCCGGCCGCTCGTCGACCCCTTCTCGATGTGTTAGCGCGCCATCTTCACTCGAAGTATCTTTCAACCAGAAAGACCAGGGACCAGGTGCCAAAATGCTCTCAAATAGATGTAGGCTACATGATGTAAAATAAACATGAACAAAAAGAGAAAATAATTTATTACCAACAAATAAATTTTTTGGGAAAAGGCCGAATACTCAAAACAAAGTTTTTTTTTTTATAAAAAAAATACACCCCAAAAAAACTAATGAACCTATTTCAAAATGTTTTGCTGCACCTAAAACAACAATAAAAGGACTAAAATCTCACGATCCTAAATAGTTCTAAGTAAAAAAATAACTATTACTAGAGCAAAAACAGAAATAAAACAAATTTTTACCAATCTTTTATTATATATATATATATATATATATATATATATATATATATATATATATATATATATATATATATATATATATATATATATATATATATATATATATTATGAAGCTATCTAAAAAAACTATCGTGAGGATTTAGTTCAGGGATCAAATTTACTAGACAAACAAAAAAATATATAATACAACTAAGAATAGTAAAGAAGTGTCGTTTCAAAAATGTTCCACAAATTGACGGATTTTTGTAAAAAAAACCATTATGCAGAAACTTCTGCTGCTATCACCTTCAAACTGTTTCACAGATATCATGCTATTACTTAGCTTATTGTGTAAAATTTTCATCTCTACGAAAATTTTGACTAAAAAGTGGAAACGCCCCCCTTAAGGGTTGCTAAGGTAACCTCACTATAACCCCCGAAAAGTTACTAACCTAACCTCACTATAAGTCTATAACCCATTAAAATTTGCTAACCTAACCTCACTATAACCCACTAAAAGTTACTAACCTAACCTCACTATAACCCCCTAAAAGTTGCTAACCTAACCTCACTATAACTCCCTAAAAGTTGTTAACCTAACCTCACTATAACCCCCTAAAAGTTACTTCACCTAACTATAACCCCTAAAGGTTACTAACCTAACCTCACCATAACCCCCTAAAAGTTACTAAACCTAACCTCACTAGAACACCCTAGTAGTTACTTAACCTCACTATAACCCCTAAAGGTTACTTACCTAACCACACCATAACCTTTTATCCTCATCTAACCACACCTTTTATCCTCTAAAAGTTGCTAACCTAACCTCACCATAACCCCCCTAAGAGTTGCTAACCTAACCTCACTATAACCCCCTAAAAATTACCTAACCTCACTATAATCCCTAAAGGTTACTAACCTAACCTCACCATAACCCCCTAAAAGTTAACCTAACCTCACTATAACCCCTTAAAAGTTACCTAACCTCACTATAACCCCTAAATATTACTAACCTAACCTCACCATAACCCCCTTAAAGTTACTAACCTAACCTCAATATAACCGCCTGACGGCTGATTTAGGGATATAAATACTGCAAATGGTCACATCTACATCTTGATTGAAAACGATTATACCTATGCGACTCGTATTGTATCAAGCTGCAGTAGAACCACCTTACCTAACCATACCTAACATAAGTTGTGTTAATTGTTGTGCATCAGTCTCTTGTCTGCATATAATGTCTTAAACTGCCATGTGACAGTAAAGGTTTTTTCAAAACAACCTGCCCTGCCTTTACCTAACCACATGTCACATATCATAGTGTTTTGCCTCTAAACACTTCAAATAATGTCACATTTCACTCTCGAATCACGTGCGCAGTTGCGATAAGACTTGAGAAAGGAAAGGGAAAAAGTCTTACATTCTGAGAAAAAAGCGCTAGCCGTCTAAGGAAAATCCCCAGAAAATGTATCACCATACATTTAAAGCCTCAATGTAACCTAGCATTATAATCACATCATCAAACACTTCATATAAGAGTAAATTGTCCTTTCACCTTACCTTCAAAGTTATGATACACCATGATGGGTGCCCAATGGCAAATGGGGCCGATGGTACGTGATAAGAGGGGTTCTATGCTACGTGGTAGTTATCATCAACGCCACATTTTCTATTGAAGTCCAAGGTGGCAAGTTTAACGCAGCTGCAATAATCTTTGGTTTGCAAAATGAGTTTGTGGCGCACACATAAATAAAAAAGTTCATTAGGTTTCCCGATACACTCCAAATAAAATTGCAGTAGCCACAAGTCGCCATCTTGACAACCTTCTATAGCCGTGACGGGCAGTGAACTTCAGCCTATGCCGCGCGTGACGTCACTGACGTGGCAATTACACGCGGAGTATTAGAATGATCAAGATATTCCCCTATATGATTATTATGAAATAAATATGCTTAAATATATCAGAAAGGTTGATGTGGTACCGTCCTGAGCAAGCTGGACCAGCCCTGGGCGGTGTGTGAAGTGGAGGTCAAAACCCTGTCTGGGGTGCACCGAGGCCTCAACTGGCTGCTTCACCGCACCCTCAAACTAAAAAACGGATAAGGTATTGGGGGTGGTTTGGGAGCTGTTCTGAGGGAAGCCAGGTGATTGGTGTAGTGACAAAGAACTGCACAAGTCACAGCGCTACACATAAACAGTGATGCCTCGAGCTGCAGGTGTTACAGTCAGTCCCTCAGTGTGTTGGTTTGTCTGTCTTGATGCATGCACAGGACTGGTCACGTGTTGGTGGGAAGTTGTGTGTTGTGCATTCAGGGTTGAGGGTCAGATGGAGAGATTTAAGGAGTAGTAAGGAGTTTAAGGAGTAGTAAGGAGTAGATAGAATATGGGAGGAAGGTTTGTGCCAAGAACATGGAATGGAGGGCACTCAATGGCCATATTCTCAGAAAATCCATATACGTTCATGGCAATTTTGTAGCTAGCCTATGAGGAAAAAAGTTTGAAAGGAATGAGATATTTGCCTTCATTTCTTATGAAGTGTTGACGGACAAGGGAGTGATTATGGTTTGTTTTACTTTGCAAAGCACGTAAGGACTCGTGTCATAAGACTTGGCAGTGTTTCTTTGATGCACTCACCCTCCAAACACACTCGGCTTATGGGACGGATAGTTTTGTGTATAAAGTACAGGTATTAAGGTATTGGAAACATGACTCCGTATAGAGTTCTTATCATAGTTTTGGTAAGCCACATACAGATGGTGGAACTGGAGGTGGTGTGTTGGTTGGCACTGTGAATGGCACCTTACAGTCCACCTCCATTTATATACAGATTGTAGTGGTTTATAAATACTCTTTATATTGTCCTGTCAATAGCTTTCATAGTGAACTCATCTCAAGCAGAGTGAGTACCAACAGCCACTTGGGTCCTGCTAAGTCAACAAGTGCAGTGTTATGCTGTTGGCGACATTATCTCCCGATCCCTTGGCTATGAGATGCTACTAAACCACTAATAGTATGTGTGCGTGTTACACTGTTACAGGAACTACCACGTGCAGGTCTCGCGGCCTCTTGTAGCTTCCTTATTTTCTTATGTTTCTTATGTTCTTATGGTACGAATTTAGAGCATTTCATATCCATAATGCAAACTGTACCTGTTCCTTACACAGGATCTACTTATCCAGCTGTAGTCAAGGGTGTACTGCGGCTTAGTATAGCAAGGTAGCGCCCAAGAGAGGATCTGACTGGACTTAACATTTTTGAGGCACCTCATATTTCATAGCGGCCGTGTGCGTTAACCAAGGCGCTCTGGAACCTTAGCAGATGTGAAGTACAATAAGCATACTATACAGTTCG